>JZKD02S2104655.1:457135-478678 GCA_000966675.3 Picea glauca
CCTTTATTGGATATGGTGTTAATGATTTTGGTTATCGCTTATGGGATTATGAAAATCACAAAATCATTAGGAGTAGAGATGTCATATTCAATGAGAAGGTCATGTAAAAAGATCAGTTGCAAGTAAAGATACAAGAAAAAGAAAAACCAGAATACACAGTCCTTGATGAGATCCCTGAAAAATAAATTCCAAAGGTACTAGAAAATCAAAATGTACAACAACATGAGCAACATTTACCTCAAACTCCTGCAAGTGTTGTTATATTATCTACCAAGTTAAGTAGACCCCCTAAATGACACTCTCCTTCATTGTATTATTTATTGTTGATTGATTCTGGTGAATCATAATTCTATGAAGAGGCAATGCAGGAAGACACCCAAAATAAGTGGTGTTGAAATTACTAAGACAACTGAGGGGTGGAGGGGGGGGCGGGGGGAGGAATCAGTTTTTGTTGTGCTTAAACAATTTATGACTATTCAAACAATTTTTAATTTCTTCCAAGTGACCATCAATATTATACAAGATATGAACAACATAAATGCTATAGTGGGAAACCCCCCCTACGGACTACACTAAGGTTCTCAAGTGCAGGTAGATTTAACCTTCTAAAGTATCCTACTTTTAACAACTATCCTGATAGCACCCCACAATCATACATAAAATGCAAAGTATAGGGATCCGATAGGCTTACCTTAAACCTCGCGTCTGGTGTCAATCCCTTTGCGCTTCATTGTTTCCTGACTGCATATCTCCTCAAGACAAACAAGAAACTAGGAGCATGAATTCTATATATTGATTAATGGGTTAAATATCATAACAAAATATAAATAAATCATAAAGATTGAAGATATCATTTGGCGGGACAGAAAAAGTACTTTTTTTATATTTATCTCACAGAGTAGCTTACAATATGAGACCGACAACTTCTCCTCGAAATCAGTCCTGGGCTCCTCTTCACCAAGCTCCAACTGCTTCCACATATCTTTCTTCTCTTCAATTATCTCTAGGGAAATGGAAAAGGTTTGCAATGGAGGAAAAAGGGTTGGAATAAGGAATTCTATCTCAAACTCACAATGTGGTGGAAAATAATTGGGGAAAGGGGGAATACTGAATTGGGAATATTTTCTTTTCTATCATTCCTCTTGTAGGAATGGGATCCCAACACCTTATTTTATATGAAAAAAATATATTTATTTAGTTGGGTGACCGACTATGGGGGGTCAATTGGTTAGGAAACTACCCAAAAGCTCGTATCCTCTTGCAACCTTTTATTTTTTGCAATTTTTGTGAGTATACATGGGATGTAATGGTGCATCTAGAGTATGTATGTGAGCTATAGAAGTGCAGCAAGCATGTGTACGTGGGAAAGCATGGTGTAGGGTGCATACAAATTCAAAAATATGGTTTTTAGAAGAGCTATTCAGTGATGGCTTTGGAAAAAATAGCAAGTAAGATGGCCTACTGCCAGGTATACATGTATGGTGAAATTTAGGTTTATAACATATGCCCCCTAATGTGTGAGGTCGGAAGAGCATTTGATGGCCGAAATACATTACAAATATTTACCAACGTACGAAGCGAGTGAGCCCAGGGACCTGATTTTGGGAGGTGCCATCTGCAAAATAATAATTGTCTAACCAAGGCAGGCATACCCATGCTCATTATGAAATAAAATCATGGTTTCCAATCAAATACACTGCATATCCATGTCATACAACTATATAAAGTGTATCTGTGAGCCATACACAATGTATCTACATCTCAAAATCAAAAGATATACATGTCTAGTATCCATCTTTAAGAAGCCAATGATGCTTGATGACTGGAGATGAGGCCTTCAGATCTCGAGAAACAACTTCAAGATATTAAAAAATTGGGTAGGAGTGTAATATTAGTGTATGACTTCACTACCCATAGGTCTTCGACAGCTTGTAAAAAATAGACAAGAGGATCTCGGTGATCAGGCATAAAAATTCATTGATTTCAGACAAGGACTTGATTGGACTTTTGGGATGGCCATGCATGAGGACAAGATAAAAAATTCATAAGGGTCGGCTCAAATTGGGAAAAACTTCCCTTGGAAAATAGCATGACAAATGATGAGACTCAAGAAGCATGGAATTAACATAAGTTTACGATGCAAGAGGCAACGCAAACTCTCCATATGTTTGTAAGAATAACCAAATGGAGGAGGACACAACTCTATGCAGCGAGAACAACTTCCTAAGGTCATATTAAATCCCAGGGCTTGACAAACAAACAGAAGGATGTGCTTTGTCCAGGGGCAACTCATTGTGCTGCCAACAAAAGAAAATACTTTTCCCTTCCTCTTTTTGGGGTATATTTTATTTTTTGTATCTTTTTCAATATTTTAAAATCTTGAAAAGGAATAAAAGAACGTTATGTTACAAAGGAGGAATGAGTGTCGCAAACATACTAGTTACAAGCACAAGAAACATACTGATGCTCATAGAAAGGAGACACATGCAGGAAAAGGACACTCGGGAAAATTCCTCCATGGGTCAAGGTGTCAAGATGTAAAGGCAAAGTGATACATGGCTTGCGTAAAAGGCATGCTTCAGGTGGTTCAGTTGAGAGAAACATGTAGCCAACATTAGGCCAAATACACAAAATGCACATGTGATTAATAAGACATAATAATAACATCCTTCAATGTAATTTTAACGAGCCCAGAAAAGGTAAGCTCGATGGTTTTTCACTTTTAAAGAGTCTGAAAAAGCATAAATGAAGACTCCACTGGGTACCTTTTTCGAAAGTAGTCTAGTCAGTTCAAAAAATGGGTAAAATAACACCAAAAAGGTGTCTATTCAAAACCATTTTAACGAGTGTGACAAAGACAAGATCACTCGACAATCTTTTCAATTTTAAGGAGTCTGGAAAGAGCTTAACTATGGAATCACTTCCTTTTTCTAGATTTAGTCTCCTTAGCCCCAAAAAGGTGAAATTTACGCAGGAGAACTCTCCAGGCGAGACAAATCTCCCGAGGTGTACCTTTTTCCTCCTTAATCAACAGGCTGGAAAAAGGGGTAAACTCATGCTAGTAGATGTTTTTATTAACCAATTAATGAGTGTGAAGAAACAAGGTCACTCGACGATCTTTTCACTTTTAAGGAGTCTAAAAAGAGATTAACTATGGAATCCATAAGGGATATTATTCTAGACCAATTTAACGAGTGTGAAGAAGCAAGTTCACTCAGCCATATTTTCAATTTTAGGGAGTCTGAAAAGAGCTTCACTATGGACTCCATGGGGGTTCCTTTTTCGTAAATTTAGTCCCTCAACCCCGAAAAAGGGTTAAACTTATACCTGAGAATACTCTTCTAGTGAACCGAAGTTCCTAGAGTATACCTTTGTTCGTATGATTGATCGTCCAGACCGAAAAAGGGGTAAACTACCATCGAATAGACGTGCCTTCAAGTTTTAGTTTGGCGAGCATGAAGGGAAACAAGATCGCTCAACAATCTTTTGATGTTTAAAGAGTCTGAAAAGGTCTTAAAGAAGACTCATCATTGTTTGGGAGTCCCAAGGGTGAGGTCAAGAGTGATGATGAATCATGCAAATGAGGCTCAAACTCGTAATCAGGACAAGACTAACAAGGACTCCTGAGCCTAAGGTCATTAACAATGGCATGGACGCCAAAAACAATGAGGATCTAACTAGGGCATCCACGTAGAGGCATTCTCTACCACTAAATTACGACACTTCTAAAGAAGTAATGAGGGTTTCGTGTTGCAACTCAGTGGGATCAATCCTATGGAAAAGCGAAAAGGACAACGAGATGCAAAAAGTAGAGGTGAAATCCTAACTTAGATGCAAAAAGTTGGAAAAACGAATTTTCACCAAAGGACCTTTAAAAATGACCAAAATCTCAAAAAGTTTCTCAATACCAAAAGTGAAGTGTATCGTAACATCTTGGAAGAAACTTAAGAACCATGCTAAATGATTTTTAATGTAGAAAAAATGACAAAAGGGTCCAAAAAATGACAAAAAGGGGCCAAAAAGTTTATAAATAGAAGTTGGGAGCTCATTATCACCATTGTAAATTGAGAATTGACCAAAAAGTCAAAAACACCCCTTTGCTAAAAGAGTTGATTTCGGGAGCTTTAGAGGACGAAACAAACTTCTACTCAGACCAAGTAAGTATAAACTAGCTCCTCTTTCATTTCCATACTTTCTTTTTTCTTTGATTTTAGTTTTTGGGAGGGCGCGCACCTCTAAAAAAGGTTGGCCCTACGTGTACGCGGGCTGTCACAGCACAAACCACATATGCCCGTGTGTAGAAAATAGTCTTCCCGTGTGCATATGCGATTGTGTCCAATATAAACCGCATGCACCCTCAAAGATGTGGAAATTTTAAAAAAATGCAAGATTTAATCGTCCATGAACTTGTCATTTTGCAGGATGTATGTCCACTGGAGAGAGAGGGAGCATGAGGACATGGATATTTTAGTTGATGAGGACCCCAAAACTATGGCCACATTGAGACAATGCAGTTTATGGAAATTCTTCTGATGTCCATTTATGAGGGCACAACCCAGGCTGCTGAACGCCTTGGTAGATTACTGGCATCCTGATGCTGAGGCATTTATGATCGAGGGGTAGTCGTTGGCTCCAAAGCCTGAATACATTTACTTCCTGACTGGTCTCTCGAGGAGAGGTGATCCATTCAACTGACATACTTTCCCCCTCGGGCCTCACAACATTGAGGAGTTGATTGGACTCCATTGTGAGGCTAGTACTGAGAAAGTAGGTTCTTAGGTGCCAATAAACAAGATCAACAATCTATCACTGAAAGTGATAGTTCTATTCATTGGGTGGATTATTGGATCCACAACTCTACATCATGCCTCCCAGGTACACATGCATTGTGCAGTGCAGTGATTAAATGCAGATATTTTTTATTGGACAACCATGCTAGACTGCATGAAGAGACAACTCACCGAGTGTCGTGGGAGAAAAAAAAAAACTTCGGGTTTGGGACCATTTTGTGCTCTTTCTTCTTCGAGAGGGTACCCAGTCTTATTCCATGAGAAACAGTGCGAGGACACAAGTCCTCCCTCCCAACATTATGTAGATGGGCAACATTGTTGCCACAATAAGGGGGCGACAGGACCATAGAGGCCTTCGATGATAAGTTTTTTTACTGGTGGGCATGACAGATTCCTGCAATAAAGGACTACCCCTATGTCAGGATAAACTTTTCCAGGGATCTAGACATGCCCATACCTCCTAGAGGTAATCGAGGAGAGATATGCATGTTTTTTTTTTAAATTTATTTAATTTTTATTTCTTTTTATATATATCATTTTTATGTGTACGAGAGTATCTGACAATTATGTATCTGTTATGTACAGATGTGGGACCATTGCATCCAACAGACTTCTTGAGGACTAGGCGGTGTCCTCGACCAGAGGAAGGACTAGCCGTAGTCGTTGGACCAACAACAACAACAGGGGGACCTCTACCTAGAGAGGCTGAGAGAGTATTGAGATGGGTGGAGTGGAACCTCACCCCAATCACTCGCACAATCTGGATGGCATAGATCAAGTATCTCCCACCGTCGATGAAACCTCACGTAGTTGGGGTACCATGGACCTGGGTCCAACTCTTTCGACGTTTGGAAAACACCGTTGCTCACCACAACAGGGCCAATAGGTCCCGCCCTTAGCTAGGATGGACTACTTATGTGCCGAGGGCACCTTTTGTATATTTTTGAGGGCATAAGCCCTGTGACTCTTACTGGACATATATTTTTGAGGTGCTTGCACCCACCTATGTACTATGATATTTTTGATATATATGTGTATTTACATATTTTTGCGTCTTATGGATTGCATTTATTTACAAATGTTTTTACATGTGCGTGTCTGTTCTTTTTCTTACATGTGTGCAATATGCCAATATAATACATTATTAGCTAGAGTATCTGTGATTTGATTCAATCTCCTAGGAACATGGATATACGTAATGTAAACAAAACTTTGTTCTAAGAGACATACCCTAAGGAACCATCGGTGTAAAGTAGCACCATAAACATGGTAAACCCCATTTAACTAGGACACAACTAGCTGAGCATCTAAGTTTACCCAGAGGTGAGAGATACCATGTGACAAAGCATCATGATAGCAACTCTAAGACTGCGCTATATTCGAAGACATTGTTTGTGGCATTACCTAAACATACACATCCTGAAGATAGAAACTTGCCTTAAGGTGTGAAAATCACCCAATATGTGGAAGAAAGCCTCCGAGTGTGCCAACCAACACCGTCCGCAAAATCCACGAACACCTCTGATTCACTTGACATCTACCACAGTGAAAACAATGACATAAAAAATGACACGTCCATAAAACAAAAAGAAAAAAAATATCTGTATAAAAACTATACATATGTACAATAAGTCACCCAAGGTGACCCACCTATGAGTAATACTTCTTGAGGTAGAGCCCATTTCTAGGCTCCACCAAAGAATTTCCCTCAAAGTCCAACAAACGATAAGCACCCTTCTTTAGAACCTCCTTCATAATGAAAGGTCCAAACCACATGGGTTTGAGCTTGCCTGCCCCCAGGGGATCCTTATCTTGGTCATAGACTAGGGAAAGGTCGCCTTCAGAGAAAATCCAAGGACGAATGAACCAATCATGCTAACACTTGACATTTTGTTTGTGAGCCTTGTTGACCAAGGTTTCATCCCGATGCTTCTCATAGAGCTGCTCAAGATATAATAAATGCTCTTCAAGTGGTGAAGTGTCTGGAAATAACTCTACTGCCAACTTTAGAGACGGGACCTGACACTCTATAGGAAAGACTGCTTCCATCCCGTAAATGAGTTGAAAAGGTGAGAAACTGGTTGCAGTCTTAACAGACGTTTGGTAGGCCCATAATGTTGAGTACAACATCAAATGCCAATTTGACTTGGCCGAATTGATCGTTCACTGCAGAATAGTCTTAAGATACTTATTCACATCTTCCACCTGACCATTCTCTTGTGGGTAGTAGGGTGACACATGTTCTTGCCTCAACCCAGTATTTGACGTTAACTCAGACATCATTTTATCCTGAAATTGACTGCCATGGTCAGTGACAATCTCCCTCGGGATGTCGAACCTTGCTATAATCTGGTTAAACAAAAAGAGAGCTAATGTCTTTCCATCATCTTTAAACGTTGGCATAGCCTTGACCCACTTCATGAAGTATTCTACTACTACGATGATATAACAGTGCCCCCTTGCTGAAGGGGGGTTGCATGTAGTGTAATCAATCCCCCACTTAGTGAAGGGACCAACTGTGATGATAGGAAACATAGGAGCGAGGTGTTCCCTCATCTTTCGAGAGAAGATCTGACATGGGTGGCACTTCTTGACCAATTCAACACAATCTTTGATTAATGTTGACCAAAAGTAATTGGCTCTTAGAATCTTCTGGGTTGTTTCCAACCCAAACAAATGACCGCCACATGCTCCAGTGTGGCAATCGTTAAGAACAATTTATGCTTCTTCATGAGTGAGACATCGATGAAGGATACCATATACACCTTGACGATACAAAGTGTCCTCGAGTATGAGACAGTTCTTGGCCTAATGGCGTATACGACGATGCTCATCGAGAGAATAAGAGGCGAGGAACTTCAAATTTTGGAGATAGACTAGTGTATCTCCATACCAGGGGTCCGAAGATGCGATTAAAAACATGTCTCCTTTAATAGGCAGCTCTTCGGGCATAACATCACCTAACTCGAAAAAAAGTTCCAAAATGAGATCTGCAAAGACCAATAACTTTTTGGATTTCGTCGAAACAAAATCCAAGTCAAATTCCTGAAGGATAACTATCCATATACTAATCTTTCCATCGTTTACATGTCGTGTCAACACGTATTGAAACAGATTCACAATGGCAATGACGGTGGTCTTGCGAAACAATATGTAATGACGAAACCATTGGAAAGCATGAACTGCTACCAATGCAAGTTTTTCAACATGAGAATAATTGAGTTCTAGTCCAAGCAAGCCTCAGATCAGGTAATAAATCACGTGTTCTTCAAGCAAATCATCCTCCTAAACTAAGACCATACCGATGGTTGACTCTGCAACGACTAAGTAAAATAAGAAATATTTATTATAATTAGGTGGTCGAAGTAGAGGGGAAAACGTGAGGGAGCATTTCAACGCTTCGAAAGAGCACTAAGTGGATTCATCCCAATGAAAAGGAACCTCCTTCTTTATTAAATGCATGAAACTCTTTGTGATCTCGGCATAGTTTGCGATGAAACACCATAAAAACATTTCTTTTCCCTGTAAACTCTGAAGCTAAGGGACTGTGCACGGGGGAGGCAACTGAACTATCACCTCAACCTTTAGAGGAATGACCATGATCCTTATTTTTGAAACTATGAATCCTAGCAGATGACTCGACGTCACACAAAAAATGCATTTGTTCAGATTCAATAGAATCCGGTAGTAGCGACATCACTCAAAGATAAGTCATAGGTGTGTGGGATGATAATTTCTCTTACGATATCATTATGCTAAATCATTGAGATAAGCCTCGATTATGTGTTTTAGATAGTGGGAAGTAAAAGACATGGCCCACTGAAAAGTAGCTCCAACATTTTTTAGACCAAAATGCATCTTCCAATAAGTGAATGTACCCCACGGACAAATGAAAGCGGTCTTGTGTTGGTCTTCGGGTTTGATTTGTATCTGGTTGTATCCCAAAAAACCATCCATGAAAGAAAAGACCTCGCAACCTACATATTCATCGACTATCTAGTCAATAAATGGAGAGGGGAAACTATCCTTTGGACAAGCCTTGTTCAAATCATGGAAGTCCGTACATACGCGATTCGTACCCTGTTTTTTGTTGACTGGAATGGGGTTTGACACCCATTGAGTCAATTGGATGGGGTATATGAAACAAACTTTGAGTAGCTTCTCTACTTCAACCTTAGTAGTTGTTTCTTTCTTACCATTAACCAGATGAAGCTTCTGTCAGACCGACTTAGCGTAAGGATATGTCATGATTTTGTGTTCGACGATTCTTGGATCAATGCTTGTCATTTCCTCGTAAGACCAAGCAAAAACGTCGTAGAATTATTTAAATAAACTCATGTAGATTCGAATCTCCTCGTGGGAGCAGTTCGCTCCGGTGAAGACATTCTCCACAACGCTAGGTAATCTGAAGATATCAATGGGTATAGTTTTATCAATGTTTTTCATATTAAATTCAACGTAAACTGCATGCATGGCTAAAGGATTGATAGGGAAAGACCTATCTCCAGTCATAGTCAACGAAAATTCACCTGCTTCATTTCTTCTAAAATTTGGGAGAAAATAAGATCTTTGATGGAGATCATCCTAGGGTCTATTTGGAGTAGTCATTGCCTCAATAATCACCTCATCTAAGGGAAATACTAAGTCTAAAGAATTAGTATCGGTGAGGGAACCTTGAGCCTAGGCAGGCTCGGGAACTGGATCTAGCTCTTGTACGAGAGTCAGATTAGGGTCAACGAAAGCTTGCTAGACTATAGAGTATGCAACTTCTTTCGTGAACAAGGGCATGGCCATGCCATGGTGCCTTATTCCTTCCATCATGGTTGATGGGGAAGGAAGAGTCCACAAATCGTAAAAGTAAGTCGTGCAAAATGAAAAAACTTGGAAAATTTCGGCCCTAGGCTGGTCAAGGACAACTGATATGTACTTGGCATCACCAATTGGAGGTGGGTAATCGAAAGTACCCATCAAGGGTGGGCACAAACCAAATCCTACATTGACGATGTTGGGTTGTGAGTTATTAATCATCGGGACCATGGATGCTCCCGATGAAGGGTTAGGATGGGAGAAGGATAATTGATTAATCAACACGATCCAACCCTCGTGTGGAAACAAAAAGACCCAGAAAAATGTCGGGACCACTACATGCATAATATAGGTCCAACTCCTTCCTAACAAGAGATTGTAGTTGAGAGGCACATCGACCACTTCAACCTCGATGGACATGGTCTTTCCTCCTAGTTGCATGACAAAAGAAGGAATGATTCCATGTGGTTGGAATGAATGACCATCAAAAGCGGTAAGAAGAGTAGGTGACGGAGACAAAATGGGTTGGCCAATGGCATTCCAACATGCCAACTACATCATGCATGTCGAGGCACCCTCATCAACCACTGTGTGAAAATTTTTCCAGGTAAAATTTTTCATGGTGTAAGCCACTACTATCTGAAATGCCATGTGGTAGGGGAGATGAGGTTTTAATTCGATCGCATCAAGCATGATCATTCCTGAATTACAAGTCTCAGCAGATCCTAAGGTAGCTAACAGATCCTTTCTTTGGGAAGGGAATCTCTGGAGGACCTCTAAAGAGGACATTGCACAAGGGGTTTGTGACAAATCCTCCACCACAGAGTAGTTCTAGGCGGCCCTTGCATTTGGATTGTGGGAAGATTTCTTGAATGGACCTTTTGGGATGCGTGTCATTGTTTCTCCCAACGTCTTATCAATCAGGAGAGGAAGAGGTGGCTTTTTGACTTCTTTAACCTTCTTAGAGGTGTTTGAAATTTTGTAGTCATGTGCCCTAATTGCTATGTGGGAATCACCTTTCAACATATATACATTTGCAAACGAAGGATTACTCGAAGATGGAGGGGGTCCCTGACTGCCCCCATCCACGCTTGAAGAGGCTTGAGTTAATTTTTTCCCATGTGGAAATGGGTTTGTTAACACAACAGGCTATTGTTGTGCCAATAACGTTTGGGCCTCCGCAAGCCAAGGGCACAGGTGAGTCGGATGGTGTTTCGTGCAAAGGTTACATGGAAACTTCAACTTATTCTTTTCTATGTTTCCCCCGCCAGCATTGTTGGTGGGTTTCTTATCCCCCTTACCCTTCTTTCATTGTTTCTTCTTTCCATCAAGTTGTTGGGTGGCCTTCGGGTTTGTCGATTTCACACTATGTATATATGACGTTTGGGTAGGGGGAGCAGCTGAACCAGTGGTCTGGCTGGCTACGGTCTGTTGTATTGACAATTGTTGAAATTGATTTTATAGCTGATCAGTGAGATTCATTTGCGCTAAACCAACAATACCATTGGCATGTGGTCTAGATATTTGTCTGGTCTTGTCAAGTATCGACTGCGGTGCATCTGGAAAAATTTCGTAAAGTAAACCAGACTGAGAGTAAATCAGCTCTACCTATTGAGATTTCATTATCGCTTCTTCTTCTGAAAAGACCGCTAATGTTGCTACATCTTTGGATAAATGTGGGACCAAAGACTTGAGGAACCACTCTAGCAAAAATGCTCGTGGGATTGGTACTTTTATTAAGATCTTTTGACGTCTCCATTCTTGGATGTGATCAGAGATATGGTCTATGTTTGTCTTCTCAAAGTTGGCCAACAACTCCGTGCTGAATTCATATCTCACAGGTAATTGAAAATGGTTTAAGAAAACCATTGACAATTCTCCAAACGTAGAGTATCTTGAATGATTAAGCTCAATGTACCATTTCGTAGCACTCTCGATAAGAGTGCATTGAAACAAACACAACTGTACAGATTCGTCTCTTAATGAATTGGACGAGCACCATAAATGGAAGGTAGTCACATGATTACCAGGATCTTCATTGGGCTTAGCTTCGAAATTTGGAATGTCTGAATTCAACTTGGTTGACATAGGAGGCCAACACAGATCATGACAGATGGGGTCCTTTAGTAACCTTGACAAGTATGGCAAGTTCAAAGTTTCTAGAAATGAAAGTTTGGGTTGTTGGTTATAACTAGAGAAAAGGAGCCTGGAGTTTGGCTGGCACCAGGTTGCCAGGAAAGGTTAGGTTGCTGGCTAGGGTTTTGGTAAAAACCGTGGTCGTGACCAGCGTATGGATTATGTGCTTGTTGAGACATCATCAGTCGACTCCCATAATAGGACGTAGAAGGTTGGGCTTTCATTGCATTCCAAGGATTTTGGAAAGGGTTTCCCTCTACCGATCCAACGGGAAGAGGTCCTAAGCCTTTCCTGGGGTTCCCTTGGCTATGGAAGGGGTTTCCCCCTGTTGAAATCCCTGATGAGGGAACTAATCCCTGCCATGGATTCCAAGTTCCTTGTGAGGAGGGAACTCCTATGTTTTCCCCTGTGCATGAATAATACCCTGCATAGGATTTTGTTGTCCATAACCGGGGTTTCCCCTGGTTGAGATGACAATTGATGAGAATGCATTGTTGCCAAATGAATTGAACAAAGAGAATGATAGAGAACCCACCTATGTGGCATTGGAATATGGTCCTTGAATACCTACTCTGGATAGGTTGCAGTTATGGTCAGCTAGACGGGTTTTTGAGAAACACCACCGAGCGAGGGAGATGACGGAGGTATATGACCCTTGTCGTAAGGGAAATCATTATAGGGGGCTGAGGTGCCCCCCATAGACCCTTGCAAATGAGAATTAGAGCTCTCTGCCCCCAGGCCCATGGTTTGAAGGGTGGAGTAGGACATGACTAAATTCGTACTAAAGTTGGGAATCTCGTATGAAAACGGAGGGCCCATTGCACTCTGCATAAACAGTGTAGTGATCACCACCATGGACAGAATTAGACCACTGCTCGAGGTAGAGGCGGCCGATACCATGGTCGCCCAAACCTGCAAAGGTGAGTTAGGAGACGAAACACCTCTAGTTGTGGCAGTTGTAGAGGGAGTATGAGGACCCCTTGATGAAGTAGCCAGATTTTCTTCCATCGCTACTTGTAGGATTATCTGGCGCTCGTGATATGTTACCCTTGGAGAGGAAATATGTATCAAGTCTGGAACCAATAAGTCAGTGATCGAAGGGTTATACAAACCGACAGATTCTTCTCCAAGGTAAGAAATAGTTGGTTCCTCCAGATTCACAAGTTATCCTCTTGGGGATGGCTCAGGTACAATTTCCTATTGCTCGGTCACCTCAAATGACCCTTTCTAGTCAAGTCTTCTCCTTAGCAATGGCGGTGGTGGCTCCACTTGAATCGACGGTAGGAACAAAATCCTTTGCGACTGACGGAGATATTTATCTTCCAATGTGTGAGAAGATCAATGACACACTAAGGTTTTTCTAACATTGAAGATCAAACATACAATAGAAAAAGTTCCTACGAGATATAACAAGAAAACCACTACAAACTAGTTGGAAGAATAGTTACACCAGTGAACACTAGAGAAACTTATCGGTGCAAGTGAAACTTGAATATGGAAGCACCCTCTATGTACTCTTTGCAAAGCGTGGACCGATGTCTATCCTAGGTACCACGATATACCCCCATAGTCACCCGTGTAAGTCCCTGATATATAGGAAACTAGGTTGCCAACTCGTGAACAACTAACAGGCGAGTACAAACGACAGTTGGCTGGACTGCAATGAGCAAGGTATCAAGCCCGAAACCTATCAAGGGTTTCGAAATCAAGTGTTCTGGAAGATGACTGAGGACCTAGAATGGATTTGAGACCCATGAAGCTTCGTGGAAAATGAAATCAATGGAATCCAAAGATAAGCTCTCTATATGCGTTCCTCCTCTACGATTGGTCTGACTTTGGAGGTGTTATCTCTGCTAGATTTTTGCACGCGACCTCGTGTTTATCCCCTGTGTTAGATGGGAGTCCTATATATTTTCCATGTCACTGGACTTCTATACTCCCTAACACAGACTCGTATTTTTGTTTTATAGCCCTGAAGAGTTTCCTCTCCAACCTAAATCAGGGCTCTAGTGTAATCTAGTTGATGGACCCTACAAACGTGAAAGTATGATAAATTTTAATTTATCATTAATTTTAAGTGGTTGTTCTTAAGTCAAAGGGAACGAAAATGAAACTGATGGTGTTTGTTAAGAGACAAAAGAGAAGAACAAATTATGGAAACAAAATCACTTCTTTTTTTCTTCAATAAATAAAGATTTGCAAATTTAACCTCTTTAACCAAACTTTTTCGTAACTACTTTTCTCAGATCTTTGAAAAGAAAAACCTAAAACAAGATTTCCCTCAACTACGAGCTACTTAATGCCCTAAATATTCATTAAATAACTTAAGAAAACTTCATTTTTCCTTGATATATAAAGCGACTAACCTAAACTACTTTTACCAAACAAAGGAATTTTTTTATTTTTTTATTTTATGCTTCAAAACAAGAAACTTTGAAAATGAATTATTTTATTTTCTTATAAAGGAAAAAAGGGGAAAATGAAGACAAAAAAAGAGCAAGAAATGGCTTCTGGCCCCACCATAGATCGTAGGGATTCATTGACAATACCAAGAAGGAAGATCAAAACTAACTCACAAACTTGTCTAAAAACCCTAATCAAGAAAACACAAGAAAACTTGATAAAGAAAAAAACTTACTGCTATCAGAACTAGGCTAAATACTGTACGAAATAGAGAACAGGGCTAAATCAAGAAAACCCCAGAGAAAATGGCTTCACAAGGAAGAGGATGATTGCCTCTTCTTTAAAACTATTTTCTCGACACAAGGACACAACTTATACTTCAACAACCTGCATATGTACGCGGGTTTTCCAAAGGTAGGGTGCGTATGTATGCGAGCAGTCCCATTGCAGGGCGTGTATACCTCTGTGACTCCTCTAAAAAGGAAAAAAAATAGTTAAGCATAGGCTGGGAGTACTGGTATGGAAAACCAGAATCCCTTAAAGACACATAAACTTAGAGAAACTCAAATAAAAGGCAGTTAAACCAATTAAAGCACCCAAAACATATCCCCTAAAAACCCTAGAGGCTCCCCAGTACATTTGCCAATTATGATATAGTGGGAAAACCCCCTTGCGGACTACACTAGGGTTCTAAAGTGCAGGGAGAGATAACCATCTAAAGTCTCCTACTTTTAACAACTATCTCGACAGTACCCCACAATCATACATAAAATGAAAAGTATAGGGATCTGGTAGACTTACCTTAAATCTCACATCCGGTGTCGATCCCTTTGCGCTTCGTTGTTTCCCAACTGCATATATCCTCCCAAGGCCAACCTTCATTCACCAAAATACAAACAATAAACTACGAGAATGCATTATATATATTGATTAATGGGTTATATATATTGATTAATGGGATGGGTGATCACCTGGGAAGTCCTCGTTATCAGGTGCAAGCCCCGGAAGTGATGATTGATGATATGTGATTCATTTCAATGGTTTCAATCCCATTTCTTCACCCCTGTGAGCATCACCCGATGTAGTGAGTGCTAAGTGGACTATTCAAATCATGAGAATTATTGGTCGGTTGTGACTAATACTCATGGATATGGGTCATAGATTAATGACTTACAGTACACAGTTAATCTCGAAAATGATATCTAATATGTTGCACTGCGGAAGCCCCTCTATGCTTAAATGATAAGAGTGAAGGGAGCTCTAACAAGATAGTTCATAAGGCACAATACTTTCTAAGGTTTTACAAATGGGGTAGCAAGCTAAGTGGACTTGATTGTGGGGAAAACTCCAAAGTTAAGCACACTTGAGCTAGAGCCATCTTGGGATGGGTGACCACCTGGTAATTCCTGGTTATGGGGTGCAAGCCCCAAAAGTGATGATTGATGCTATGTAATTCATTTCACTGGTTTCAATCCCATTTCTCCACCCCTATGAGAATTGACCGATGCAACGAGTTCTAAGTGGACTATCCAAATCATGAGAATTATTGGTCAGTTGCAACTAATACTCATGGATATGGGTCATAGATTAATGACTTACACTATGTAGTTAATCCCAAAAATGATATCTAATATGTTGCACTGCGGAAGCCCCTCTATGCTTAAATAATAAGAGTGAATGGAGATCTAAATAAATAGTTCATAAGGCGCAATACTTGCAAAGGTTTTTCAAATGGGGTAGCAAGCTAAGTGGGCTTGATTGTGGGGAAAAATCCACAGTTAAGTGCGCTTGAGCCAGAGGCGTCTTGGGATGGGTGACCACCTGGGAAGTCCTGGTTACAGGGTGCAAGCCCCATAAGTGATGATTGATGCTATGCAATTCATTTGACTGGTTTCAATCCCATTTCTTCACCCATGTGAGCATCAACCAATGCAATGGTGTTAAGTGGAGTATTCAAATCATGAGAATTATTGGTTAGTTGTGACTAATACTCATGGATATGGGTCATAGATTAATGAATTACACTATGCAGTTAATCCCGAAAATGATATCTAATATGTTACATTGCGGAAGCCCCTCTATACTTATAAATATTCTTTGTCGGAGTCACCATGGATAATGAACACCGATAATTTTTTGTTCATAACATAACCCTAGCCGCATGAGGTTAAAACAATAGCGTTTTTCTCATGATAGGACAACAATTAAGACTCGTTCCAAGATTCTTGTCCATAGTGAAAAATCAACAATCAAGCTTAGAAAATTATTCTTATCCCCTGGAGCTGAATCGATCTCTTGTACCTAGTCACCCCAATCTCCAATACTTAGTCAAAATATTCAATAAAATCTCATGCATTCAACAAGGTTTCCATCATGGTATTTGATGCATAATTGGTGAATTTATGGTGTTTACCTCTGGACATATCAGAGAATTTATTACAAAATCCTTCGATATCCATTACTATGCATCTATGAAGTTAAAAAAAATGATTTTGGTAGTGTACCAAAAGATTTAACATGAACCTCTCCAGTACCATGTCAACACACTTAACAAAATCACCTCCAATCTATCAACAATATTGACACCAACTTCATCGATGTAGCCGGAGGTCTTTCCACAAACTCCTCCAAAAACACCGACTCACTTAATAAGACCTTCTCCAGTCTAAACTGGTTAATTTTACACCATATACTCCGGTACATACCGAAACACTTTCCATCTTTAGCCTCAGTTATTCTCTTCTTCATCGACAAAGTTATTCTTATCTATTCCAATATATAACAGAGTAGTTCCCATCAACCACTTCAACCTTAAAATCTCTTCATCGATCAAGTTGATAACAAATACACTGATCCATATGGTTTTTTCCCTGAAATAAGCTCGACTTCCTCGAAATTCCACCATGTGCCAGGTCATCTTGTCTTCTTTAGAAGATGACTTCCCCCCTCAAATTGACTCAAATAATTCTTCAGGTATCTGACAAAGGTTTACATGATTTTTTTTATCTCTAACGTCTTCTTACTGGTCAAATTTTCAATTCTTATATGATTATAGGGACTAATATTTCATTTTTAATTTATCGTCATATTTACTACTCGTTGTATGCATTAATTATGATTGTGTATATCAGATTCAAATATGTCACCGCGTAAGAAGACAATAAGAAAGGAACCTGCTATAGAAGCTTCCTGAAGTGGAAGTAGATAGAAGGAGGAGACTAATTCCCCATGGGAAATATATGACGATACAACTAGACTCCTAGATAAAAGAGGAGATTCACTCAAATGGGAAAAATTCTTTCAAATGTTCAAAAGGTAGACGTTCCAAGTGGAAGATGAAGAACAAGATGAAATCAAAATATTAAAAAATATTCAGAGGTCAGGACTACATAGGGTGGTAGCTCATGCATTGGTGTTCCATTTTGTAGACACGATATCATGGATCCTAAAGCATGTGGAACTCATATACAATTTTAGGGGATACATATTTCCCATGGGATATTTTTTCATGCTTTTTCCCAAAAAAACGATTCCCCAATTTCCATTTTTTTTTAAATAATTCGCCCAAATTTTATAGAATATTTTTTTTTACTTGAGAAATATCCCAAATTTTATAAAAAATCTATAAAATCCTTAGAAATATGAATATGTTTACAAAAATATCGCCAAACAATTTATAGTTTACATATTAAGGACTAGTAATATTCGCTAATGTTTTTACATTTTGAGATAAATTTCCATCCTTAAAATCATCTATGGTGGACCTGGACAACCAATTCATACTCAATGCTAAGAAGAAACCCATAACATCCTTCCAAGCATCTCATATCACAAATTGTTATCTTTTATAGAAGGGAACCTGGTCACTAAATGGGGAACTCATCAACAAGTTCCCACATAAAGCCAAGGACCTATTCAAAATTTGGTACATGACAAATAAATATTTCAATCTTAGAACATCTAGTGAGTATCCAACCATCTCACTTAGATTGCAATATCAATACATCATAGTGATGCTCTGTAGGCTCTATGGGGAGAAAGATTGTTCTAAATTCACCTTGTCCCTAATGCCCCTGATCTACTACTGTGTCGATGAAGGGTCAACATTTGATTGGGATGAGATCCTATTAGAAAGCTTAGTATAATCAACCATAGCTATCAAAGAGATCAGGCTTGTAAAATTTTCAAGTTTTCACATGTCGTATATCTATTGGATATTATGTGTGTGCCACATTAATATCCTAAGAGGGCTTGGGCATGGAAACCAATAGACCCATCTATTCATATCTACTACAAGGTGTAGAAAAAATATAGAATGAAATACCACAAGATATACAACCACTTCCTAGAACCCCTATACAAGTTTATATTATGTTCCCCATCCCCATGCATGATAGATAAATCACTAGCCATAATCGGGAAGACTAGGGACTGGTACTTGTTGTGACAGACACTACAACCCTTCATTTTCCTTCATTCCATTGCAATTTCCCTTTTGATAAAATGGAGCCCCTTGTTTTATATGTTTTGAAAATATCCTTCTATAAGCCTCTCTCTTTACCTCAAGACTTTTTGGGAAGCCTACTTACCTTAAGAAAACACCAGAAAAAGGAAGTACTTGAAAAACTCAATTTTTTAGAAAGTTTGGGAGAAATTGACAAAGTTTGTTCTAACTCCTTCAACGTACATCAGAGGAGTTCCCTTTAACTCCTTCAATGTAAATAAGAGGATTTACACTCACTCCCTCTAATAAACCTTATCTATTTCACAAGTTTCCTCCAACACCTCCGATGGAATCAGAGGAGTTGGCTCAAACTCCTCCGATGTCCATCAGAAGAGTTCCCTATAAGTCTATTGATGTGTTCGAAGGACTTAGTCCCAAGTCCTATGCTCATTAATATCAACTACCGTATTAAATTCTAGGTCATTGATTTATTTATATTTACCTAGCAACTCCGACTTCAAATTATTTTTCTAAGGTGTATAGGGGAAGCAAGTTCACTCCAGATTGAGAACACGTCGAGCCCTTCACATTCACACTCACAACCTATCTGGGTCTTCCAAATAGAAGTAAATGTTTCCAGGTATGTATCAATTTTTTTCCTCTCTTTCTACGGTTAGGGTTATTCTTTGTTTTTATTTTTTTTATTTGGAATACCTCCTTTCATATCTCCTTCCTTATCCCCTACCCCTTTGCAACCAACGCCATTTATCTATTGTCAAACCCCCTTTATTGCCTTCACAATGTTAGGGTTTTCACATCCCTTATAACCTATATATCATTGATAGCATTCAGGAAAAGAGATTAACACTAATAAATGTTTTATTTCCAAGGATATTATCGATGAAACTCGTAACACTTAACCCAAACTTCCACTCGGAGCACGAGACTTGGGACTAGGTTTGTATTATCTATCTAAATTCTGAAACTAAAATCATGCCCCTCTTTTTCTCCATCAGACTATTTCCTGGTAGCTCCTCTGATCATATTGGAGGAGTTGGAGGAGTTCTTGTTGTTAATATTATGGTAGCTTCAGGAGGTATGAACCTCTATTATGACCTATGACGAGACTAGAATCCTCCGGAAGGAAGCAAAGAATTGAAGGAAACCCTAGAAAAGTTGTCGATTGAAAAAATATATTTATATTGAATTTATTGATGCCCAGAAGTAGAAGTCGGCCCAGTTAGACTGGCCAGGTCAGCCCCAGTGAGACTGGCCAATCCACTATAAATACAGGGTGACAGTTTCATTATTTTTCATCTCAGCAATTGCAGTGAGAGCAATATCTGCGCAGGCAGTTGCAGGCAACAACAGTTTGGTGTGCAGGTTTTCTGGGAGAGCTGGAAAGTGGTGCACTAGCTTCTGGGTGGGATCATCTATTTAGTTTAGTTTCTATTCCTTTTCTTGGTGAATTTAGCCTCTCTTGGCTATTGATTGCAGCCAGAATTCTCTTCTTAGTCAAGGTCAAGGTTCTCGGAGGGTGGCTTAAGGCCTGTGGTTGGGTGACGAGGGTATCATCAATGGTTAAATGAGCACAATCCTCTATATTCTAACAGGTTATGGGCCCACACCCCCTTCAGTCAGCCTAAAACRCTGGAAGGAAACATAACCGCTAGGTATTGAGCTCATTGAGGAACTGTCGCTAGGGTTAATAGCAGGAGCAACTTCCAAAGAACTGCATCTAGGGTTACTAGCAATAGCAGTTGCAGAAACCCTAATTCTCAGATTCGACACCTTGTGATGGAGCATCTTGCTCAAGGAGAAGATATCCAGATGCGCCCTAAATCAACGCACCTATTGACTTTCTTAGAAGAGATAAATGACGCAATTGAATATTTGGATCAAGGCATGACCAGTTATCAGTGAACTGAAGACATGTGCGAAATAATCAGCCTCTTACATTACTCATCACTTACAGGGACAATTGAAGACTAGATGTGGATAATCAACAGTGGAGATTCTAGGCACATGACATGAGATCAAGCTAGACTCTTAGATCTAAATGAGAGAAAGACATCGTACAAAGTGGAGCTTGGAGACAAAATCACCTACCCCGTCGAAGGATTTGGACAAGCCTCCATCAAACTGGAATCAGGTAATCACATTCACTTAAGAAATGTTCTATATGTACCTGTTTTAGAAAAGAATCTTGAATCAATATCATGTTTAGAAGACAAAGGAAACAAAATAGCCTTCATAGATGAAAAGGTGTTATCATGGCATAAATATTCCAGCATAGAAGATGCTAGGGTTATTGGAAGACGTGAAGGGAATCTATATAGACTACTAGAATGAAATGAAGAAGCCCTAGTACATGATGAAGTCAACCCTAATGAGCTTTGGCATAGAAGGTACGCTCATATTAATTATCAAGAATTACCTTTCCTCAGGAAGATGGTTGAAGGGATACCAGAATTGAAGTCTACACACGAAGGAATTTGCAAGGGATGTGCCCTTGGGAAGAACATTAAGAAACCATTCCCAAGCAGTAACAACAGATCTAAGGAAACTCTAGATCTAATACACTCAGATGTTTGCGGTCCAATGCTAGTCAAATCTTTAGGAGGATCTCTCTACTACTTAACATTCATAGATGACTATTCAAGGAAGACGTGGTTGTACCTACTGAAGTCAAAAGATGAAGTATTAAACAAGTTCCAAGAATTCAAGGCAGAAATAAAGAACCTTATGAACAAGAAGATCAAGACATTAAGAACAGATAATGGAGGAGAATACACCTTGAAGGAGTTCATTGCATTCTGCAAATCAACAGGGATTAGGAGGGAGATAACTGTTCCTCATAATCCTCAACAAAATGGTGTAGTAGAAAGAAAGAACAGGTCCATCGAAGAAACAATAAAATCCCTATTGAACAATCAAGATCTATCCATGTTTCTATGGGGAGAA
>JZKD02S2104655.1:479135-555935 GCA_000966675.3 Picea glauca
AATTTGATATGAAAGATCTAGGTCTCATGCACTATTACTTGGGACTAGAAGTATGGCAAAAGCATGGTGAAGTATTCCTTGGACAAGGAAAATATGCAATAAAGATCCTTCATAAGTTTGGAATGATGGATTGTAAGTCCATGGACACTCCTATGAATGTGGATATAAGAAAAGTGAAAGTCCCAGATTCCGATCCAATAGATCCATCTCTATATCGGCATCTAATTGGATCATTGATGTATTTGGTAAACACTCGACCAGATATTTTCTTTGCTATAAATACATTAAGTCAGTTCCAGGTGGAACCGAGACAATAGCATTGGATAGCTGCAAAGCATGTCTTAAGATATATTCATGGAAAAATAAACTATGGCTTAAGATATACCGCATCCAGTGATATCCAACTTCATGGATTCACAGACTCTGATTGGGCAGGAAGTGCAGAAGACAAAAAGAGTACTTCAGGTATGTGTTTCAGCTTGGGCTCCTCTATGATATCTTGGAGCAGTAGGACGCAGAAGTATGTCACACTTAGTACAACAGAAGAAGAGTATATGTCAGCTTGTGAAGCATGCACAGAAGCAGTATGGCTAAGGAAGTTAATATCCGATTTATTTGATCATACTCCAGAATCGACCACAATATATTGTGATAATCAGAGTTGTATAAGATTATCCAAGCATCCAGTGTTTCATGAAAGGTCGAAGAACATTGAGATCAAATACTACTTTATCTGAGATAAAGTCCAGGAAGGAGAGGTAAAGCTCGAGTATATCCCCATTGATGAGAAGACAACAGATATCCTGACAAATCCTCTTTCCAGAATCAAGTTTGCATATTTCTGAGAGAAGATGGGGATTGTGGAAATAAATCCCTTAGCTGAAAGGGAAGACTCTCTAGTATAAATAAGGTACGCAAAAATGTTTATTTCTATGATTGAAACAACTCTCCATTTAGGAGGGAGAATTGAAATTGTTATTTATTTTTGTAAGAGTCCAGATTGGACAAATGCTTTCTTGTTCGGAAAGTGGATTGATATTTCTGATGGATAGTGGCTTCCCATTGTAGTTAACATGGGAGGCAGACTGATTGATGATGTATCATAGACAACGACTTCCCATTATGGGGAGTGGTCTAGGACAGTCATTCTTCTTGGCAGTCACTCTGAGTAGTGGTCAAGTAGAATGGTCTGCCTCACCAGGCAGTCATTCTTTCGAAGTTCACAGTTGTGAGCAGTTTCGAAGAATCGTCCATTTTGGAGGTTGATGCAGGACAGACATTCCTTGAGGGTAGACTCATTATTTCCAGGTTACACTTGTTTAGTGTCAGAGGAATGGCCTAGGGTGGGGAATGGTCCGGACAGTTACTCCTTGAGGGCAGACTCATTCTCTCCAGGCTACACCTTGTTTGGTGTCAGAGGAATGGTCCAGGGTGGGGAGTAGTCCAGGCTCAACAATCAGGGATAGTTATTCCTCGAGGGAAGACTCTTTCTCTCTAGGTTACACTTTTTTTAGTGTCGAAAGAATGGCCCAGGGTGGGGAATAGTCCAGGACAATCATTCCTTAGGGCAGACTCATTCCCTCCAGGTTACACTTTGCTTAGTGTCGGAGGAATGGCCCAGGGTAAGGAATGGTCCATACATTTCTCGAGGGAAGGCTCATTCTTTCCAGGTTACACTTTGTTTAGTGTCGGAAGAATGGCCCAGGGTGGGAAATTGTCCAGGTTGAAAAATCAGAAACAATCCTTCTTCCTTGGTTGCGAAGAATGGGGCAGATAGCCCAGTGTTGATATTCTATATTGAGGGCAGACATTCTTTCAGACCTCACATATGTGAGTGAAATATTGGCCCAGATGATTATTGTTGATACTCTATACCGAGGGAAGACATTCTTTCAGATCTCACAGACGTGAGTGAAAGACTGGCCCAGATGATTCAATTTTATCATAACCCTGTTTCTATGCAGATAAAGACTATTGTGGTGGTAGACATTCTTTCAGATCTCATAGATGTGAGTGAAATATTGGCCCAGATGATACAGTTTTTATCATAACATTGTTTATATGCAGGTTGCTATTTTTTATGAAGGACAGTTTGTGATTGTGTTTCACAAAGTTTGAGTAGTTGTGTACTACTAGAATAGACACATGTGTGTTCTATAAATTGATATTGTACCAGTTGTCATAGGAGATTATCCAGTCAGATAATAATGACAGGTGTTCATGGTGCTACCAGTTGAATGGTCTGTTGTGCTCAACACCATACCTCCCTAGCTAGGAGGGAGTTTTAATATTATGGTATCTTCGGGAGGTATGAACCTCTATTATGACCTATGAAGAGACTAGAATCCTACGGAAGGAAGCAAAGAATTGAAGGAAACCCTAGACAAGTTATCGAATGAACAAATATATTTATATTGAATTTATTGATGCCCAGAAGCAGAAGTCAGCCCAGTTAGACTGGCCAGGTCAGCCCCAGTGAGACTGGCCAGTGCACTATAAATACAGGGTGCCAGTTTCATTATTTGTCATCTCAACAATTGCAGTGAGAGCAATATCTGTGCAGGCAATTGCAGGCAACAACAGTTCGGTGCACAGGTTTTATGGGAGAGATGGAAAGTGGTGCACTAGCTTCTGGGTGGGATCATCTATTCAGTTTAGTTTCTATTCCTTTTCTTGGTGCATTTAGCCTCTCTTGGCTATTGATTGTAGCCATAATTCTCTTCTCATTCAAGGTCAAGGTGCTCGGAGGGTGTCTTAAGGCCTGTGGTTGGGTGATGAGGGTATCGCCAATGGTTAAACGAGCACAATCCTCTATATTCTAACACTTGTTAACTCCTCTGATATGACCGAAGGAGCTATAAACAACATCTTAATCGGTCCACTCAATAGTAAATCTTTTGATCATATCAGAAGATTTCTTGTTAACTCCTCTGATATGATCAGATGAGTTATAATTAACTTCACTGATTGTCTACATTTCATAATATCATGGCTCAACTCCTCATATGTGTTATCAAATCAATTGGAGTCAACTCCTCTGATTCACATCGAAGGATTTGTCAACTATTCCAATCGGAGCTAATTAAATCAACTCTTAACCTTGCTCGAAAGCCTTAGCATGAACTTCCCTAAAAAAAAATCAGATACTTTAACACTAACTCATTTGATACCCATTAGACAACTTGTTATTAACTCCTTCAATTTGCATCAGAGGAGTTAATCTTTAAACCTATGATTTTTCCTTATAAGCACATTTTCCACCCATTCTTCCTCAAATTTTCACCAAGTTACTCAAGCATGCCTGCCATCACTTTATCATCCTCACATGATGACTCTTTACCCAATGAAAACCCCAATAAGTTTTCTAGTAGTTCAATTTCTTAATTCAAATTCATATTATGTGTAAATTTAATCCCCACACTAAGCTAATTTTTCTTATAGGTTCAAGTATGTCTCCTAGAAAGAAGACAACAAGTAAGGTACTTGGGACCGATGCCTTCGGTAGTGACCAACAAGTGCAAGACGAGTTGGAAATAATAAGAGATACATACGATGATACATTATAACTCTTGGAGAATGATGAAAACATGTTGAAGTGGGGAGAAGTATACCACATGTTCAAAATGTCTAACTTCTCCTCCAAAGCCAAGGAGATAGATGAACTCAAGGTGTTCAAAAACATAAAAAATTCAGTCATTTTCAAAGTAGCAGCACATCCGGTGGTGTTCCCATGTGCATATTCCATCACATGGATTCTAAAGAATATCAATATAAGTGGAAGATACCTCTACAATTCTAGGAAGGATCCAATAATTTCATTCAGCCCCAAATACCTGGAAAAGTGATACCAAATAGAAAAGAAAAGTAAGAATATATATAGTAAGCTCCTTAGTGATTTTGAATGTAAATGTTTTGAGCCTACACAGAAAATATCTAGCTATCAAATGACATACACAATTTTGCAGAGAAAATATGAGAAAAGATAAATAGGATAGAAAGAATGGAAGAAATGTCATTAACCAAATGAATGAATGATAATTTATACATGATATACTCTATATAACTCAAATAATGCGCACTAGAGGAGAATCCAATGCACCATAGTGGTGGTCTAGAGTGATCTGGACACACACCAACAATTACAAGAGTAAACTTCCACCTAATCTAGTCTCTCGGGAAGTTACGGGAGTGAACTGCCACCTAGTCTCTCAATCTTCAATTAATTGACTGAAATAGAGTGAAGTGAGGAGGAGATAAAGGAATCATGAGTAATGCACTAGTATGGTGATAACCCCAAGGATAATGCACATTAGCTGGTGATGATCCCAATGTGGTATCTAGACTCCACTCAACTGATCAAACTGAAGTGTGAATCGAAGAGAAGATTATCCTAGAGGAATGTTCTCCCTAAACTATACGATAATGAAAAATTACTAATAAACATAGGGAAAACCTTAGGAAAAATAAATCCTAGGTGTGTGTGAAGTATCTCCAACACCCCCTCTGAACATCACTATGGTGAAAATAAAGAATGGGTCCCAAAAACGAGGCCATTTTGGGTACCCAAATACAAAAGATACACTGAAATAAATGAGGAAAGATGGAAAAACTCATGGGAAAACCCTCCCTCAAGGTACAATGCATGTAAAAATAAGAACTAGTAGTTTCTAGGAAGCTGTGTGCTTCACTCCAAGATGAGTACGCATGGAATGGAACTTCTTCTCAGTGAAGGTCTTGGTGAAGATATATGGAGTCTCTTTTGTTGAAGGAAATAACTGCAGGTCGATGATTCCATCATGTAATAAGTATTGGATTTAGTGCATGGATCTCGATGTGCTTCATCCACTGCCTATGAACTAGATATCTGCATAACTTTAGAGTGCTTTGGTTGTCACACCATATGATGATCGATCGTTGAAACTGAATTCCCAACTCAGTGAGAAAATGTTGTAGCCACATAGCTTGAATGGTTATGTTAACTACCCCTCTGTACTCTTCCTCGACTGACTATAGAGAAGTAACAACCTACTTCTTGCTCGACCAATAGATAAGCCTGAAACCAACACTGAGTGAGTGACCATATGTGGACTTGCGATCAATGTTATTGCTAGACCAGTCAAAATTAGTGAACCCGAAGAGATCAAATGTAGAGTATGCTACATAGTGAATCCCAAAGGTGATGATTCCCTATACGTATTGAAGGATACTCTTTGCAACCTTATAATGTAGCTCATGAAGCTCCTACATGAACCTGAAGACTGCTCCAATTCCATAGGAGAGGTATAGTTTAGAGTGTGTGAGATACAACAAGCTCCCCTCTAGATGTCTATATAGTGTGTTGTCAACCAGTGGAGTGTCCCCTCCATACTCAAGTTCGATTCATGATAAGAAAGGAGTTGGGGAAAACTTACAGTCCATCATGTGAAATATCTCAAGGAGATCTCGTGCATACTTGGAATGAGACAATTTGATGACCGATTCATCCTGACTAATATCGAGTTCAAGGAAGAAATGTAGCGGACCCATGTCTGTCATTAAGAACCTGTCATTCAGAATCCTCTAGACTACAAAAATCGTTGAATTCGAGCAACCAGTGATCAACAAATCATCAACATACAAAACTAGGAGTATAAGTGAATCATCCGTCTTTAGCATGTAAACATTTGTGTTTGACTTACAACGTACAAAGTTATGTGACAACAGTTAGGAGTCCATCTTGGAATACCATGCTCTTCGGGCCTACTTGAGGCCATAAATAGAATTATTCAGTTGAGAAACCAAATATGAATTCTGCACAAATCCCTGTGGCTTTTCCATATAAACCTCTTCAAAGAGATCACCATGAAGAAATGAATTCTTCACATCCATCTGGTGGAATTCCTTCGATGATGCAATGGAAAGTGCCAAACTTATGGAATCCATCTTCACTACTAGAGAGAAGGTCTCATCATAGTCAATTCCATGCACATGTTGAAAGCCTTTGGAAACTATCATGGATTTGTATATGTTAACCTATCCATCCAATATGTTCTTGGTCCTATAGACCTGTTGGCACAGGGGTGGACACAGGGTTCAAATATTATAGTGCACCAACAAACTCTAACTACTGGCCCTTTCGGAAACACCTATGAAGGAGATGTAGTCTCACCTGAAGTATCAATAGGGGGTTGTAGGAAACAAGTGTCTACAACCAGAGTAAATGAAAAGAGGATCTAGGACCACAACACACAACAATCTAGTTATTATTTATCTCACTTAAGCCTACTTCACAAGTTATATCTCAGATATAACACAACATTGGAATAACAATATAACAGATGGTAAATAAAATAGTATCAATCACACATAAAAAAAATATACGTGGTTCACCCTCTCCCTAGGGATACATTCACAAAACTATGTTTCTTGATATATTATATGAAAAGATACAGTTCTATCTATGCACTTATCTCATAGATCTCTCTCTCTTTCTCTCGTCCCTCCCTGCACACCCAGATGTAGGGTTGATCTTCGCACCTAGCTAAAGATATTACAATACAGTCTCAACATTGTTCTCTACAACAATACTCAACAATGAAAAACACCAACCATAGTATCAATGAACCAACCTAGAACAAGCCCTCCCAGGTCTTCTAGACCTTTATTTATACATTAGATAACAAAGTCTAGGTGTCAAAACCCTAGGTCAACTTGAACTGTTTTTTAAGGGCTTTTCCAACCTGTCTTTCCTTCTTTTCCATGAGGTCATCCAAAACACTCGTTGATGTCTTCTTCCACTTGCTGAGTTTTCCATGATCTGTCTTCCTTACTACTTTATATTCCTTGATCTTCTATTCTAATGGCTAGCTTTTCCTTCCTTCTCTCCCTATTTTCCAACTTCGATCCTTCCTCAGTTTATGTATCTTCCACATAGTTCATACTTTGCCTTTATTCCTTAATCTTCGCTTCCTTTCATATCTAAGGTACAACAGGCCCCCAACACTCACATGTGACTCGTCTCGAGTCACTGTAAGATTGAACCTTCTATTTTACTTCGACTTCATACTACATAGAGTAGATTGTGCTTTTTTCTCGGTCCCTCCCTTCCTTGTGCAGAATGTATTTCATGTGTCTGGGTCCCAGCTTCAACTACATCTGGTACCTAGACACTTATTCCTTGTACTTTTACTAAGAGTTGTGAGGCAGCTGGTTGTCATAATACAATTTCAATCGGCTCCCATTTACCAAACCTTCTTTCCATTCTCCATTAAGGGTCTTCAACTACGCAACTCCTCCTTCTGTAACATAGGCAACTTCAAATGGTCCTAGCCAATGTGTCCTAAACTTCCTTGGATGCTTCATGAACTTTCTGTCATATAACAATACCAAATCTCCCTGCTTAAATTCTTTTCTCCTGATGTGTCTGTCATAATAAGACTTTTCTCTTTCTTTCTGTACCTGCTGATGAAATACTACAATAAACCTGTCTTCTTTCAGTTCCAGTAATTGGGAAATCCTGTCTTGAATAGCGCTTGTGTCATCCATACTTGTACATGTTTTGATTCTTAAACTAGGAACCAAGCATTACATAGGTACCACTGCTTCCAAGCCATATACCAACTTAAATGGGGTCTTTGTTGTTAACTTCTTTCGAGTAGTTATGTAGGCCCATAATATTGCTGGAATTCTTAAATCTGAGTCATCTCTATTAACATTAAAAATCTTAGTTAGCATTGTCTCCAAGATATTATTAAAAGCTTCGACTATACGATTCTCTTGTGGGTGGTATGGAATGCTCTTCTGATGGTGAACTTCAAATTCCTGAGTCAATGATTCAATAGTTTTGTTGATGAAGTGTGTGCCTTGGTCACTCATGAGGATCTTTGGGCATCCAAACCTGTTATGATATCCTAAAAAATGAACTGTGTAGTTGTAGCTACACTACAATCCTTAACTTCTCTTGCTTCTGCCCATCTGGTCAAATACTCTGTCACAGTGATAATATATCTAGCTCTTGTGCGCCTTCCGGGTGGGTTAATAGGTCCCAGAAAGTCAATGGCCCATTTCTCATAGGTGTTGCACCTCTTTTGTCATCTAAATGAGAAAAATAGAGGTGCTTACAAGCTTAGTTGGGTCAGCTAAGCAAGACAGCAGTGAAGGAAAGGGTTAGAAAAATAAACATAAAAGACTAAACTAAGAATTAAACTAAGAAAGGAAAGAACAACTAAACTATTGAGCATAATGACATAATAACAAGAAATAAATAAGACTCATGTCACCAATGGAAAGGATTGTATTAGTGAAAAGAAAACATCGAGAAGAAAGAGGACTTTGGGTCCCTTCTTCCTCCAAGGGAGGGCTCTTGGACCCCCACAATTGAGCCCTTCTTACAACTTTGAAACTTGAAAGAAATGGTGAAAGAATCCCAAGATAATCCACTCAAAAGGTGAGGTGGATTTCCCAAATGGAATGATGCTAGTATGCTCTTGATGAGAAAAGAGGATTCCCCAAGAGAATAGCAGTAGCATAACCTTGCAAATGAATTCCTTGAAAATGTAGTGCACCCATGGCCTTGTTTTATAGCACAACTTTGAGGTATTGTGCAACCATATTTTAGAGTGAAAAGGGGCTATTTAAATCAGTTTTGGGTCTTTGACCAGCCACCCAGTCGGATCCAGTCGAGATTTGGGTGTCAAATCAACTTGGAAGTTGAACCAGAAGTGGGTGGGAGGCTAATCAATCTCATAAATGTGTTGTTTCTCATGTGTGCATGCTTTTAGTGACCATAGTTGCGCATCGTGCACATGTGCACTTTTCTTACGTTTCTGGATGGCACATGTGCGTGCGCGCCCTATGTAGTCATAGCACACCTTGATTTTATAACTAGTTGTATAGTTTTGGACCTTTTGGAAATGATGTTTTGGTAATTTTGGTCCATGGGTGAACTCATAGCTGTTTGAAGATGCTGAATTCCTATAACCATTTGTGAATGAAATTTCAGTGATAACATATGCCCCCTGATGGATGAGGTTAGGAGCATATGTATAGCCGAAATTCATCAATGTTTTTTCTACTGAGAGTGTTGTTGTAAGAAAGAGAAATAGTGAGAGTATCAAGAGTGACCCGTTGGAGGGAGAAGGGAACCTCTAAGACCCAACCTTCTGTAAGGTATGTAAACTAAATTGTGTACAAACGAGGCGGGCATGCCCCATGCTCGTGTCATGTAACTAAAAAAGAAGGGTGTTGTATAGTAACTAAAACTGTGTGTTGATGTAGACAACTGCAGTGCCCTAGGGGGGCGGTTGTGATAAAGGCAGAGGAAAATTATGAGGAGGAACATACTCTGAATAGTAGACAATGACACCTGTAATAAGTATCACGGATTTTGTAGGCATTGATAGCCCAGCCAAGTTCAGAGGTCTTCGAAAAATATAAGAAACAACTACAATAGTCACAAAGTAAGACCCACCGTAACATGATAAAGTGTTGAAGTTGAATGTTATGGGGGTCAATGAAAGCAGGGAGCAATTATGGATCTCCCTGTGCCATCTGAGACTTTTCATTGGAAAGGTAATGAGAGTCAAGATATTGTCGCCCTTCTGGAAATTGTGCTAATGTCGACACAAAGGGAGACACGACTCCAAGAAGCAAAGGGCTTCATGAAATCTATTAGGTGAGGTTAGGAATTGAGGAGGTACATGGATGAATTAAAGATATGTGGAGACTCAAGACTACCCTTGGTTGGGGATATATGCAAAGTATAAGTGGCCAAAACCATTCAACTTGGTCGAGTGTCAGGGGGACAACAAGACGTGGGATAAGTTGTGCAAGAGGTGGGACAAAGTGAACAAACTCAGAGATCAGAGATAGGTGGCCTGTGGGATACTCGGAGTTTATGGACGATGTCAATAGGAGGAGATGATAAGGAGTGCCCTAACCAAGGGTGAAATGGGTTGTGTTTTCCAGGAAGGTCGCCAAAGGTGACGGCGAAAATCTATGTAACATGTTGGAAATAACGGCTTAATTTACAAAAAGAATGAAAAAATCAGTGGGGATAATAATGCATATATAGAAACGGGTGCCCCAGTATAGGATGGCTTGGCCTAGGGATGGTGCAAGTTGGTGGAAAAAACAAGTGGAGGGTGGGGGCTCCATAGGATGGTTTATGTATTAGGGAAATGTATGGAGGGAAATCTAAGGATGGGAAAATTGATGATGGGTAAATGATGCCGCGGGAGTGAAGTCAAAATAATCTATGAGGAAGTGTCCTAGGAGTCCGTTGGGAAGACTATAAAAATGAGGAGAAGGAGTATGTGGTTGATTCATGACATGATATAAGACTATCGGGACTCCCATCCCTAAAGGGTTGAAAACAACATGAGTGTCAAAGTGCCAAGGGGTATTATGAATGGGACAACTCATGTGGGGGAGAGTGATACCAGGTGATAGTACCCAAAATGCAATGGAGGTGGCGATATTGCAAAGATGGATATAGGGACCCTAAAGGCAAATTTTAGAGGGTGTGACTGGAGATGCAATTGAGATTTAGAGGGAATGATTACATGCCAATGTTGATTATATACCTGAAGGGGTTGCGCTGGTGTATGATGACCAAGTACCTGCACACATGAAAACCAAATACCCGACGTGAACAATATCTAAAGAGAATCGAACATAAAAGAATTTATTTGATAATTTTGAACATGAGCATGCGTACTCAGATGGGGTATGGAAAAAAAATGGCTCCCCAGGGAATGACGCAATGAGATTGCGATGGTTCGCTCGACAGAAACCAAATAGCGAGATACTGAGGATTATTAGTGGTAGTTGGGCGTAAAATTTCCATGGGAAAATGAATGGGATAATTGGGGGTAAATCCTCATATAAGTCATCCAAGAACCACGGAGGAATAGGGAGTGCTTCTAGCTCTGGAGAAATAATGTGCAGAATCTCTAGTGATGGGGTAAGGTTAATCATCGATTCTAAAAGAGGTGCAGGGGTTTGAATCAGGGTCATTTGGCGTTGCCTGTATTCAATGATCATAGGACATTGATATGTAAAATGATCTAAGGATTCACATAGAGAGCAAGAGCATGTCATGCGTTCACTGATTGAAGTCGTGACACAATGGATGCCAGTGATGTTTGGTGGGGATGATGTAGCTAGATTGGGTTCGTGCTGGAAGCTTTGGCATAGTTCTACTAATGTCTATCAGAATTGAGGTAGCATTGGGAAATGGTGTGTATAATGGCCATATTCTGAACATATGGTGCAAGCAAATTTGGGTCGCAACCCTTTGATACTTATGTTAGGGGAGGTAGTGGCAGTACTTGCTAAAGTGACGAACGATGATGGTGTTTGATTGAGTTGAATTAGGTTACATAACTCAGGTAGAGATGGGAATTTGTTGGTTGGGTGTCCATATTTCTCACATAGCATGAAAGGAGGTTGGACGTGTGGGGGAAGTGGAGCTATGGGCTCCTTCTTCTTTCACCTTCTCCCAGCTATGGAAAGGAGTTTAGTGAGTGGGGGTGTAGAGGGTATGGTGGGAGTGATTCATTGGGATTCCTTCTGTTTGTGGGGGAAGGGATGGTTGAGGAACCATCTATGGTGGATGTAAATACCAAAATAGGATTTCCAGTACCATATTAGGGAGGGTAAGTGTTGCGGCTACTTGGAAATCTTGTACACCTGGTGGAGGGTAAAAAAAGGGGATTTGAGTAATGGCTTGGGGAACTGTCTCCCAAACTGGGATATGGCCTTGGGGTGAGGTGAAATGGTGAACTAGTGGAGTCAAAAAGTTTGCAGGAGGATCATGAGGGAGGGGCTCTATGACTAGTGGGATGTCAGATATGAGAGAAGCTTCCCTGGGGGGAAAGGGTATCGTCAATGTCAGTTCCTTTGGATGATACGACGCATACCTAATTGGAAGGATGAAGGAGTGGTGGTGCACCATGGTAAGCTCCTAATAATGACGGGTCTTTGAAAATTTTGGGCCACATTTCGATGAGTGGGTATGCTTTAGGATTAGTGTGGATGAGGGGGAGAATGTTATCGATGTTGGCAGAAGGGTAAGGCTCATAATGTGAAACTTTATCAATTGTAATGATCTTTCCGTTATGGGGAAACATCATGGTTTGAAAGATGGAAGAGGAAATTGCCTTCATAGCATACGTGTAGCTATGAACGAACAAGATATTGTAATCAAGTGGGGCATTGATTACTTCAATGTCAATGAGAATGGTCTTGCCCCCGAGTTCTACAGGGAAATTTTGGAAGAGCCCTTCAAAATAAGATGGCCATCCGTCATAAGATCCTAAGGTAATGGAAGATGGTATGAGTTTGGGGGAACCAATTTTCTTCCATACAGACTTGGACATGATGCATGTGGATGTGCCTTCATCAATGATGCATCGATGAACTGTAATGTTCTGAATTTCAACGGGGATTTGAAAAGATATGAGAGCAGGGAGTTGAGGTTCTCCGCTGTTGAGATCAAATGTGATGAGTTGAGTATCCGCAGGGTCGACTGCCCCCAAGGTAGAAAGTAATGATTTCCGCTGAGTGGGACAAGTTTGAAGGACTTCTAAGACTGACATGGAAACCAGGGATTGTGCTAAGTCATCAACCTGACTGTAATTATGATCTGCCCTCGCCTGCGGGTTGTGGACATTCCTGCATAATGGGATGCGCGGGATGCGAAGGGGTGTGTTTGTGTTAGGGCGAGGGATCACCAAAGGGGGTCCGGTTGGTGCTGGGATTGTTTCTGGGGGAGTGGGAGGAGACTCACTGGGTGCATGATATTGACGAATACATGTCTCTACAAGGACTTATTCCTCACTAGTGAGGAGGATAGTACGATCTGCAGGATTGTTCAAGTTGAGATATTGTCCCAACTATGGTGGGGTAGGTTGCATGTCCTGTTGAGTGTTCATCACACCCTGGTATGGAATGGGGTTCTATAGAATGACTGGGGGAGGTTGTTGTACGTATTTTTATGGGGGCTACTGAGGGGCAGGCGGTGCTGGAGGATGTGGTCCATTTCCCAAGTCTTTCATCCGTTTAAAATCAGGGATTTGGGGGAAATGATGAGTATAATGACCGAACTCACCATAAAGGGCACAAGGGAAGTTGGTTCGAATATTGTTGTTATTTTTCCCTTGACATCTGTTGGTATTTCCCCCCTAGGGGTTTTGATTCCCTTGGTTCTAGTTGCCCCCAGTAGGTTGGTTCTTTTAGGGGTGATTTCCACCTTGACCTGGGTTTTTATTATTCCAGTTTTTTCCTTTCTTTTTGGCATTATTCGACTGATGGGTCACATTTTCCATATTTAGCTGTTCAAAAATTTGATATTGCTGAATGGGAGAGGGTTGAAAAAAATTCACCCTAGCGTGAGGGTGTCCTTGTGGTGAAGCCATGGGCGGTGGAGGACCAGGAAATGGAAAGTATGGATTCTGTTGGGGTAATGATCTGTAAGGTACATAGGAAGGTGTGGAGCTTTCGCTAGTACTTAGAGTATAAGTTGAGGTAGAGGGAGTACCAGAACTTGTTTGGATAGGTGGGTGTGTTGTGGGTGTCGATGGTGGCCCACTGATGGGTGGAGGCGGGGCAACAAGGTATGGTTGTTTATAAGGGGGTGGGGGATAATAAGGGGTTCCTCCATATGCTGACGGATATTGAGGTGTGCCATACATTGGTGGTTGTTGGGGCTGTGGATTGTGGTGCGTGGTGTTACCAATCAATCCTTCTATTGAGTGAGACATCCTGGGTTTATCTTGGCCAAATGGCACGGGTTTTGGGAGATCATGAAGTACTGTGTACAAGTACCTTGATTGTGAATAGATGAGGTCGTATTGTTGAGCCTTACCAATGGCTTCTTCTTCTGATTGAGGGAAGGTGGAAGCCACATCTTTATCGAGGAGAGAGACAAGTGGTATGAGAACCAATCAAGACATTGTTTTTTGGTGGTTTCTGCTTTGCACAAACTACGTTGTCAATGCCACTCGTGAATGTGATCAGCGATATGTGTGGTTGAGGTTTGTTTAAAATTAGAGAGTAGTTCAAGACCATTTTCATGGTGGATTTGTAATTGGAAGAAGGTCAAAAATGCTTTGGCCAAGGACTTGAAAGTCACATGGGACCCTGAATTTTTGTCTACATACCATTTGGTTGATGGGCCAGTGAGTGTGTGTTGAAATAATCATAGTCTGATGGAATCATCCATAATGTTGTTGGAAGAGAACCATAAGTGGAAAGTAATGACATGGTTGGCGAGGTCATCTCTTGCCTTTCCTTCAAACTTGGGGATATCTTAAGGTAGTTTGGTAGGCATTGCAGGCCATGTGGGGTCATGCAATATAGGATCATTCGTGATTTTTCTTAGGTATGGTATGTTGAGAGAGGCAAAATATGGCATCTGTAATGGTGGCAGAGGATTATTTCCAGCCATGGTGTCAGTGGTTTGTGAACTTGACCCTTGGAGGGGACTAGTTGGGTTTATACTCCCCCCTTGAGAGGAATTTGGTCCCCCTCTTTCGTGTAAAGGAGAGCGAGTGGATGGTGGACCTTGGGAATTGGACCCATGTAAGGTGGAACCAAGAAAAAATGATCCTAAGACAGTGGCACTCACAGGAGTGTGAGAAGGTGGAGCCGATGAGTTGGAAAGACTAGTAACTCCCCCTAGAATAGGAGGGAGGTTTAGCAAGCATCTGGAATGACAAGGGTTCTGTGGGTCCCCTATGATTTCTGATTAGCTAAGTGGATGTGTGCAAATGGCGGTGAGAGTAATAAATAAACAAGAGCCTTTGTTGCAATTTTTTGAACTTCACATAATATATATCTAAATCAAATGTAATCATAAGTGCATCATACATAAAGTGTTTTGATAAAGAAGTATATATGTGGATAAGTGGATTTTGTCTGCGTGGGAAAACAAAGAAAACAAATGATCGTGTCCTAAAAGACATAATGTCCTTCCTCTCAAAATAGCACTAGACCTTCCAATAGCACTCGACAATGGGGTCTGAAGCCATGGAAAGAGAAACTAGTGAAGGATGAAGCGATCAGTTATAATGAGGGGTAGAGGGGTCATATCCCAAAAGAACTGGTGATATTTCCTAATATCCACACAAAATCTGATCAAGGTGCAATTGCAGCCCACAATTGCCACCTGGGTAGATGTCCTAAAATTTGGTCACTAGGTACCTCGGTCAAAGTGCGACATTTAGATTTTCGGCCTAAGAAATGGGTCACGAGCTAGATCCTATCCAAGACGTGGGTGCCTCAAGGGGGTAAGCATAGAACAACCGGACCTCAGCCTAACGGGTATCTCCCTACCTTATGGTGTTAGGAACACTTGACTTGGAGGATTTAAAGTTCCCTATTTGACAACTTCTATTGTTTTGACAATGTGAGAACCAGATAACAGGGAGTTATTTGGATGCCTATCCCTAAAATCCTACCTAGACTAAAAAAATTCTTTTGGCACCTCCTATGGAGGAAAACTTAGTGATTTTTAGGAAAAATTTTAGATGTGGTTGTTTGAGAGATTGGGGGTGTGAGCCAATCTCGTTGAAATTAAATGGGAGTGGATATTTTCATCAAGAAAAAGGGTGGGGTGTTTTGGAATCCCTTTGGAGGAAACTTACTTTAACCTCCACGTTTCGAGATGAAAACTATGTGAGTGAGAAGTGACTTTTGTGTGTGAGTGAGTGAAAGTCTGCCAATGTTTTAATGAATTAGGTATCACCTTGCTGCATGTGGACTTCGCTTGGTCCTTACAAATCTTTGATTACATAATTAACTAAATGTCATTGGTACAACCTTGCATAATTCAAAAGTCCCTAGGAAGCTAGTATGTGGACATGTGGGTCCGTTACTATTCCTTTAACTCCCTATTGTGATTTAATCTAAGAAAGCTTTGAAACTATCCTATATTGTGATCATGTGGGCATCTATGGGACCATTACAAAACCTTTAAACTTCCCTAGTGATTTAATCTAAGAAAGTAAATTTCAACACTATCCTATCTTTGTAGCATGTGAGCATGTATGGGCCCGTTACAATCTTGAGATGTGTTTGAAAAATAAACTAAGAGGAGTCCCGAGGGGACTGTTGTCCTCTCCTAAAGGTTTTAGTTTTTTTAAGGGAGATGAAATTGTCCTACAACCTTTTTCTGATTCTCAAGGTCTCTTTGAAGCGTGAGAGAAGAGCATACTAAACGATTGTTATCCAACTTCTGGTTCCAATGCAAGTTTTATGTGATTACAAATGATTCCAACTTATACTCTTAGTCAAAGCAAGCCATCCATGTGGAAAAATGAAAGCAAAAGAGGAAATAATGATTTTAAACCCCCCTAAGTGCCTATGTGTTTTTGACTAATCCCTTTATATGGAGAGGGAACTAAGTGTGGTGCAGATTACAACATGCATGAAATCATTTTTTAAGAAGGCTAGGGGCCTTCCTCAAATCACAAAAAGGATTACAATGTGTATTTGTCTGCACAGGTGCCCGGGTCTCAAAGTAGACAGAGGCGCACTGAACGCCAATGTGCAAACCGAAAAAGACTTTTGGGCGCAGGTGCATGGAAGGCGCTAAACAAAACAGTAATTTTGGTGCACGTGCACACGATGTGCGAATGTGGGCCAATAAACCCACGCACACCTATCACACAGTCGTGAAGAAAATTCCAAATGGAATTTTCTCAATTCAACTTTGAATTGGATGTTTTGCAGGTCAGCTTGGGCCGGTTAAGGTACCTGTAGGTTAAATAAACCGAAAGAAGAGCTAGAAAAACCCAAATGGGGTAGGAAATTGATACCTTTCCCCAGTGGAGTCGCCAATCTGTTGCACCTCTTTTTTCACTTGAATGAGCAAAATAGAGGTGCTTACAAGCTTAGTTGGGTCAGCTAAGCAAGACAACAGTGAAGGAAAGGGTTAGAAAAATAAACATAAAAGACTAAACTAAGAATTAAACTAAGAAAGGAAAGAACAACTAAACTATTGAGCATAAGGACATAAGAACAAGAAACAAATAAGACTCATGTCACCAATGGAAAGAATTGTATTAGTGAAAATAAAACACTGAGAAGAAAGAGGACTTTGGGTCCCTTCTTCCTCCAAGCGAGGGCTCTTGGACCCCCACAATTGAGTTCTTCTTACAACTTTGAAACTTGAAAGAAATCATGAAAAAATCCCAAGCTAATCCACTCAAAAGGTGAGGTGTATTGCCCAAATGGAATGATGCTAGTATTCTCTTGATGAGAAAAGAGGATTCCCCAAGAGAATAGCAGCAACATAACCTTGCAAATGAATTCCTTGAAAATGTAGTGCACCCATGGCCTTGTTTTATAACACCACTTTGAGGTATTGTGAAACTAGATTTTAGTGTGAAAAGGGGTTGTTTAGGGCACTTTTAGGTCTTTGACCAACCACCCAGTCAGATCTAGCCAAGATTTGGGTGTCAAATCAACTTGGAAGTTGAACCAAAAGTCAATGGGAGGCCGACCAATCTCATAAATGAGTCGTTTCTTAGGTGTGCATGGATTTTAGCGACCACATTTGCTCATCGTTGGCACACACACTTTTCTTGCATTTTTGGATGGTGCATGTGCATGCGCGCCCTATGTAGACATAACGCACCTTGATTTTATAACTGGTTGTATAGTTTTGGACCTTTTGGAAATGCTTTTTTGGTAATTTTGGTCCATTGGTGAACTCATAGCTGTTTGAAGATGATGGATTCTTGTAACCATTTGTGAACGAAATTTCAGTGATAACAATAGGCTCTGTAGTATTCCTTAGCATCCTTATGTAAAGTAGGCCACTAGAGGCCAACTGTGAGAATATTTTGCATTATTTCTTTCCATGCATAATGTCCTCCTGGGATGCCTTCATGCGCTTCTTCCAGAATCAGTGGTATTCCTGCCTCCATAACACATCTCCTCAAGATCTCATTGGGTCCCATTTTATATAACTGTCCATATATAAGTTGAAAGTCTACAGTGAAGAGTACCAACTGTTTCTTTTGAATAACTGTGTACTCATGAGGTGCCATTCCTATGGACAAGAACTGAACTATCTCGGTGAAGTTATCATCAAATTTCCTGATGGCCAAAAACTATGCATCTGGAAGTGTATCCTCAAGACTAGTAGGTTCCTCTCCATGTTCCAACCTGGATAAGTGATCAGGTCCTTTATTCATTCTTCCTAGCTTAACCATAATTTCAAAACCATACTCCTGGAATAGTAGTATCCATATGCATATTCTCCCCCCCAACACTGGCTTGTTGACTAAGTATTTCAACACATAGTGGTTAGTGAACATCTTAAAATTTCCTCCTAGCAAATAATGTCTAAATTTCTATAGCGTATAGACCATATCCAAGCCTTCTCTTTCAGTCATAGTGTAGTTCCTCTCAGCTATAGAGAGTTTCATGCTCGCAAAAGATATACGGTGGTCAATGTCTCCTGCATCCGACTATGCTAAATCTACTCCTAATGCAATGGACGAGGCATCAACATGAACATTGAACTCCTTACTGCAATCTGGAAAAACCAAGATTGGCACAGTGACCATTTTCTGCTTTAGTGTGTCGAAGCTCTACTGGAATTCTTCTGTCTATTGGAACTTGTTGTATTTCTTTAATATCTTCTCCATAGGTGTTGTTATATGTGCATAACACTTAATGAACTTTCTTTAGTATCTAGTGTGCCCCAATGCAGTGTGCAACTTTCTAACCAAAGTAGGGGGAGGTAGATCAACAATTATGGCAATCTTGGAAGGATCTACCAACAATCCCTGCTTACACACAATATTCCCTAGAAACACTCCAAGGGGTGAAAAGAAAATACATTTTTTTAAATTCAAGGCAATCTGACATTGCCAACATTTATCTAACATCAATCTTAAACATTTAATATGGTCTTTCAGTAAGCTAAAGATGGTCTAATCATCAAAATAATCTTCTAGGAAATTGTGTAAGAAGTCCTTAAATTCTTCTACCACCACCTTGGAAAAGATGGTTGGTGCATTCTTCAAGACAAAAGGAATAACATTGTACTGAAACGAACCCCATTCTGTTGCAAATGTGGCCTTATGTCGATCTTCCATAACAATTCTGATCTGATGATAACCTGAGAATCCATCTGTAAAGGAGTAGACCTCCTATCCTCCTACATTATCTAGAAATTCATCAGTAAAGGGTGTAGGGAAGGGGTCATGTAGGCATGCATCATTCAGTTTCCTCATATATAAACAAATTCTGATTTCTCCTGTCTTCTTATCTTGGACCACCATAGGGATAATCCATTCAGATTCTTCAACAGGCTCTATGATTCTTGCTTCCAGCATTTTGTCCAATTCAATCCTAACTTTCTGCTTATATTTGGGATTCATTCTATAAGGTCTCTGCTTGATACGTCTTGCATCTGGTCTCAAGGGGATCTTCATTTCTCCCATGGGCCCTTTAATTACCTTCATGTATGTGAACTTGGTTGGAAACAAGTCTTGATATTCATGCAATAGGTTTGTGATCTTGCTGATAGTACCATCATCCCAATAGTCTCCCACATTTTCTATTTTAGGTGTTAGCTCTGTTCCAATATTAAATTTCTTAATTTATATGGGTTGTCCAATAAAAGGTAGTTCAATCTATGGTCCTTCTCTGTCTCTGTGACCTTCACTTTATGCAATGTTTACATCTCTAGGGTCATCATCCTCATCAGCATTAATATTGTAGCAATCTTGTAACTGTTGAAGAGGCACAGTCCATTCATCTCCTTCTTGGGAAAAAGGGAGGTTAGGTGCCTCCTCAAAGACCTTTTGTCTTACAATTTGTAAGTCCTGATATACTGTAGGGTACTAAATTTCAAATAAAAATGTAGCTATAAAATTCTGAGTCATTTCATACCAGTTTGTAGTGATGAGGCGCAATTATGCATGCATATATCAGTTGATAGGTGTAATATCCAAGGTGTTAATGAACTTATTTACCCACTGTTCTTTAGGAATGTTTCCCCAGGCTTCCTCACAACTTCACATGTGGTCCTTAGGACAACTCTGACCTGTGTAACGAACTTCACATCCTTTTTCTTGGTATAAAAAGAGAAATGTCAATAAGGTGCAACACTGTGTCCACTTTGCGATATTCTTCTTATGTGCTCCCCACCATATAGCTAGTGTGGCTTTCAAGGCTTCATCTAGTGCCACCATCCTCTATTGTACTGGTACAATTTTCTCAAACTCAGCTAGAAATGTCTCTAAGTGATTCAAACCATCAAACATTGGAAGATTACTTACTTTAGTGCAAATCTAGCGAACTTCTCTGTTCAATCCGGCACATCGTCGTGTGGAGACTTCATAAATCCTATTCTGCCAATTTTATAATGACTCTTATGAATCTAATGAACATGCACTTTCACTTCACCAGTTGAGATTTCTATCTACTGTAGGATTAATGTAATGTTGTTGTCTTGTTGTCAGCTTGTAAATGTTCTCTAGCTCATATGCATGGTCTTCTTCCCTGATAAGTTTTGTGTATCTGCGAACTTCATCCAGGTCTAGAGGTGCGATGAATTTAAGGCCATTACCCTTAAAGGTCATTCTTCTCTTCTACAACAAGACAACAACAATTGAATTGTTGAAATCCCAATCAATTCCTAACAACACAGGATAAGGACAACTATCATCAATAATTTCAATCACTTCTAAATATTCAAATGTCCTTATCCCAAGAATGTCTACATGAACATGCTCTAGTATTCCAAAGGGGTTCATCGTCTGTTGTTTGGCCATCCTGAGCCTGATAGGAGAGTAAATCAATCTAGGTTTTCCCATCATTTCCCAAGTCTTCTTCATCATAACATTGACTTCTCATCCCAAGTCGAGGACCACATAATCCACATCATAGTATCCAATATGAGCACTAAGGTTTAATTCCTTGTTTTTCCTTCTCTTTCTAGATACTTGATGTACTTCTTTATTCAACAAAGGATCTACCCTTCCTATATCATATTGTCTTATCAAGTATTGTAGCTCTTGTACAACTCTTTCATCCTTAATCAAATTAATGCAAGTACATAAGAATTCCATAAGCTTGCACACCTCTTTTCCTTGCCTAGAAGACTGATCAAATGCCAGTGGCATTCCACATTCCCTTAATTCTAGTTGTGCCTTAGATGAAGAATCTTGTCTTTCTACAAATTATTTCCTTGCTTCCTCAAAAGTATGCCTCTCTCTCCTTGGATCAAACAATTATGCCTTCTATACAACTTTTATGATCCCTGATCCTTCTGTAGTCTTTACTGGAGTCACTTTGTCTTCTCCTATAACAACACCTCCTCTAGTAATAAAAATGACTTTGGGGTCTTTGCTGTGAGTTTTTGCTGATATTAATTGTACTTGTTGGTTTCCTCCTCACCTCTCTTAGAGTTTGGCCAACAATACTGGACAATCTTTGATGACATGATCAAATGAGTTACAATAGTTGCAAGTGGTACAAGGGTTCTAACAATCCATTGCCAAGTGTCCTAGATGTGTGAAATTATAACAGATGATTTGTACTCAACCTCGACCCATACCTCCTCCTTGTCCTCTTCCTCTGAATCCACCACGAGGGTTGAATTTTCCTCTTCCTGGGGAGTTGAGCTACGCATTATTTCCTTCTTTCTATGTTTCTCCTTGAATTCTATATGTGTCCCTTGATATTTCATGCATGATATCATAAGCCCTATAATCCTTCTCATCATGTCCCACAAACTTTCAAAATGTGCAATAAATATTGGCAGGTGTTTGGACATACTTTTTCATATAATAACATTCACCAGGGAGATGTCTAGTTCTACATACCTCACACCAGGGTACAATATCTTGCTTCAAAGGACTAGGTGATCTAGAGGCCAAGTATTCATGAAATAGGGGACAATTATCCTTGTCATGGCCCTTTGATTTACATCTAATACACCATATATCTTCTCTTTTCTCATTTCCTTTGTCTTTCTTCATATCTTTGACCTGTAAAGATAAATTGGTTAACTGATTCAAGATTCGACTCATACCTGGACTGGATTCTCCCACAGGGATTGGTTCTAGTTTCATAGTGATCTCCAATGCTTCAGCCTATGAAGAGACCTTCTGTTGCATCATAGGGACTCTAATATGTGGTAAGAGAGTAGAAATGAACCATTAATTATTCTATTCATTTGGAATCTGAAAACTCAACCGACCTATCAGAGTCTTAAACCTGTGATCAAACTCCCAAACAGGTTCAGTGACCTTCTTCTTGATTTATTTCATCTTTGTAATGCATTGTGACTCTGACATAGGTTTCTTGAATTCTGCACTCAACACAGTATTGATAGCATTTAACAGTTTAGGCTGTCCATGTCCTGAAACAAACTTCATATAACAATTGAGAGTGCGATCCCTCAAGGTAGTAATAAACTGATTTCTCTTAACATCTTTGTCAGTGACTTTCTTGATACTCCATATAGCTTACAATAAGAACCAATGTTGATCAGGATCTTCAGATACATCTCCTCTAAATAGGTAACCTCATTTCATTTTCCATAGATCTTCCTTGGATTTTTGATTGAGTATGTGTTAAACTTCTTGTAACAGTACTCTGATTTCTCTGACTACTTTGATTACTCTGGTTACTTAGGTTACATAATGATTCTAGAACAACAGGAGGAGAAATAATACTTAATTCGACAGTAGGCACAGTGCCTGAAGTTTCTGGTTCTCCTCGATGAAGTTCTTCGGTTTGTACTTCCTCTATTCTTGCAGATTCTGAATGCTCTTCATTTGCTAGATCTACTTCTTATCCGCTGTAGAATCCTTCGTCTCTGTAGTTCTCCTTAAATAGGTTCTCAAGAGGAACCTCTCTAAACAGTCTCCCACTGCGCGTGTATCCAGCCTCTATGTCACTGTTGTTGTCTAAATTCTTGAACATTACCTTCATTGTATCTTTAGGATATTCTTCTCATGAAATAGCATCTTAATCCTTAGCTTTAAAAATTGTAGGAACTTTCCTTTAGGTCCCTTAAAGAAGTACCTCTCTGCTTGGATGTACGATTCAACTCTGTCAATGGAAAACTCAGTAATGTACCCTCCAATAGTGCTATCAAACCAGATATCAACATCCCTAGACACAACATTATCAACTCTCTTGACCTTCTTGATTAACGTTGTTTTCCAAACCACAGGTGGTCTAGATCTGATCTCAAACTGGGTATCTGCTAATCTGGCTAACCACTCATATAACTCTTTATGAATTCCTCCAAAGAAAATCTTGTGTATGTCGATGAAGATGTACCTTCCGAACCATTCTTCTGTACTAATGCTAGGATTCATGTTCTGGGCTTCAGCGAAGTCCTTCTCTTGTTCCACTTTTGAATTTATGTCTTCAATGGGAACCTGTTAACGATATTTCTTGCAAGGGGGTTAGAATGCAAAAGAATGGGTTAAAACCCACTTGTCCTAAGTTTTAAATGTAAATGTGCCTGTGGTAAATAATGAACGGATCTGGACGACGTGCATCCGCATGCCCAAATCAACGATGCATATGAGATTCCGGACCCCCCCCGCCTTTATACCTTTAAGTGGAGGGGGGGGTCCGGAATCGAGGGTGCATCTCTTCAACGGTTCAGATCAGCGCACCCGGATCAACGGCGATAAAAGTAATTCCGGACCCCCCCCACATTTCTACCTTTAAGCGGAGGGGGGGGGGGGTCCGGAATCGGGTGCGCAGCTTTCCGACGGTTGAGATCTTAGCGCTAGGATAAACGGTGCTCGCGCGCTCCCATCATTCTCAACTGCTCTGTGTTTAGCCTGTGTGGGCCCTTCTCCCATCATGTCACCTTCCAGAGCCACCTTTCTCCTACTGCCTTGTATCATCCATCCACCTCCCCTCGTTGGTCCACGTGGTCCTCCCTCCTTTTCATCATCCACTCGTCACTTGCCATGTGTCCCACTCCTTTCCACATCAGCCTATCGCCAAAGAGCAAGTCCATTATCTCTCTTCTTCACCCCTTTTCCGCCTGTTGTCTTCCGCCATGTGCCCTCCTCTATCGCCCTTCTCACACCTCGCCACTCCTTTCGCATCCTCACAGTTTCGATGCCATCACTCCATTCTCGTGTCCCACCTTTCGCGCTGGCCTCCACGCCTACTCTTTGATCCAGTCAGTTATTCCAGGTGTCAGCGTGGGAGGCCCTCCACGTCCCAAAGGTGCCGAGTTGGCCATGCCATCCTATATCCTGATGAAGCAGTTATTAAAACGGTTGGTGGTGGTTAGACATCGCCTCCTCCCTAATGGGAAAGCACGACCATGAATTAAAGGCATGTCGATTCTCCGTTGGAACTATCAAAGAGTCAGATTGCATTTGACATAAGTTGCACGACGTTTTAGAGGTTGAGTCAGAAATCCATGCAGACACAAAGCCTTCAATGCAGTGTCTTGATTTCACTGTTGTTGTAGTTTTGAGTATATGAAGGCGTTTTCGCCATTTTTGTATGAATCGATGGTAGAGCTCAGCTCCCGACTGTAAAGTTTCAACAACCATTCTAGTTCTCTGGGTGGTGCCTATGTGTTTGAGATTTCTTGTTTTATGAAAAACAGTTTCCTTTTTTCATCTATGTTTTCATCTTATATCAGAGAGTTCATGATCGAATGATTCGCGTGGATTGTTGCAGTGATGTTATGATAAAGGATTTGTTGTGACATTATTGTATTCTCTGGTCTTTTGTGTTTGAATGTAAGAGGATCTTGGGTTCGAATGCTTTCTCCTTCAGTCTGTTACAAACCTGATGTTTATGATAGACCTTTGCATTTTTCTCATGCAAGTCTTCCCCCTAGTCACCCTTAATACAACTCACCATTTGAAGTTTATCAAGACCTCACTCGTCATGCATACATAGCCTAGTTTCAGAGTTGAGACAATATTGTTCCGAGTGTGCTTCCATTTGATCACCCCTTTTAACAAATCGTGACATTAAACTGATGGGTGTCAGGCTCTGCTCTTGCAAGAAATCCAGGAGTGACTTCCGACGCTAACATTTCTAGTGCCGTTGCCAGGGACGAAGTTGAATATTTTCCCCGGGATTGAACGACAAAGATCAACTGATTCTGAAGGTGCATCAGATATCAGAACTTGAATATTTCTACTGTGCACCTGGCGACTCCATTGTGATGACTCCGCTGGGGAGAACCTTCTCTATAATTGTGGCTTCGAGAGGCAAACACACAAGGTCTAATCCACACTTGCCTTTAGCTACACCAGAAGCTGACTCAGAAGCGGTGCGCAGAAAGGGAAAGAGATCCGTGAAAGAAGTTTCCATCGCCGAAACAGGTAATGCGCCTTCCCCTTCTGTGAGAAATCCATTTTCTTATTCTCATCTTCCTATTCTTCCTTCCTCTGAGGTTTCCCATTTTTTAAATTTTGGGAGTGTTCCTGTTGAGTTTTCTCCTCCTGGTCTGGTATCAGAAAGAGAGATCCTTGTCACTCCCCCCTCCCTGGAGATTGTGCCTCAACACAGACCTAAAGCCTCTGAAGGTTTCACCACCCCTCCTCTTATTGCTACTACTGCACGGAGAGAATCATCTGCACATTCAGGTCCCTTAGCTCTCTCTCTGTTTTCTCCGTGGTCTCCTCCAAGAAACTCTTTTCCGACATCTCCCATCCATACTCCTTCTCCTCCGAGTTCTCCTCTACCTAGTATCCCTATGGCTAGTGCTAATCCCCCTATGAATAGGATGGACACCATAGTTTTTGCTAGATATGCTCCTTTAATCCTACCACATCCTATGAATCCTCTCCCTGCTGGAGACTACTTGAAGTACATGCCCAAGTTCAGCGGGGAGGGAGACATAACTGCTGAGGAGCACTTGGCTGCTTTTTATAGTTATGCAGACAACCTAAACATTGAAAATGAATATGTATGGATGAGAGTCTTTGTCCAGAGCCTGGAGGGTGAGGTCAGGAAATGGTTTAGAGGACTATCCCCCGGATCTATTGCTAGAATTGAGGCTCTGGATAATGTTTTCTTGAGACAGTGGAGAGATAGGAAGGATTATATGTATTACATGACAGAGTTTGGGGATCTGAAGAAAATGGATGGAGATTTTGTCTCTGACTTCTCCAAAAGATTCAATAAAATGTATAACAAGATTCCTGCAGAGATTAAACCCTCAGAAGCCTCTGCTCAAATCTCTTATGCTGGTGCATTTGAACCTGATTTCTGTCTCTTATTAAGAGAAAGAAGAGCCACCTCCTTAGCTCAGATGAAAGATGCAACTGTAGAAGTGGAATCCAACATATTGGCAGCTAACAAACTGAGGAACCAGGCCGACGTAGACAGAAGAAAAGAAAAATCGGAAGCCTCAACTTCTGGCCCATCAATGCCCCACCCTCAAGTAAGTGAGCTAGCCCAAGTGATGAACTTCCTAAAAGAAGATATGGAGATATTGAAGGTGGAAAGGAAGCAGGTGAACAAGGGCCCTCAGGGCATTGAGAACAAAGAGGGTTTCAGAAGACCAAATTTTATTGCTCCCCCAACTATACACAGAGAGAAAGGAAGAGACATGGATGACCAAAGAATTCAGGCTCCCTTTCAGAACAATTTTGTGGCTGATGAAGAAGAAGGGGAAACAGATGAGCCTGAGCCTAAAATCCACTGCTTAGAAGACACTCCTCCTTTTCCTCATCTCACTCAGACGGCTTATGAAGAGTCTCTCATGGATTGTCAGCTAAATGAATTGAGCAAGGGAGACAAAGCTAGTGGCGGTCGAGGTAGGTACAACCTGAGGTCTGACAAAAGGACAACAACACCTGATGTTCCTGAGCAATTCACTAGAACAGAGAAACCTACTAATGAAGTAGCAGATGATCAAAGAGGTAAGAAGGCTCAACCTCTCTCTCCCATTGTCCATAATCATGTTCCTGAAATTAGAGAAATCCCAAGGCCCATGTCTTCTTTCAATTTCGAACATGAGATTCAAAAGATCAGAATTCCTGTGCCACTCACTGAATTAATTAAACATGGGGAATTCAAAAAAATCTTCTCTAAGCTGTTGAAATATGAAGCCTCATACCCTCTCACAGACTCCATAAACCTACAAGATGAAAGGCCTGTAGTTGTCATAGGTCCCATGGTATAATACAGAGATGATTCATCCCCTCCCTTCTACACATCCCTGAACATACATGACAAAGTGATGCATAATTTCCTTATGGATTCAGGGGCCTCTCACAACCTCATGCCCAAAACTGTCATGGAAGAATTGGGATTAGAAGTCACCCGAGCCTACCATGACCTCTATTCTTTCGACTCCAGGAGGGTTCAGTGTTTGGGAGTCATCAAGAACCTGGTAGTCTCTCTGTTTCAGCTGCCCATGAAGAGCATGGTCATGGATATCGTGGTAGCTGACGTCCCCCCTAAGTTTGGCATGCTGTTGTCAAGATCTTGGATAAAGAGACTAGGGGGAACCTAGCATATGGATCTCACATATGCCACCATTCCAGTCTTTGGAGGGGAGCATAGGAGACTGTACAGAGAAGCCCAACTGGCCTACATAATTAGTGATGAAGCTAACCCTACCAATCACCCCATCTATGCCTTGGACACTGATTTAGGCTCCAATTTACTACAGCTCACCCACACCCCTGAGGCTCCTTTACAGATCAGAAATCAACCCATTCTTAATCAGGAGACACCCCCTCCGACCACCTCTGTTTGGAAGATGTTCTTTGATGGATCTTCCTCCAGTATGGGTGCAGGTGCCAGAATAGTATTCGTGTCCCCTTGTCAAGAGACCACATCTCTGTCATACAGGCTGGAATTCGAAGTCACCAACAATGTGGCAGAGTATGAAGCTCTGGTTCTGGGATTAAGAGATGCAAAAGGAATGGGAATTAAAGAGATGGTTGTGTTCGGGGATGCATAATTGATTGTCCAGCAGGTCAAAAATGTTTATCAGGCTAAGCATCCTTGACTCAAGAATTACAGAAATGAGGTATGGGACCTAGTTGATAATTTCTTCCTGGCTTTTAACATCTCTTTCATTCCCAGGGAAGAAAATGCTCCAGCTGACTTTTTATCTTTCACAGCTAGTGTTCTCGAAGTTCCTGCGCTGCCCACTGTTGGATCCGATGTTAAAATAAAGTATAGACCCTCTGTACCAGATAATGTCAGACATTGGAAGGTATTTGAGGATGATCAGGAGATCGAAAAGTTTCTTCAATCCATTGATGACTTTTCTACATTGCACATGGATGAGGATCCTGACATTGAAGGAGAACCTGACCGTCACTCGAGGGAGTTTATGAATAAAATTGTTGACCACCAGATTATTTAGCTACCAAGCAACCACATACCAAAAGGACTAATCCCATTAGAAAGGTTGTTTGATGGGAATGATGTGGCAGTAAAGGGAGAGTTTCAGGTGATGACGCTGACACAGCTGAGTGTAACATAGGCCCACCTGAGGAGCCTAAATTGGTCAAGTTGTCAAGAAGTTTGACTGAGGAGCAGAGAGTCGAATATACTGAATTACTAACAGAGTTTGCTGACGTGTTCGCATGGACCTATGAAGACCTCAAAACATACGACACGTCAGTTATTGAGCACAATATCCCACTGAAAGAAGAGGCTAGGCCATTCAAGCAAAAGCTAAGACAGATAAATCCCATGCTGCTACCTATCATGAAGAGAGAAGTGAAGAAGCTGCTAGATGCCCAAATCATTGTCCCTTTGAGATATTCTGACTGGGTGGCCAACTTGGTCCCAGTAAGGAAGAAAAGCGGGGAAATCAGGCTCTGCGTTGATTTCAGGAACCTGAACAGGAGCTCAAGGAAAGACAATTATCCCCTGCCCAACATGGAGCACATATTGTAGAAGGTTACTGGTGCTTCCAGAATATCCATGATTGATGGTTTCTTTGGTTACAATTAGATATCAGTCATGCCTGAGGACCGAGAAAAAACAACCTTCACCACTCCCTGGGGCACATTCATGTATGCCAAAATGCCTTTCGGATTGATGAATGCAGGAGCCACGTTTCAGCGAGCCATGGACATAGCCTTCATCGGGGAAAAAGATAAGTTTGTGGTGATTTACCTCGATGACATAACAGTCTTTTCCAATACTGATAATGAGCACCATCGCCACTTGAAGAAGGTTTTCAGGAAGTGTCGAAGGTATGGCCTATCTTTAAACCCCAAGAAATCATTGTTTGCTATGCAGGAGGGAAAACTATTAGGCCATATAGTATCAGAAGAGGGAGTGAGGATTGATCCTGACAGGGTAGAAGCATTGCAGACCCTGCCACTTCCTAGATCTAAGAAGGAAGTTCAAGCCTTTCTGGGGAGGATAAATTTTCTGAGGAGATTTGTCTCAAATTTTTCTGAGTTGGTAAAACACATCACAGCCATGCTCAGGAAGGGGAACGAAGTGAGATGAACTGCTAAACCCAGGGAATCTTTTGTCCAAATAAAGAAATCATTGACTGAGGCACCTATGCTCATCAATCCTGATTATTCTAAAGATTTCCTGCATTTTTCTTTTGCTTCCTGTGATACAATAGCAACAGTCTTATTGCAAAAAAATGATCAGGGGAGAGAACAACCTATTGCTTTCTTTAGCAAGGCGCTGAGAGATGCAGAACTCCAGTACAAGATCATGGAGAAGAAGGCCTATGCCCTTGTGAAGGCTCTTAAATCTTTCAGAGTCTATGTATTACACTCAAAAATCACTGCCTATGTCCCTTCAACCTCTGTGAAGGAAATTCTTATACAGCCTGACATAGACGGAAGAAGAGGTAAGTGGATTGCCAAAATAATAGAGTTCGATATGGAAATCAAGCCCACCAAGCTGATAAAGGGGCAGGGTTTAGCCAAGTTGCTTGCTGAATCAAATTGCAGGGCCTTGGGGATCAATTTCATCAACGAGCAAGCTGAGTCATCCCACGTGCAGTCCCAGAATGCCTTGCCATTAGCAGCATGTGCCTGGTACAAGGATATCTCATATTTTCTACAAGAATTGAGGACTCCTGATGCGATGGAAAAAAGAAAGGCAAGAACTTTAAAGCTCAGAGCAGTCAGATACTGCCTCATTGACCAAGCTTTGTACTAGAAAGACCCTGTGGGGGTATTACTAAGGTGTCTGAACCCAAAACAAGCCCAGAAGGTTATGTTCAACTTTCATAGCGGTCTCTGTGGAGGCCATCATTTTTGGAAGACCACGGCTCACAAGATCCTTCGGGCTGGATATTACTGGCCCACCTTGTTTCACGATGTATGTAGGGAAATCAGAGCTTGCATTAAATGCCAAAAATTCTAAGGAAAGAAAAAGCTCAAATCACTGCCATTAAAGCCTGTGGTAGTCTCTGCACCCTTTCAGCAGTGGGGATTGGACTTCATCGTGGAAATTCATCCTCCCTCAAGTGGCCAGCATCGATGGATTTTGACTGCAACTGGCTACTTCACTAAATGGATAGAAGCTGTCCCTACCAGAAGCACTTCTCACAAAGTGATTATCAGCTTCCTGGAGGATATCATAGCTAGATTTGGCTGCCCTAGTAAAATTTTCACCGACAATGCCTCCCCTTTTCGGTCTGAGCCTCTGGTCAAGTTCTGTGAATGTTTTGATATTTCACTAATTCACTCCACTCCCTACTATCCTCAAGGAAATGGACTGGCAGAGTCCTCCAATAAAAGTCTGATCAAGCTTATTAAGAAGCTACTGGAGGACAATAAAAGGGTCTGGGACTCAAAGCTCAAATTTTCTCTTTGGGCTAATCGGGTGACAACTAAGAAATCCTTGGGCGTCTCTCCTTTCCAACTTGTTTATGGAATAGAGGCCGTTTTCCCCACTCAGCTTGCCTTACCTGTGGCAAATCTCCTCCAAGACTTTGAAGGAGAACCTAATCATGTGATCAGGAGGATTCATCAAATGGTAGAAGTGCAACAGATCAGAGAACAGGTCATGGATAGAGCCTGCAATCATCAACAGAGAATCAAACAGGCTTTTGACAGGAAAAATAGAAAGAAAGAATTCATGCAGGGTGACCTGGTACTCAAGAGGGACGCACCCAGGCAGGACAGGGGCAAGCACGACAAGTTTGATGCCCTCTAGTTTGGGCCTTTCAATATCCTTGAAGTATTTGCAAACAAAACTTACAGGTTGCAGGATCTTGAAGGCAAAGAAGTTTTTAGCAGCCCAATAAATGGGCATTTCTTGAAAAAATGTTTTTTGTGAGCCGCAGTCGACTCTTTTTGTTTTGTTTTGTAAATATTGTTTATGTTTTGTTTTTCGGACTAATAAATGACTCCATAGCCCAACAACAAAGGCACTGAATCTTCAAAATAGTTCTTAGAGCATCACAGGGACGACTCTATCCCCCATGGAGCCAAATGTTAACGATATTTCTTGTAAGGGGGTTAGAATGCAAAAGAATGGGTTAAAACCAACTTGTCCTAAGTTTTGAATGTAAATGTGCCCATGGTAAACAGTGAACGGATATGGACGACGCACATCCGTGGGCCCAAATCAACGACGCATATGAGATTCTAGACCCCCCCGCCTTTCTACCCTTAAGCGGGGGGGGGGGGGGGGGGGGGTCCGGAATCGGGGGCGCATCTCTTCAACGGTTCAGATCAGCGCGCCTGGATCAACGGCGATAAAAGTAATTCTGGACCCCCCCCACCTTTCTACCTTTAAGCGAAGGGGGGGGTCTGGAATCGGGCGCGCAACTTTCCGACGACTGAGATCTTAGCGCCCGGATCAACGGCGCTCGCGCGCTCCCATCATTCTCAGCTGCTCTATGTTTAGCCTGTGTGGGCCCTTCTCCCGTCATGTCACCTTCCAGAGCCACCTTTCTCCTGCTTCCTTGTATTATCCATCGACCTCCCCTCGTTGGTCCACGTGGTCCTCCCTCCTTTTCATTATCCACTCGTCACTTGCCATGTGTCCCGCTCCTTTCCACATCAGCCTATCACCAAAGAGCAAGTCCATTATCTCTCGTCTTCCCCCCTTTTCTGCCTGTTGTCTTCCGCCATGTGCCCTCCTCTGTCGCCCTTCTCACACCTCTCCACTCCTTTCGCATCCTCACAGTTTCGACGCCATCACTCCATTCCCGTGTCCCACCTTTCGCGCTGGCCTCCACGCCTACTCTTTGATCCAGTTAGTTATTCCAGGTGGCAGCGTGGGAGGCCCTCCACGTCCCAAAGGTGTCGACTTGGTCGGGCCATCCTCAATCCCGATGAAGCAGTTATTAAAATGGTTGGTGGTGGTTAGACATCGCCTCCGCCCTAATGGGAAAGCACGACCATGAATTAAAGGCATGTCGATTCGCCGTTGGAACTATCAAAGAGTCAGATTGCGTCTGACATAAGTTGCATGACCTTTTAGAGGTTGACTGTCAGAAATCCATGCAGACGCAAAGCCTTCAATGCAGTGTCTTGATTTCGCTGTTGTTGTAGTTCTGAGTATATTAAGGCGTTTTCGCCATTTTTGTATGAATCGATGGTAGAGCTCAGCTCCCGACTGTAAAGTTTCAGCAACCATTCTAGTTCTCTGGGTGGTGCCTCTTTGTTTGAGATTTCTTGTTTTATGACAAACAGTTTCCTTTTTTCATCTATGTTTTCATCTTATATCAGAGAGTTCATGATCGAATGATTCGCGTGGATTGTTGCAGTGATGTTATGATAAAGGATTTGTTGTGACATTATTGTATTCTCTGGTCTTTTGGGTTTGAATGTAAGAGGATCTTGTGTTCAAATTCTTTCTCCTTCAGTCTGTTACAAACCTGATGTTTATGATAGACCTTCGCATTTTTCTCATGCAAGTCTTCCCCCTACTCACCCTTATTACAACTCACTGTTTGAAGTTTATCAAGACCTCACTCGTCATGCATACCTAGCCTATTTTCAGAGTTGTGACGAGATTGTTCCGATTGTGCTTCCATTTGATCACTCCTTTTAACAAATCGTGACATTAAACTGATGGGTGTCAGGCTTTGCTCCTACAAGCAATCCAGGAGTGACTTCTGACGCTAACAGAACCACCTTGACATTCCCTAAAAAATATCTCGGTCCTGGAAAAAGAACCATTTGTTGGCACAGGGGAAGACCCAGGGTTCAAATCTTACAATGCACCAACAAACCCTAACTACTGGCCCTTTCGGAAACACCTGTGAAGAAGATGTAGTCTCACCTGAAGTAGCAATAGTGGGTTGCAGGACACAAGTGTCTACAACCAGAGGAAATGAAAAGAGGGTCTAGGACCACAACACACAACAATATAGTTATTATTTATCTCACTTAATCCCACTTTGCAAGTTGTATCTCAGATCTAATACAACAATGAAATAACAATATAAAAGATGGAAAATAACACAGTATCAATCTCACTTAACAACAAGATATACATTTTTCACCCTCTCCCTAGGGATACATCCACAAAATTGTGTTTCTTGATATATTATATGAAAACATATAGTTCTATCTGTGCACTTATCTCGCATATCTCTCTCTCTTTCTCTATTGCCTCCCTACGCACCCAGATGTAGGGTTGATATTCTCACCTAGCTGAATATCTTACAATATAGTCTCAACATTGTTCTCTACAACAATACTCAACAATGAACAACAACAACCATAGTATCAATGAACCAACCTAGAACGAACAATCCCAAGTCTTCTATACCTTTATTTATACATTACATAACAAAGACTAGGTGTCAAAACCCTAGATCCAAAACCCTAGGTCAAATTGACCCGTTATTTAAGGGCTTCGCCAGCCTATCTTTCCTTATTTTTCATGAGGCACTTCAAAGAACTCGTTGATGTATTCTTCCACTTACTGAGTTGTCCACAATCCATCTTCCTTACTGCTTTATCTTCCTCGATCTTCTCTTCCAACGACTATATTTTCCTTCTTGCTCTCCCTCTTTTTTGCTTCTTTTCCCACTTCAACCCTTCCTCAGTTTATTTATCTTCCACGCAGTTTGTACTTCACATTTCTTCCTTAATATTCATTTCCTTTCATATCCAAGGGCCAAAAAGAACCATTTGCACCTTAAAAGTTTCCTTCCTAAAGGAAGAGGAACCAAATCCCAAGTCTGATTCTCGAGGAGGAAGTTGTACTCCTCCTGCATGGAAGATTCCCAAAAGGGATTTCCAACAACCTCACCATAGGACTATGTATCTAAAGAATGAACCGAGAAAACATGCCTGGGTGGCATTGGTTCAGTGGAAGTGAGTGAAAGAGGAGGCTCCTTGAATCATATCAAGTCCTCCTAGTATCATCTAGATCCCCAACAGTATCTCATGCATCCTAAAGAGTAGTCTTGGCCCACTTGGGCCTCGACTCTAGCTCTGTATATGCATATGCATGCATTGAATCTTAAGCAATCTAAAATCAAATTTGATGAAAGCAATCTAAAATCAATCTTAAGCAAAATGCAAACAAACAAGGATGCAAATTAAATCTAAACTCGAAATATTCCACAGTCAGATGCATCAATCATGTAGAAGAAGGAGAAGGAATAAGTAAATATGATATTATAGAGATGTGAAGCAAATAATTGAAATTCTTATGCGATAGAAAATAAATACCAACTCTATCAAGAAAGATGAATGTTAGATGGGTTAAGAAGAGATGAACATACAATTTTCAATGTACACTGTAGAACTCAACAAAGAATAATCATAAAGAAGGGAGGAATTCTTCTATAGTTGACTCAAAAGGTATAATGTACACAGTCAAATAAAAGCTGGAAACATGGTTGAAGAAAATGAAATGGATTCTTGGTGGCGATTGTCTAACTTAGAGGATTTGCAATCAACCAAACAAGGAAAGAAGATGAATGAAAATGAATAGATGCATAATCGGTCATGTGTGTTAATGTGCAAGTTCTGGGTGCAAAGAATGAAGAAAAGAGAGGGGTAATCTTCTCATAAACAAATGTAAATTCCCATTCATGGGTAATCAATCTGTAAGCACATCATGAAGGATGGCACACACTCTAAATTGTAAATAATAAGTGCATTTTTGAACCTATGTTTCTGTGTCTTCTATTCATAAATGAATTAAAATATCCAACTAAAGATCAAAACTCTGTTTTATGCATTTGACACAACTAGGAAGGAAAAACACTATTTAATAATGTGAGCAACAAATTGATGGCAAATTGATCAAGCATGAATGGGCATAATTAAAGAAAGGCACAAAGTAGTGAATAGTTGGTCAAATAATAGGGATGATTTTAAGGATGGAAATTTCTTTTAAAATGTAGAAACCTTAGCGAATCTTACTAACCCTTCATATGCCAACTATAAATGTTTGGTGATATTTTTGTAAAAATATTCAAATTTATAAGGATTTTATATAGTTTTTATAAAATTTTGGCGATTTTCAAGGTAAAATAATTTTATCCTATAGAATTTGGGTGAATCATTTTTAAAATAGCGAATCTCATTTTTGGAAAAACCATGGAAAATTAGCCCATTTGCGAAATTTAGCCCCTAAAATCATCCATGTCAAATAATCATTAAGCACATAAATAGAGCATCATGAAAACACATATATTCAAATCTTGTAAAAGGAGTATGTTTGAGGTTAAATGAAAAATGATGATGCTTTGAGTGGAAGGGAATCAATTCGAGTTGTTCATGAAACCAATTGTTGAATTGAAACACATAGTGCATGGAAATCAAATTAAATAAAATTAAATCAAATTTATAAACTAATTACCAAAAGAAATAGCAACAGGGACATACCCGGATCGAAGGGCCCTACCTGAACTAGGCATGCTCCTGGAAGACTCATTCATATCAGAACTGGAATAATGCATCAAATCTCAACCATGAACTATTCTTGTTTATTAGAAATCAAAACCTTTGATTACAACATTTTGCTCATCAATTTCATGTCTCTAATATAGGGATGATTTTAAGGATGAAAATTTATTTTAAAATGTAGAAACCTTGGCGAATATTACTAATCCTTCATATGTCAACTAGAAATGTTTGGCGATATTTTTTTTAAAATATTCAAATTTGTAAGTATTTTATATATATTTTTATAAAATTTTGGCCATCTTAAAGGTAAAATGATTTTATCCTATAGAATTTGGGTGAATCATTTTTAAAATAACGAATCTTGTTTTTGGAAAAAACATGGAAAATTAACCCATGAGCGAAATTTAGCCCCTAAAATCATCCCTGCTCTAATATGATGAATTTCTCCCAATTACAAATTTTAAATAATAATGATGGATCCTCCTCATCCCTATGAGGCTCTTATTTATACATTAAATCCAAAGGGATATGATAGAACCGAATCCCCAAACTCAGATTTTGGTTAAAACCAAATTTAAAAATTTTAGAGCAAAATCACAAAAATCTGGGTTTTATTGTAATTTGGGTAGATTTGAGTTAGGGATCCACCCATATATTCCAAAATAATTCACATTTCGAAAAAGTTCCCTCTTTCTACTCCATTTTCCACGTTCTAGAAAAAACCCATTTCGTAGAATTTCTATATCTGATGCCATATGCACGAAAATCGAGGCTCAAGTTGACAGTTTGAGATTTTTGGTATTTTTTGCAGAATCATTCCCCTTGAGCTGGAGGTCCACACATGTTATATGGGTGAATTATGGCCTGTGTATCCACATGTAAAAATCGTTCTATACAAAACCCATGTCCTCGATTTTCTTCCAGAAGCATTTCAAAATTTCAAATTATTTCTAGTACTAGACTGTTGTTGATGCTGGTACCAGAAGGGCACAACATTGGTACCAGATGAGCATAGAATTGGTACCAAAAAAGTAGAGTACCATATGACATGGAGTGTGGGTACCAGATGATTGTGCAGGTACTGGTTGACTATAGTACCTTTTGGTACCAGATGACTTGGAATGTGAGTATCGGATGACCTGGAGTGTGGGTACTGGTTGACTATAGAACCTTCTAGGACTAGATGAATTAGACTGCGGGAGCATATTGTTTGGACATAGAAACATAGGATTAAACCATCATCAACAAAATTGTTGTATAATCATCATTTTAATCACTAAAATTATGAAAAATTATGTATTAACCACATAGGATGAATAGGAAAAGATAATGGAGGTTTATGGTGTAATTAGCGATATATTATTGAGGAATTGCGAGGATAAGGTGTAATGTTGAGTGTATTTGTATGGCAGAAAAAATGACAAAGCTAGATCCCAACACACCCCCAAACCCAAGGATTTTCATGTCCTCATGCAAACAAGGTGAAAAACTTATGATAATCTGCTTATAGATTTATGTGACATTGTTTCTTTTGTGTAGGTGTTGTTTCTTGTGGAATGACACTTTGGAAACTATCACGGATTGAATTTCAAACAGAAAAACAAAATTATCATAAAAATGGAGGACAACAAGTGGATGGGGTATCAAAGTGATGGTGAATGGTGTGCATGTGGATAATGGTTTATAAAATGATGGTGATGGTGGTCGTATGAACTTGGACGCCTTTATACTTTGTATCTTACATCAATTTTAATAGCAATATTTACTTTGTGGTTCTTTGTTTCGATAAGAAACAATGATTCCTCCTCTTTGAGATGGCTTAAGAATGCTTTATGATGTACAAAGTGAAGACACTATAGATTTTTCTTTATATTTGTATACCACATATTTCCTTTTCATTACTTGGTCTTATCATCAGATTATATTGTTCATTATGACAAGTGGAGTGAAGATGGAGGGTTTACTGAGTAGTTGTGATAATGCATAGTGGAGTGTGGAGTGGGTCATATTGGTTATGCATCATGTTTTCCAAGTTCTTAGTAAATTAAAAATATTTGTACCATTTTTACCTCAAGTTACCCTTGATTTGAATTCTAATGCATGTTGAAGTGTAAACTATGCAGAACATGATGAAATGTCTGCAAAATCATGATGTAGACTGCTACAATTTGAATATGAAGTGGAGCAAGGTTGAGAAATGATGGATATCTAGGAGAGAGTTGATGAATGTTGATTTGTTGAGATTCCTTATGTCTCTCTCTCTCACCCCCAAACTCACTGGTTTGCATGTCCTCATGCAAACTCATGCAAACTCTCATTAACACACAAATTTTCTGCAAGCTGAAAGTGGACTATGTGGAACTGATGCATGTTGACTGAAGGAGAGAAATGAAGTATGTCAGAGCTAAGATTTGCTGAAAATATCCTGCAAAAAGTACCCTCGAAAAAGATTTAAATTTCTGTATTGTTGGTACAAGAACCTGCTAGTTTTTGTACCAGCAGTACCGGAATAGAAAAATCTAAAAGAACTAAACCAACACTGTTATTATGAGATAATAAATAAACATTGATGTTATGCCAAAGAAACACCCAAAACTTAAACTTTATCCATGCTTGTAAATTTGGAAATGAAATGAATTTTAAAATATTACAAGCATAAAGGAAATTCCTAAATTACTTATTACATATGATTTCATCAATCATTAACAGTTGTATGCTCAAAAAACCATGTTAATTATGATGGGGGATTTTTCCTCTCATCCTTGAACATGTAAACATGAGGAGATAAGTCGTCTTTGATAAATGCTAAATCAATAGGAAACCAGTCATCCTTGTTTAATTTCTCAGAGAATTTCTATCATTCAAGTGATATTGATAAAGTTTGCATTTGAATTTATTAGACTACTACACTTATGGGTCCCACCTCTAGGACAATGACATCCTGGGTATGAATGATGGGGTCTTAAGACCATCTTAATGACATTCTCAAATGACGATTAGATGAGGTTCATTAGCCTTGTGTTCAACCATACATGCTTCTTCTTAAGGATTTACACAAGTATATTGTTCATATAGAGAAATATAGATTAGACATAATGAAAGACATCAAAATTAGAACCCATTGCCAGCAAGCCTGTTTAGTACTCTGATGAGGTAATTTTGACATCTAAGAAATATCCTTCCTAGGAAGAATGCCCCATTGCCCACAAGCATGTTTAGTACCTCAATGGGTTTGCCTAGTTATACCACAGGCCGGTACCCTTTACCAACAGACCTGTTCAGTATGTCGACGGGTTAGCCTCTTACACCCATTTTCCATCAAAGGCTCTTTTCCCAATATTTACCCTTAAGAAAAAAATTATAGATTTATTTCACATGGTTGAATGGGGGAGCATCTTTGAAACCTTTTTATAGGATGGGATGGTATTGAGTTGGAAGATATTTTATAGATTTCCCATAAAATATTGTTCGTATGAAAAATAGACTTATGTATCGAGATTAGTCGAAAGACATATCATGGTCAAACTTACTTAATGTGTGGTGGATGAGGCCATGAGAGAATGACCTAAAGGTGCCTCTAGTCCCCAAGTTCATCTTCTCCATATAAGATTGTGTTCCCTCACAAGTAAAATTTTCATTCACTCTCATGCTACTATTTGATAAGAATGCTTGAATAACAAGTTCTGATAGGAAACTAAGATGTACAAGTTACCTATGGGCATCATTATGCATACCTTAAATATTTTTTAAATCCCCATAATATTTTAAATATTAGGCTTATGGGCAACTGTTATTATTAATAGTCAGAAATCTATATGTAACAAGAATAAAAAATATCTTAAGTTGTTTTGGTTTTTGATGTTAGATCACCAATATTATCTTCATCTCATTTTATTTATTTGAAAAGAAACATGAAAATATGTTGCATTTATTTAGAACTAGGTTAACTAACATGCAACTTTTACTCTATCCTATCTAAGAACAAAAAATTAAATTTCATGTGTAAGAATATTTCCATGTAACCATGTGCATAATAGGTATATGGGTTTGAAAGATAAGCTTTAATGTATACCATAGTACGAAGAACCAGTTGCTTTGGTGATGATGTGAAGAGTTTTTGAAGAAGAGAGTGGTGGTTCAATATGGTTTTCGTCTAGAACCACTATTTGATATAGTCATGATGTTATTGGTTCACTTACTCATTTAGACCACTTTGCATGTCTCCCTTTGTCATGCTAGGAAGATCATATTCTTTTGAATAATTGGTCTCGTAAGTGCATGGAGGATCTTAAGAAAGGCATATAAAAAACTCCTTGATCTCAGGTTCTAATGGTGTCTCTCCATCGAATGTGGTCTATGATTGTTTAGTCTCTCATATAGTTTGGAAAGGGTGATTACAAAAGGCTTTTATATCTTCTTGTGGATGTATCTCATGGAACTCTTCTTCTTCTATCACTTCTGGAGAGGTACATAGGTTCTTGACTACTGTCAATATTTTCTCTTCATGAGAGGCAGAGATCCCAACTGCTGCTAGGATTTGAGAAATTTCTTCCAAACTCTTGATCATCTTTGAGTTCTCATTGTTGGTTGATGGGTCCTGATTCACACATGGATTAGTGTAGGGGGGGTTCTTACAATGCCCAAAAACTTTTAAAAATCCTAAAGAAAAAAGAAGAAAACTAAAAGAAAATGTAAGAAAACCAATTATATACTCGAAGTGCCACCATGATACTAGGATCCTGATGTCACCAAGTTATCGGTTCACACAAGTTATATTATCTTCTCATATATATATTAAAAAAATGGCTAATGCTAATAAAACACAAATTCTAACTACTGAAAGGAAGAGGACAAATTAAATTTGGAACAACCCCACTAAAGTGGATACGTGGGATCTTCCCTCATTTCTTACTGTCTTCTCTCCTCCCTTAGGTCGTACTTAAAATAACACCACACTTGCATGAAAAGAAACACACTTGCATGAAAGGAACAATCAAGGATTTGGAGAAATAAAAGCAATCTACCTACGCTCTAATCCCTTTAGCACCTCCCCGACAATGGTGTCAAAATGTTGGGATAAATATATGCATTACTAATTCCCACATGTAATTATCAATTGGGGCTCATAAACTTTGAGGTGCAAGCGCAAGAAATGTAGGATCAGGGCCTAGTCTAGCCTAATCTAAAGTGGACAAAACAATCTTCAAACCCACACTGCAGGAAATTAACACTAAGGATTCATCACTGGGATGTAGGAATAACTTAGTGCTATAAATGATTAGATGACAGTCTTTCATGCACTCAGGGTGATGTTCATGTGATTAGTCGTGGGTAGCTTACTTAAGTTTTTTGTCCTTCAATGATTATTTCCTATAGTGGATCCACACTTAAATGCAATAAAAGAAACAAGCGAACAGAAATGAAATTCATGATAGAAACTAACACCTTAGGAAGAATTCCAATGCGAGAAGGCCATATCTCATGAGTTAGACCTTCAATCTATTCATTGGTGATTAAAGCTATGTGAAATTAAAGTGAAAGGAATCCAAAGCTATAGGAAAATAAAGCAATCTGAAATCAAATTGTAGGAAATTTGATGAAAGAAATCTAAAATCAATCTTAAGCAAAAGGAAATCAAACAAGGCTACAAATTAAATCTAAACTCGAAATATTCCACAGTTAGATGCATAAATCATGCGGAAGAAGGAGAAGGAATAAGTAAATATGATACTTTAGATATGTGAAGAAAGGAATTGAAATTCTTATGTGATAGAAAAGAAATACCAACTCTGTCAAGAAAGATGAATGTTAGATGGGTTAAGAAGCGATGAACATACAATTTTCAATGTACACTGTAGAACTCAACAAAGAATAATCATAAAGAAGGGAGGAATGATTCTATAGTTGACACAAAAGGTTGAATGTACACAGTCAAATAAAATCTGGAAACATGGTTGAAGAAAATGAAATGGATTCTTGGTGACAATTGTCTAACTTAGAGGATTTGCAATCAACCAAGCAAGGAAAGAAGATGAATGAAAATGAATAGATGCATAATGGGCGGTGTGTGTTAATGTGAAAGTTCTGGGTGCAAAGAATGAATAAAAGAGAGGGGTAATCTGCTCATAAAAAAATGTAAATGCCCATGCATGGGTAATCAATCTATAAGAACATCATGAAGGATGGCACACACTCTAAATTGTAAATAATAAGTGTAGTTTCGAACCTATGTTTTTGTGTCTTCTATTCATAAATGAATTCAAATATCCAACTAAAGATCAAAACTTTGTTTTATGCATTTGCCACAACTTGGAAGGAAAAAAAACTATTTAATAATGCGAGCAACAAATAGATTTCAAATTAATCAAGGATGAATGGGAATAATTAAAGCAAGGCACAAAGCAATGAATCATTGGTCAAATAATCATTAAGCACGGAAATAGAGTAGCATGAAAACACATATATTAGAATCTTGTAAAAGGAGTATGATTGAGGTTAAATCCAAAATGATGATGCTTTGAGTGGAAGGGCATGGATTTGAGTTGTTCATGAAACCAATTGCAGAATCAAATTGCTGAATTGAAACACACAATTCATGGAAATCAAATCAAATCAAATTCATAAACTAATTAGAAAAATAAATTGAAACAGGGACATACCTGGATCGAGGGGCCCTACTCAACCTAGGAATGCTGCTGGAAGACTAATTCATATCAGAACTGGAATAATGCATCAAATATCAGCCATAAATTGTTCTTGTTTATTAAAAATCAAAATCTCTGATTACAACATTTTGCTCATCAATTTCATGTCTCTAATATGATAAATTTAGCCCAAATACAAATTTTAAAGAATAACGATGGCTCCTCCTCAGACCTATGAGGATCTTATTTATACATGAAATCCAAAGAGAGATGATATAACTGAATCCCCAAAAATCAGATTTTGGTTAAAACCAATTTTACAAATTTTAGAGAAAAATCACAAAAATCTGGGTTTTATTGTAATTTGGGCAGATTCGATATAGGGATCCACCCATATCTTCCAAAATAATTATCATTTTTAAAAATGGCCTAAATATTACTCGATTTTCCACATTCTAGAAAAAACCCATTTCATAGAATTTCTATATCTGATGCCATATGCACGAAAATCGAGGCTCAAGTTGGCAGTTTAAGATTTTTGCTAATTTTTTGTAGAATCATTCCCCCTGAGATGGAGGTCCACACATGTGATATGGGTGAATTATGACTCACATTTACACATGTAAACATCGTTCTGGACAAAATCCATGTCCTCGATTTTATTCTAGAATCATTTCAAATTTTCGAATTATTTCTAGTACTAGACTGTTGTTGATGGTGGTACTGGAAGAGCACAACATTAGTACTGAACGAGCACATAATTGGTACTGGATGAGCTAAGTATCGTATGAAATGGAGTGTGGTTACTAGATGACTGTGCAAGTATCGGTTGACTGTAGAACCTTTGGGTACCAGATGACTTGGAGTGTGAGTACCGGATGACCTAGAGTGTGGGTACCAGATGATTGTGTAGGTATCGGTTGACTGCAGAACCTTCTGGTACCAGATGAATTGGAGTGTAGGAACATATTTTTTGGACATAAAAACATAGGATTAAACCATCATAAAAAACTGTTGTATAATCATCCTTTTAATCACTAAAAATATGGAAAATTATGTATTAACCACATAGGATGAATAACAAGAGATGATGGAGGTTTATGGTGTAATTAGCGATATATTATTGACGAAATGTGGGGATAAGGTGTAATTATGAGTGTTTTTATATGGTGTAAAATATGAAAAAACTGGAGCCCAACATCCCTCATCAAAATAGGAGGACCTTTGCATGCATCCAATGAAGAGTAGACTTCTTTTGTGGTTGCCATGTGGTGTGATGCTCCTGAATCTATGATCCAAGAATTGGGAGAGGAGTTGATGGAAATCAAAGAATGGCTATAATTTCCTTTCTTTGGAATCTGATCTTCTGGCTTCTTCTTCTTGTCACCCTCGGGGATGTGATCTAGGTTGTTTTGCTGAAGTATTTGGGCCATTTGATCTATCTGTTTCTGCATACATACGTATTCTGGATGGAATCCTTTATGGAAGTAAGTGCATTTCTCTCATTTTATTCCCTTTCCACCTTTGGATCCAGAGGCATCGTTGAAGGGTTTTGATTACCCTTCCTTCTTTTGATTTGCATGTGCTTTCCTTTTGTCTTTGTCTTTAAATTTTTGATATTGATGACTGCTACCATCTTGAAAAGTAAGTGCATGTGCCTTTGGGCCTTTGATTTTTCCCATATTGATGAGCTTGTTCTACTCTTGTGTTAGAGACTCGATAAATGCCTCAAGAGAGGGAATCGTCCAGGTGTCTCCAGAGGTGAGCCTAAATGAATGAATTGTAGATACAAACACTGATTATTCTGAACCAAGTTTGGAGAGAATGGTAAGAACCATTTGTTTCTCCTCAGATTTATCAACCCCATAAGCCTTGAGTTGTGACATCAAATCCTTATATTTGGTAAATAAATATTGGAGATAGTCGAAGGTTTTTTGATCCAAAGTGAGAAATTCCACCTCGAGCATGTGTACCCTCATCTCATCATGTTTTCCAAACATCCCTTCCATGGTGGTCTAGGCTTCATTGGGGGTTTTACAGGAGGATATGTTAAAGAGGATTTCAATAGAAATGATATTGCAAATAGTTCCAAACGCTTCATCCATTTGATTTAGATACTTGGATTTTTGTATGGCTGATGTGGGTTTGGTCTCTAAGTTCATGGTTAAACTATATAATCCTCTTCCTCGAAGATGCATTATTATCTTTGCCTTCCATGCAAAGAAATTGTACGGTGTAAGAATGAATTCTTTTGAAAATTCCATTTTTCCACTGTCTTCAATCTTCAATACCTGCAAAAGTAATATGGTGTGTCTTTTTCCTAGTAATCCATCGGCTCTCATACCATGTAAATGTGTTGAACCTCCATATAAAATATATAGTTAGAAAATGAAATACATAGTTTGTAGAGAAAATATGAGAAAAGGGAAACAAGAGAGAAAGAATGGAAGAATTCTCATTAACCAAATGAATGAATGATAATTTACACATGATATACTCGGTATAACCCAACTGATGAGAACTGCAGGAGAATACAGTGTGCCATAGTTGTGGTATAGAGTGATCTGGACACACGCCAATAGTTGCGTGAGTAAAATTCCACCTATTATAGTCTCTTAGGCAGTTATGGGAGTGAACTGCCACCTAGTATGAGTTAACGAGTCTCTTAGTCTTCAGTTAATTGATTGAAATAGAGTAAAGTGAGGAGGAGATTAAGGAATCATGAGTAAAGAAATAGTCTGGTGATAATCCCAATGACACTGCACATTAGCTGGTGATGATCCCAATGTTGCATGGTGATTATCCCAATGTGGCATCTAGAATCCACTCAACTAATCAAACTTAAGTGTGAACTCAAGAGAATATTCTCCCTAAACTATAGGAGACTAAATAATTATTGATAAACATAGGGAAAACCTTAGGAAAAAGAAATCATAGGTTTGTTTGAAGTATCTCCAACATTGAATACACACCAAAGTAATTGTTTCCCAAATGGTATAGGTTTGAAATAAAATTCAAATACATACCCAAAGGAGGATACCCCACGAGTTCCCTGAGAAGACCCTATCAATACCTCATAGCCATGTTCTGTATACTGTATGGGGAACCTAACGCATTACAATTCTCCCTATCATATATGCCCCTGATATATTACTGCGTATATGAAGGGATATCATTCAATTGGGATGAAATCCTATCTAAAAATTTCACTATGGTTATCTCTACGGTAAAAGGAGCCCATCCCATAACGTTTCCAAGATTCCACATGTCCTCGTACCTATTGGAAATCATGTGCATAGCCAATAAATGTGCTAGGATGGGGTGGATTTGGAAGCCATCCAACCTGACAATTCATGTGTACTGTAAAGTGCTTTGGGAGCACAAGTACCGCACAAAATACCAGAAGATATGCGAGCACTTTCTGGCCCCTTTGTACAGATTCATCTTATACACCACTCCTCCTTGCATGACCGATAAATCTATAATAGTCATAAGGAGAATTGGGGTCTGGTATCTCATGGATCATGACACATATATCAGGGCATATGGTGCAATGAAACACCTCATTTGCTTCCCTGATTCATGCCTGACAAGATTGTACTTCAGGAGTTCACATACCATACCATCATATGTGTGGTTGGGGGAATGTTATATCGACTAAAAAAAGGTAATATGGCTATTGATACCACTATATGTTGGTAATTAATTCTTCAAGAACATAAATAAATCTCAAGGAGAGGTAAATACCCTGCTATCTTATCACTTTAGAGAAGGACGGTACATAAGACATGACCCCAATAATATTGTGAGAGACCACCTCAATAAAATTGATCTGCCCTGGAAATATACCATAAACATCTAGGAGGAAGAAGAATTGCAATGGAATGCCTAGACTTATGATGAAGTCATATTCAAAAGACATGGCCATCTAAAAGGGAGGATCACAAATGAAGAAAAGTATAGAGAAGAAGACAAGAAGAAGGAATAGGAAGAGGAAGCTAAGAAATCACCCCGCACTTCCACCTCGATACACTCAGGGTCAATGGAAGAGGTATAGGAAGTACCAAATGATAAGAAGAGTATGGATGAGGAGAAATTCCTAAAAAAGAAGAATGATGAAGGAAACAAGTAGAGAAATATCGATGTAGACAAAGACAAAGCCAAAGTTGAGGTAGAGGAAAAAGTTGCAGCAAAACGAGAGACCAAAAAAAAGGAGCAAGTAGCCAAAGAGGCAACAACAAGAGTGACAATAGAAAAAAAAGAAAAGGTATCCAGAGACGCAGATAACAAAGTGGTTGAAACAAGAAGAAAACAAAAGGATGCAGAAGACAGAAGAGGAGAAACCCACCCTGTTACCACTCTAGGAAACTCTCCTAGGTTGTATCTCAGAGATGCCTGGTAACTTAAATTTTTTGTAATTATTTTCTCAATAATGGGTGTGGGGTTGGATCAAGATGAATATCTAAATCATAGGATTGTATCTTCAAGACAGTCTAGTTATATTCATACAGTACAAGGCCTTCAAGAGCTATTATCAGATAAGTTTATAGATCAAATGGATAAGAAACCAATCAATTAACCAAAGCATACATAAACAATATATATGATGGGTCAACAAACTAGCAATGGATGCTTATGATTCTTGTTTAATAATCAAAGGTAAGATGATAGTTACCATAGGACATTTAAAAAGAGACAAAGAAATGATTTCAACTCATAGGCATAGAATAGAAATGAAAAGAGAGTCTAACAATAACAATGAAAGAAGCTTCTAGGCTTAATATATTAAAGAAAGTGTCTTTATCACAATAACAGTAGAGTCTAGAATTCAAATTCAAACCTTTTTTTCATCAAATTTTCTTGGCTTTATAGCCTTTACAAACAGTTTCAAGATCCTAGGATACTAGATCGAATTTTTCCTAAAATAGAAAGTCAATAACTGGCCCAAGAAAATACGCAAATATCCTATAAAGTAGGTCAATTCCTATCCTTGGATGATCTTTATGTCCTTCAGATTCTTTGATGGGTGTAGTGAGCCTTCCAAGGTTGCTGGATTTTTATGTGATATGGGAGAAGTCGAAAATGACACTTGCTAACAATCAAACAACTTTTATCCCTGAAAATAACTAACCAATTTTGACCTTTATGCCTTGTAGAGCATATCCAAAATCAAAATAGACTCTTGATAAGGATGTCATTAATTATTATCTATTGATTGGAACCATTCCTGAGGATTTTGGACAAGGAAAACCTGGATCTGTGCAAAAATATTAACTTTCTACCCTATCGATGTTTTCGGTAGCTAGAATAGATAGAATCCGGACCAATTAGCTATTGAAAGCTCTACTTTCGGTGGCTAATGAACAATCAAAATGCTCGCCTAAGCCACCGAAAGGTTTGTTTTATTGAAATTATCAAATTTTCAAAATACCTTTTCTCTTAGCTCAAAAATGCCTTAGGGATGATCTTTTGAGTTTTCTACATCTTTCTCAAAGACTGTAGGATTGTTGGCTGCCTCTAGTTCATTGCACTAAACTGCTACCTCTGCTAAGGTTTCGAGAGTAGCATGTGTTTGAGACTGGTGTTTTGAAGACATAGCTTGCGACCTTAAAACCCTGACCTTTTTCTTCAAGTCCTGAGCTACTCTCCATTAGTTGTTGTAATATTTTACAATATTCTCTTTCTTTTTCTCTTCCTTTATGCTTTCATGTGCTAATATTTCTAAGGCTGGGTTGAGTTCTGCAAAATTCTTCAACAGGGTTTCATATCTAGTTTTAGTTACCCTTTCTAGCACTTCTTGTTGAGCTAACTTCTTTTTAAGCTTCTTGATTTCCTTTAATTTACTCTGCTTCACTTTTTTTCTAGATGAGGCATCGACAACTTGTAGTTCTTATTCTTCTTGGGGTGTAGGTCATGGAAGATCTTCATACCTTGCTATGAATACATCTACATAAAATGAATTTTCATGCCTTGTTTCAATCTGGTGCTCTTCATCCTCTGAGTCTGTGTAGGGAAGATTAAGAATGCTCTTGTTCACTGGGGGTTCTTCGGCCTTCTCTGTTTCACTGCTGAAGTTTAGTTTCTTCTTAGTTTTATTAAACTTAGAAGAAGGAGAGGGTTGATTAACTGGAACTGGAGAGATAGCTCTCCTCCTCCTCTTTCCACTTCTAGGAGTAGAAGACTTCTTGGAATAAGGACTCTTTTTACCCTCTGGCTACACATCAGTCTGAAAATCATTCCATAACAAGAAGTAATTCCATTCTTTGCTTCTTCTCTGCAATAGCTCGTAAACCAAGAGTTTAATTAAACCATGGTGGGATAGTCTACCTGCAAATTTATTAGGCTTAGCCTTGACTTGATGAGCCATATTAGATAAGCCTCTATGGAGAAAATAGGGTAGATTGAGTGAGTTTCTACTAGTAAAATGATTCATGAGTTTTAAATGGTAAATCATCACCCTATTATATATACCTTCACAAGTTATATAAACCAGAATGGCTTTTAGTAACTGTTGCCATTTCTCTTCAAGGAAAGACACAGGAATGCCTTTCTTCCATATCAAACCCTTGTGTTCTTGTTTCAAGTAGGACCTGAATTCAACATTCTTTGTTAAAGTGGTTTTAAACCATTTTTCTCCAGTCCTGCGAAGATTTGTCACCTCAACTATGAGGGATTCATCCACCTCAAATTCATCTCAACCGATGACTGATTTCCTTCCATCGAAATTCAGGGAAAAATCTTCTACTACCTATTGGTGAAAGATCTGTAATTTTTTACAAAAATTATAGCAACCTGCGTCCATGAAAAGTTGGCATACCTCTGGGTGTGATTCCAAGTAACTGATATTGTCTAGCTCTTTCCTCAGAGTTGATCCTCATTTCTTCATTTGTCGCAAAGTTCCTGTACAACTACAATTGGAAAATTAGGTTTTTGGGGAAAATTACACAGCGTAGACTTAGAGAGATTTGGCTCAGCTGTGACAGGGATGAGAAATATGAGGCGTGCATTAGAATGTGGTGTTGATTACAAGGGATGTGAAAGAGCGGCTTGTGATTTGAAACAATCATGGTTGATGACTGTAATGATGAAAGGTATGTAACCATGTGGTTTGATGAAACAACGATCTGAAAATATTTGCTACATCATGCAGAGATCAGCTCCCAGTCTTAAACGATTTCTTCTCCTATCTTTTCGATGGCTAATTGAAATTATAAAACTTCAAACCCGATGGTTTAAGCGTGTAAAAAGACTTGTTGAATCCTCCCCCGCTCCTGTGATTTCGGTGGCTGAAATAGCCCTGAATTTCTTTGTTTAAGTTGTTGAAAGCTAAGGCTTTTAGTAGCTAAGAAGCACTTTCAAAGAAGCCCCTAAGCCATTGAAACCTGAGATTTGACTTAAATCAAATAAAAACTAAAACACATGTTTTATCTAACTTTATTACATGCATAAAGCTCTAAAAAATGAGCTTTAAAAAATTAAAAAAGTATTTTTTTAAAAGACATCCTATCACCTAAAATGAAATAACTTGATTGATTTATTTGAGGAGATAACACTAGCTCCTATTGGGGCTGAAAGCCTCCCTGTGAGGTTTGAAGAACCACAGAACCAATGCCTTTCCTGTAAGACAAAAATTCAAACCTATCTACTAGTGTTTCCATTGGGCATGGAGTTATTTTGCAAAAAAAAAAACCGAAAATAAAATTTACAATGGCAAGGCTTTGAAGCCTTAGATAAAATAGAGTTTCAGAAAACACCCATTGACTGGGCCACCAAACATTTCTTGACCTTCTAGACTTTGCAGAATGAATTTGTTGTTGTGTTGTACTTGAGTTATCATGAAAGGACCGGTCCAAAAAGAGTCAAAATTGTCGTTCTTTCCTTTATCTTGTCTGAAAGCATCCCATTTCAGAACCCAGTCACCAACCTAAAAGTTGTCCACCTTTTATTTTGTGTCAAAAGTATCCTTGAACCTCTTTTTATGAGCTTCTGATTTATCCACCAGTTGTTCTCTGACTTGCTGCAATTCTACCAAGTCAAGCATTCTTCTCACCATATCATTCGATTCAGTTTGTTCTTCCTGAAAGAACTTAGCCACTGATAGAACTAGATGAATGGGGAAAATGGCATCAGTTCCATAAACCAGTTTGAAAGGATAATTTCCTATAGATTTCTTGTTAGTCACTCTATCGTCCCAAAGAGAAAACTTTAGTTTAGAATCCCATCTCCTTTGATTCTCCTCCAACAACTTTTTGATGATTTTGACTAGACTCTTATTGGATGACTCGGCAAGGCCATTTCCTTGAGTGTAGTAGGAAGTAGAGTGTACCAATTGAATTCCCATTGACTTACACATGTCAACCAATGCATCAGCTTTGAAGGTTGTTGCATTATCTGTCAGTAGCCTTTTTGGGCAACCAAATATAATCAGGATGTTTTCATATAGAAACTTCATGACAACTTGATGAGTGGCATTTCTAGTGGGGATTGCCTCTATCCACTTAGTAAAATAGTCAGTGGCTACCAGGATCCACTTATGTTGATCACTATATGAAGGATTAATCTTGCCTATGAAATCTAAGCCCCACTATTGAAAAGGACCATTCACTACAATAGGTCTCAGGGCTAGATATTTTAGTTGTTTCTTCCCTATGAATATTTGGCACTTATCACAAGATCTCACAAAGGCGCACACATCTGAAAAAAGAAAAGGCCAGTAATACCAAACCCTTAGGATTTTATGAGATGTGGTCTTCCAGTAATGATGGCCTCCACAAATACTTGAATGAAACTGATGCATGACTTCAAGTGACTCATCTTTGTCCAAACATCTCAATAGTAAACCAGAAGGATCTTTCCAATACAAAAGATTATCATTAATGCAGATTTTAATTGCTCTAAGATTAAGGGCTCGGGCTTGAGTCATGCTAAGTTTAGGAGAAACCTCCAACTTCCATAAAAAATGAACAATACTTGAATACCATTCACATGAAGAAAAATTATCGGTCAACTATTGGTTGTCATGTTGCTCTTTTTCTACTACTCCTATCTTAAAACTTGGTGAAGTTTCCCCAATGAAATTTATGCCTAAAATATCACAGTTCTCTTCTTTCATGAGCTTGGAAAGGCCTTAGCCTTTTACCAGCTTGGTGGGCTTCACTTCTATGTCAAAATAAATCAACTTTGTGATCCATTTAGCTCTCTTTCCATCAATATCAGACTCAGTCAAGACATCCTTCACAGAGGATGAAGGAACATAGGCAACAAACTTTGCATGGAGGATATAAATTCTAAAATCTTTTAATGACTTAATGAGAGCATAGGCTTGTTTTTCTATAGGATCATACGTTATTTCAACGTCCCTGAGTGTTTTGATGAAGAAATATATCGGGTTATCAAGATCTTCATCATATTTTTGTAACAAGACTATTGCCACTATGTCATAGGGAGAAAAAGAGAAAATATAGAAATTCTTGGTGTAATATGGACTGATTAGAGTAGGATATTTCATGATAGCCTGTTTGATATCCTGAAATGAACTTCTTGCATTATCTGTCCATTTGATCTCAAATCCCTTTTTTAGCATAGAGGTTATATGTTTCACTAACTCAACAAAATTAGGAATACAAATTCTAACAAAATTGATCTTACCGAGTAGGGATTGGATATCCTTCTTTGACCTTGGTATGGACAATTTTTGAATTGCTTCCACCCAAGCTGGATCAATTTTCACTCCCTTTGCTGAAACAATGTGGCCTAGGAGATTGCCCTTCTTGAGAGAAAATTTAGACTTTTTTGGGTTCAACGAAATCCCAAACTGTCTGCATATCAAAAATACTCTTTTCATATGCTTCAGATGCTCTTCATGACTGTTGGAATAAACTGTGATATCATCAATATATATGAGGACAAACTTGTCCTTCTCTCCCACAAAATCTATGTCCATGGCCCTCTGAAAAGTGGCCTTGGCATTCATTAGCTCGAATGGCATCTTGGCATACATGAAGGTACCCCAAGGAGTAGTAAAGGAATTTTTTCTTGGTCATCAAGGTGTACATAAACCTAGTTATAACCTAAGAAGCCATCTAGGAAAGACGTGACACTTTCTCCTGAAATTCTTTGCAGCAAGTGTTCCATCTTGGGTAGGGGATAATTGTCTTTATTGGAGCATTTATTTAGGTTTCTAAAATCAACGAATAAACTTATCTCACCATTTTTCTTCCTCACTATCACTAGGTTTGCGATCCATCTAGAGTATCTTAGTGGAATTATGATTTTGTCATCGAGGAGCTTTTTGATTTATTTTTCAATTACAGGAAATAAGAGAGGGCTGATAGTTCTTAACTTATGTCTGAATGGGATGGTGTCTTTCTTCGGGGGAATATTATGTTGAATGACATCAGGATTATAGGTTTTCAGATCATTGTATTTCCAGGCGAAAACATAAGCAAATTCCTTCATAATGTTGCAATATTATGACCTTTGATCAGTAGTTAAATCAGTGGATAGATTTATGAATTTAGGATGACTCTATCTTCCTATATTGTGCTCATGGACAACATGATCCTTGTCCTTCTTATCAGGTTTGTAGGGGACATCATTTTGGTCAAAAAGCTTCTCAAGAGGCACCAAACCCCGAGGTATATAATTGTTGGGCAGCTGAACAATATCATGTTGACCCATTTTTCTCTTCAACTTAGGATTTTTGGATTCCCCTACATTTTGATTTTCCTGGTCAATATGCATATCAAAAAATTCATATACAACGTGGAGAAATCTACTAAGCTCATCATCATCTTCAAAGACTTTCCAATATTTTATATTGTCGGGCAGGGATGGTCTGTATTTGACTTGGATTTCATAATTCAGTCGAGGAGGCATGGGAGGAATGAACATACTAGCCAATACATCAAGGGAATCAACTAGGTGATTCATAGCTCTAGTTATATAAGAAATATCAAAAATGGAAAAAGAGTCCCTGAGTTTCCATACCTCATCCCTGTAAGCTTTCAACCTAACATGTTTTTCTTGGAAAGTATTGTTTACTTGTTGTATGATGAGATCGGCATCTCCAAACACCTTTAGACCTTTGATTCCCATCTCCTTGGAAGAATTTAATCCCAACAACAAAACCTCATACTCTGTTATATTGTTAGTAGTCTTGACATCAAGTTTAAAAGACAAATGAATAGCCTCCTTTGAAGGAGAAATAAAAAATACACCTACACTTGTTGAGTCTTTGGTACTGGCACCATCAAAGAACATGATACAAACATGAGTACTCTCTCCCATATTTTGCTGATAAGTAGGCTTTGTGAGCTGCAAAGGAGTTGGTTGAGAATCATCTATTTGCATAATGCATGCCCCAAAGTCCATGTCAAATGCATAGATGGGATGATTTACATATCTTTTCTCATCACTAATGATGTAGGCAAGTTGATTCTATCTGTAAAGTCTCTTTACCTCTCCTCCAAATGTTGGGACTGTGGCATACAAAATATCCATCTGTAGGGTACCACCTAGCCTTTTTCTCCATGAACGTGACAAGAGGAGGCCGAAATTGGGTAGGATATTAGCCACTACAACATCCATTACCATGCTTCTCATTGGCAGTTGGGCAAGGTTTATGACAAGGTCTTTTATGAGGCCGAGGAATCTAAATTTCCTAGAGTCGAAAGAGAAGAGATCATGGTAATTTTTTGTGATGTCAAGCCCAATCTCATCCATCACTTCTTTAGGCATAAGATTGTGTGACGCTCCAGAGTCAAGCAAGCAGTTGTGAAGGATCTTGTCATGGACATTCAGGGATATGTAGAAGGGTGGAAAAGAATCATCTCAGTCCTCAACCATAGGTCCTATACTCATTGTGGTATTGTCATCCTGAAGGTTTACATAATCAGTAGCTATGGGACTCTTTGGTTGAAGGGAATTTAGGATAACAGACTTGAATATGCCATTTTTCATAAGTCTAGTCAATGGCATAGGTATTTTTACGTATTGAATTTCTGATTCGAAAGTAAATGAATATGATATTTTGTCGAAAGGTCTTACCTCATTAGAGGGAGATCTGAGGGACACGTGTTCCTTATCTTGGGGATTCAATGGATTCTGCTGTTGTTTTGTAGGAGTGGAGATATGCTTTGCAGGAACAACAGGCTGCTTGGCAGCAACATATTTCTTTTTTCCAAGGGCAGCAAGAAATGTCTTTGAAGCAACAATCTTAGATCTTAAATTATAACCTGGGTGATCATCTGTCTGATAAAAATATTCTTCTATGCTTGTCTCATTAACATGGTCATTCGTGAGGGCCTCCTCATAATTTGTTTGTGTTAAGAAAGAGGAATTAGCATCATCCTCGAAACAATTGATGTCATCTTCTTCTTCAACTTCACCATGAGATATCTCTTGCTCTTCTTCTCGGACAACATTTTTGAAAGGGGGCCTGATCCTTTGGTATTTAGTTGCATTCTTGTCTCTCTGAAGGATCTAGACCTATTGGTTGTTCCTTCTGTAGGGGAATGCATTGGGATTCCTGGGAACATAGGCATTAGGATATTTACTTCTTGCTGGTTGTTGACTCTGAATTTTCAGTTTTGACATCTCCGAGGTCAAGTTGTCCAACATCTTGGCAATCTTTTCCATTTTGGTATTTGAAGAAGAAGGAGGATCAACATATGACTTATTTCTCTCAATTTTTCCTTTAAGTTTTTGGGATGCCATAATGTTGGATTCAACCTCAAGAGAAACATCTTGCATTAAGGCGAGTGTGGCTGACCTTCTTTCTCTAAGGAATAAGAAAAATTATGGATCAAATTCAGAAGAGTAAGTAATCTTTGTTGATGCGTTAGTTGTCTTGATCTCTGCAGAGATCTTTCCAAACATCTTATTGAATCTTTTGGTGAATTCTGAGATAGATTCACCATTTTCCCTTCTTATATTTACAAATTCAGTAATATAATACAAGAGGTCTCTTGTTTCTCCCCAATGTTTCAAAAAAACTTCATCTAATTTCTCAATACTTTCCACTGAATTAGTTGGCAGTTCCTTGAACCACTTCCTAGCTTGACCATCCAAGCTCTACACAAAAATTCTAGTCCAAACATCTTCCTTTGAAATGTTAATGTTCTCAGCATATGCATAGAAATCCTATATGTTCTCTTTAGCAGTATAATCTCCATATCTAGTAAAATTCGGCATATATTTTTGATAATCTCCTGTTGGCATGGTTGATAAGGGATTGGAAAAAGCAAGAGGATCATACATATTGGCTAAGATCTATTCCATTTTTTTCAAAGGAGAAGCCATGGAAATCTTGTGGGTTGATGCAGAGGAAGAAGTTTCTGTAGATGAAAGTTGAGATGGGATAGGTGGGACTATGGACAATGGTGGTCTTACTTTGCTGAGGAATGAAGCGGAAGCAATGGTAGAATGACTACCCTGGAATGTGGTTCCTGAATAAGGTGGGAAATAAGAAGCTATGTAAAACTGGTCGAGCAACAAGGCCAAGTTTTCTTCACCCTTAGAGAAAATATCTTGTAAAATATATTCAAGAACGGGCAAACTGGTATGAGTATGGAAAAAACTTTCTACAGGCTTAGTTTGTGAAGAATTCAGGGAAGAGGAAGAGTCCTCTTCTTGGATAGATTCTACAACTTCTTCCCCTAAGTTGGATATAGTAATATGCTCAGAAATAGGATCTATAACATCAGAAGAAATTGAAGGCTCATCACCCTTCAATCTTTCTGACAAAATTACAATTTTCTAAGAACTAGAAGTTTTAGCAAAAGTGGATTCGACAAGAGGTTCTCTAGATGAAAATGAAGAAGTGTTTCTTGAAATACCTGGTCTAGATTCTCTTGCAGATCTGGACATTTGTCTTTGCAATGCTTTTCCACTTCTGATGATATTATCAAGGTCTGAAACTAGTGTTTTCAATGGCCTTTCTTGATTTGCTCTGGTATGATCCCTTCTCAGAGAAACTTCGTTCCAATGGAGTCGGCAGATAAATGATTACAACCAAAAATGTGTCCAAACTTTGTCTACCATCAAAGTTGGATCTATGTCATTTCCCAAGGAAGCTGGGCTTCAATCTCCGTTCCCCAACAATGATGCCAATTTTTTATCACTCCAGGAAACTCTCTTAGGTGTATCTCATAGATGCCTGGTAACTTAACTTTTTTGTAATTATTTTCTCAATAATGTGTGTGGGGTTGGATCAAGATGAATATTTAAATCATTGGATTGTATCTTCAAGACAGTCTACTTATATTCATATAGTACAAGGCCTTCAAGAGATATTATCATATAGTTTTGTAGATCAAATGGATAAAAAACCAATCAATTAACCATAACATACATAAACAATATATATGATGGGTCAACAAACTAGCAATGGATGGTTATGATTCTTGTTTAATAATCAAAGTTAAGATGAAAATTACCATAGGACATTTAAACAGAGACAAAGAAATGATTTCAACTCATAGGCATAGAATAGAAATGAAAAGAGAGTCTGACAATAACAATGAAAGAAGATTGCAGGATTAATATATTAAAGAAAGTGTCTTTATCACAATAACAATAGAGTCTAGAAATCAAATTCAAACCTTTTGTTCATCAAATGTTCTTGGCTTTATAGCCTTTACAAACAATTTCAAGATGCTAGGATACTGGATCGAATTTTGCCTAAAATAGAAAGTCAATAACTGGCCCAAGAAAAAAGGCAAAGATCCTATAAAGTAGGTCAATTCCTATCCTTGGATGATCTTTATGTCCTTCAGATTCTTCAACAGGTGTAGTGAGCCTTCTGAGGCTGCTGGATTTTTATGTGATATGAGAGAAGTCGAAAATGACACTTGCTGACAATCAAACAACTTTTATCCCTGAAAATAACTAACCAATTTTGACCTTTCTGCCTTGTAGAGCATATCCAAAATCAAAACAGACTCATGATAAGGATGTCATTAATTATTATCTATTGATTGGAACCATTCCTGAGGCTTTTGGACAAGGAAAACCTGGATCTGTTGAAAAATATTAACTTTCTGCCCTATCGATGCTTTTGGTAGCTAGAATAGATAGAATCCAGACCAATTAGCTACCGAAAGCTCTGCTTTCGGTGGATAATGAACAATCTAAATGTTCACCTAAGCCACCGAAAGGTATTTTTTAGTGAAATTATCAAAATTTCAAAATACCTTTTGTCTTAGCTAAAAAACACCTTAGGGATCATCTTTTGAGGCTTCTGCATCTTGCTCAAAGACTGTAGTATTTTTGGCTACCTCTAGCTCATTGCACTGAACTTCTACCTCTGCTAAGGTTTCGAGAGTAACATGTGTTTGAGACTAGTGTTTTGAAGACATAACTTGTGACCTTAAAACCCTGACCTTTTTCTTCAAGTCCTGAGATACTCTCCATAAGCTGTTGTAATCTTTTACAATCTTCTCCTTCTTTTTCTTTTCCTTTATGCTTTCATGTGATAATATTTCTAAGGATGAGTTGCTTTCTGCAAAATTCTTCGACAAGGTTTCATATCTGGTTTTAATTACCCTTTCTAGCACTTCTTGTTGAGCTAACTTCTTTTTAAGCTTCTTAATTTCCTTTGATTTACTCTGCTTTACTTTTTTGCTAGATGAGGCATCTACAACTTGTAGTTCTTGTTCTTCTTGGGGTGTAGGTGATGGAAGATCTTCATACCTTGTTGTGAATACATCTACATAAACTGATTTTTCATGCCCTATTTCAATCTGGTGCTCTTCATCCTCTGAGTCTGTGTAGGGAAGATTAAGAATGCTCTTGCTCACTAGGGGTTATTCGACCTTCTCTATTTCACTACTGAAGTTAAGTTTCTTATTAGTTTTATTAATTTTAGAAGAAGGAGAGGGTTGATTAACTGGAACTAGAGAGATAGCTCTCCTCCTCCTCTTTCCACTTTTGGGAGTAGAAGAATTATTGGAATGAGGACTCTTTTTACCCTCTGGTTGCACATCAGTCTGAAAATCATTCCATAACAAGAAGTAATTCCATTCTTTGCTTCTTCTCTGCAACAACTCATAAACCAAGAGTTTAATTAAACCATGGTGGGATAGTCTACCTGCAACTTTATTGGGCTTATCCTTGACCTGATGATCCATCTTAGATAAGCCTCTATGGAGAAAATAGGGCCGATTGAGTGGGTTTCTACCAGTAAAATGATTCATGAGTTTGAAATGGTAAATCATCACCCTATTATATCTACCTTCACAAGTTATATAGACCAGAATGGATTTTATTAACTGTTGCCATTTCTCTTCAAGGAAATACATAAGAATGTCTTTCTTCCATATCAAACCCTTGTGTTCTAGTTTCAAGTAGGACCTAAATTCAACATTCTTTGTGACAATGGTTTTAAACCAATTTTCTTCAGTCTTGGGAAGTTCTGTCACCTCAGCTATGAGGGCTTCATCCACCTTGAATTCGTCTCGACTGATGACTTCTTTCCTTCCATCAAAAGTTAGGAAAAAATCTGCTGCCACATGTTGGTGAGAGCTCTGTAATTGTTTACAAAAATTATAGCAACCCGCATCCCTGAAAAGTTGGCATACCTCCGGGTGCAATTCCAAGTAACTGATATTGTCTAGCTCTTTCCTCAGATTCGATCCTCCTTTCTTCATCTGTCGCAAAGTTCCTGTACACCTGCAATTGGAAAATCAGTTTTTGGGGGAAAATTACACAATGCAGACTTGGGGAGATTTGGCTCGGTTGTGAAAGGGACGAGAAATATGAGGCATGCATTAGAACGTGGCGTTGATTACAGGGGATGCAAAAGAGCGGCTTGTTATTTGAAACAATCATGGTTGATGACTGTAATGATGAAAGTTACGTAACTATGTGGTTTGATGAAACAATGATCTAAAACGATTCCCTACATCATGCAGAGATCAGCTCCTAGTCTTAAATGGTTTCTCCTCCTGTCTTTTCGATGGTTAATTTCAATTATAAAACTTCAAACCCGATGATTTAAGGATGTGAAAGGATGTCCTCACTCCTCCCTCGCTCCCGCAATTTCGGTGGCTGAAACAACCATGAATTTATTTGTTTAAGCTTCCGAAAGTTAAGGCCTTCGATAGCTAAGAAGCACTTTCGAAGAAGTTCCTAAGCCACCAAAACTTGAGATTTGAATTAAATCAAATAAAACTAAAACAAATGTTTTATCTAACTTTATTACATGCATAAAGCTCTAAAAAATGAGCTTTAAAAAATTAAAAAAAGTATTTTTTTAAAAGACATCCTATCACCTAAAATGAAATAAATTGATTGATTTATTTGAGGAGATAACACACCCAATGAAAATAGACACCTCGAAGACATCATCCATAGACAAGGACACATATACAACAGGAAGTGGTTTAGGAATGGGACTTTGGACACCAATCTAACCGAGTGAAGTGATTTACTTGAGAAGCTTCACCTATGACAGTAAAACTGGTAGGATTGTGTAGGAATAGGTGAAGAAAGTGCTAGCAACATAAGGGATTCCTATATCGGTTGTCACACATGTCCTTGTGACAAGATATGTGAGGGAAAAACCCATAGAAATATTTACGGATGTCTCTGCATTCAGGAATCCTAACGTGGATAACATTTTAATATTATTCCAATAGATTGAGGAGAAAGGGGCAAGAATCAGAGAATTGGAGGAAAGACTCCAACAAGTCAGAATTGATGAACACAACCTTCAAAGTTTCATAGTTAGCGTCGAGAAGGTCAGGAGAGAGTTAGAAGAAGACATAATAGACATGTATTCTCACCTACAACTCTTTCAAGAAGCAATTGTTTTAATCATATATCAGAATAATCAGATAGAAATAAAACTGACACAGTACCAAACTATCCGAGAAGGCATTGGCAACATCGACAAATGGATCATTGAAAATACTGATGCACCTCCAAAATTGTACTGACCATCAAAAGTAGAAATAAAAATGGATTTGTATGAAGATGACAATTGTCAACAAGTGGGATAGAGAGTTGATAAGGAGTTTGTCGAATCAATGGTCTTGGCATGTGCGTGGTTGTAAGACCCTAGGTTTGAGTTATCTTGAACAACAAAAACCCTTAAAACACTAGCCCTTTTGACATCACCTTCATGAAAGTGAAGTCTCACCTAAGGTATCTATTGGGGTTGTAGGAACTAAGTTTCTACAGTAGTTAGGGAATGGGAGGAGATCATTTTATTCATTCTTACTTATCTATTATATGCATGTTACTTTGTCTTTGTTCTTCATTAGCTACTTAGTGAATTCATATTCATATTACCATTATATTCTAGATTTAAACATAAATCCATTACTATAATAGTTGTAACTATTGTGTGATGATTACAAAGAAGAAAAATCTATTCTGACATGCATCTAGACAATGTCCATGATCAATCACATAAAAGACAGTAAAAAACAATATTTAACATGGTTCACCCAACTCTAGGCTACATCCACAATGATTGGCTTCTTTATTATTTTTTATGCAATTGTCTCAGGCTTGCACAATGTGCTTACAAAGATACACCATGCTATTTTTTCCTTATCCTAGCCTAGCCATTATGCAGTGCAAGCCTCTCCCTCTCTCTACATCATCTCCTGAACACTTAGACATGGAATTTTTCATTCTCAGCCTATTCTATCAGTCTCCTTACTAACAGGAACTCTCGACATCTTGGAACAGACTCCACAGTACCACTCAAGAATAACCCTATTGTTATCGGATAAATCGGTAGGTGAAGACACTAATAGATCTCCCTAGATCCACCTGGATCTAGAACAAAATAGGATAGGACATTACTCTTTCTCTAAGTTGTCGTAATTGAATCTACTACTAAGGAGGAATGAGAGACATACCTTTATATCTCTTCCTTAGGTCTCTGGTGTTCCTGCTTCACTCTGGTTCTCTTGTGAAATCAGGTCCAAGACAACAAAAACCAACCAAAGTGAAGATAGCAAAGTACATCCAATGTCAACCTATGCATATGATCAAGGAGTTATGCAATAAAATAAGAGTGATTTTATGGGAAAGAGACTTTCCGCTATATTATATTAAATGAAAGTAGAAGATACAACCAGATCGCCTTGATGTCGCAAGATTCCTTTTAGTGACCCTTGGTTCCAACACACACACTTTCTCTACGTTTGCATGAAGAAGATCTAGTACAACTTGATAGACCAAATAGATTCTTCAAGCTTCTATCCAAGCAGATTTCTCCACACAATTCTTTCACCAATTATTCATTCAATCTTGCTTAACCTTTTCCATGAGAAACCTTTCAATATATAGGAGAAGGATAGATGGTTAAATGGATGAAGATTATCCTACTAGATCTTAGAATTCAGTAGGATTCCAACCATGCGAATGCCAACTCATTTTCTAGAAGATTCCCTTCTAGAACCTTCGTGACCTCTTCTCTTTTCCAAGCTTTGAAACAGGTTCGCACCATACCTTTAGAGAAGAATGTGAACAGTTCTCACCCTAAGTGTGGGTTTCCTGTGAGAATGAAGGATTTTTGCACCCTATAACATAGGCATCTTGCAAACTCATCTTAAAAATGTGTTTTTTTGGAAGAAGACAACAACCACTTTTCTCAGGAAAAAAGTCCTTCTGGGAGCTTGAATACATCACTTGTAGAGACATCACTAGAGTGAACAAAATAATTTGTAACATAATTCCCCCCAAAGTATGAGGCTAGAACTTGTGACAGCCGAAATACTTTGTAAAATGCGTGTGTGTGTCAGAAATAAGGAGAGCACCTAATTGAAAACTTGTAAACAACCAAGCATCTGCATAATATAATACCAGTTCTGAGGTAGGCATTCCCATGATCAGATCACAAATGAATGGAATCATAAATGTAGTTCATGGCCACCAATCATACACCATGGATCCATGTCATCAAAATGCTACATAGCCACCAGGAATACACTGTGGATCTATGTGTCGATACAAATCATACATACTTCATCGCAACCTGGATCAAAAAGATGAGACCCAGGGTCTTCAATCTCATCACCTGAAAGTACGAATCTATACATGCGATTACATGTGCTGAAGTAAAACATGGTAGAAACCACTTGATTACCAGTCGTTGATGAAAACCGTTAACAAGTGCAAGGGAAATCACCATTGATGTCAATGACTCCTAAGGTATCGAAGTACAATCTGAATGAATGCGAATGAATGAGCTGAAGTCGAGCACTCGGCAGAATCTCTTGATCAGGGATCAATGATGTGAAACCCCTGTTGAAATCGAAGAGACCTTCCATTAAGGCATGCAGGTTCCAAGGTACTAAATGATTTCTAAGTCTCATTTCCGGATAATGAGTTGGAATCGACGGAACAAGACTCGTCACAGGAGAGCCTTGATGTATCCCCCATCAATGATATGAAATAAGTAACATATTTTGAGTGTGAAACAAAGTATGAATATGGGTTGAAACAGACTCAGGGAAGGCTAACATAGTAAGAATGGACAACTGTAGATGGCTGACTCAATAGAGGGCTCGTGTGAACTTCTCTTGAACATATGAACGACAGGACCAAGGACTTGGCAACACTGACTCAAAGATGACCCAGGATATGACCTTGTAACAAGTTGAATGAGAGACAAATGGATTTCCCAACCCACATTCAAATGACGAATAGGGGGTGTCATGTTCAAGAGCGACACTTACTGCCACTAATATGAATATGAAAACATATCCCTTTCCCAAAATTTCCCCCACCATCTCTGGCGAGTACCTCTTTATTTTTACACAAGCTTGAGGAGGATAACATATGCTTGTCGATGTAAGCTCATCCTTCGGATGAGTCCCTCAGAGTATATTTGACGAACCCTATGAAGGAGTGGTTCAGTCCCATTGCGGGTCTTTCAATGTTTGTTTAACGAGTCCAAGGATAGAAAACTCGGGGGTTTTTCATGTTTTGAGAGTCTAAAAAACACTTAAAGAGAAATCTCCCAGTTCTTTTTTTGTAAAAGAGTTCGACGAGACCGAAAAAGTGATAAACTATCGCTCGTCGAACGTTTTCTTCAAATCCTTTAACGAGCGTGAAAAGAACAGGATCCCTCGACAATCTTTTGTTTTTATGGAGTGTGAAAAGATCTTAAAGGATACTCCTTTACGGTCGTCATTTTCATGTTACCATGATGAGTACAAAAACATGAGAAAATGTATACTCAGTTACGTTCTCATATATTTTTGAGCGCAAGAACGAACGAAGACTGAGCTCGAGGTTTTTCTTAAAAACCCTAAAAAAGTAGTCATACATGCGACAAAAAGAAAAAACACCAACACTCCCTCATTTGGACTTCGAAGTTGCTATATCTGAGAAAAGCCACACTCACAAGGCTATTAGGGTATTAGGTTTTATAAACAAAGTAATAAAAATAATATAAAAGATCAATAAAAATAGTAAAAAGTGAATAAATATGGGTGAAAAGGACTTTTTACCATTTCATTGTTACTTTGCCCAAAAACTTGTCCAACATACCTCATTTTCCCCCAAATTTATATGCTCGATTGTGGGAGGCACAAGCGATCATTCGGAAAACGGTTTCAGCCAACGAGGTAATCTCTTGATTCTCTAACTTTTCTATGGTTTATTTTTGGTTTTTATTGGCACTTTTTTGGGTTTTGAGTCCATTTTAGGGTCAGAACATGCACCCAAGCATTCTCGCAGGTGGGTCGTGCGAGACCTACGAGAATATCACACTATGCAAAAGGTCCACCTGCGAGGGCCGAAAAATGGATTTTAAGGTGAGGTTTTGCTCAATTAAAATTATGCAAGAGTTTAAAACAAGTTTCTAACTTCCCTCTCATGGCTCTTTTGTAGGTGTTTGACCATCATGATGTTGGAATGGAGAGAATTAGAGCATTAGGCGGATGATTCCATTGTCGGGAATGACCCGAGTACAATCGCTGCCCTTTGGGACTGTGGGCTCTTGAAATTTATTAGGATTCTAGGCATGAGAGCCCAACTCAGGTTGTTGGAATAGTTGGTACACATGTGGGACATGGATCAATAGTTATTTCATGTGGGAGTCCATACACTGACACTAGATATCGAGGATATCTATTTTCTAATGGGGTTGTCATGATGTGGATACCATGCTACTTTGACCGGAGGTAGAGGCGGTGGACTCCCTATGAGCGAGTATTGTCGCCAATATTGTGTTCTCGAGGCAGATATAAGCAAGGGTAAGGTTTCCATTTGGGGGGTCCAAGATCTAACCCTACAGACCATCTTGTTTACTATTGCATGCATGGCTGGGAGCGTGGCTCTGCACATGGCTCTCTAGAGCTATTTCCAATATGCCATAGAGTGCACAGAGCCTCGGGTTTTCAACTAGTCGGATGCAGTTCTCTGCAGTATGAAGAGACAATTGACGAAGTGAAGAAAGGGTGACTTGAAGCAATCTGGGTACGGGTCACTTTTGGTGTCATTCTTCATCGAGAGGGTCCCACTGTTGCGACTACAGGTTGATTGGGGTTTATCGACCCCACAAGATTCGAGGATGATGAGGTGGTGTAACTTCATGGATCGACATGTAGCAGGGCCTATAATCAAGTATAATGATTCATTTTTTGACTGGTTGAGGCTCCAGATGTTGATGATCGATGACTACGCATACGCTGGTTTGGATTTCCAAGGGGATCCAGATTTGGCTCTACCTGAGGATTCTCAGTGGGGTGACTTAGGTAAGAAGTACACATTTTGTTCTTTTTAAATGTTTTTACAAATTTTATCATATGAAATGTTTTTAGGTTTATCCAAGAACTAAACCAAAAATTTCTTTTTGATGACACAGATGTGGAGCCATATCGACCTCAAGGAATTTCTCCCATTCAAATGTGAGGAGAAGCGGCTCCAGTGGTGAGATGGGATGCCAAAGACTATGAGGCAGTGGAACAGAACTTAGAGGGTTTGACCGCAGATGTCTCAGACATTTCTATTGGGGAGATCTCGAGATGTTATCAATGTCATACTGTGGGTGTGTCTGAGTCTCTCAGTTGACTGCTCCGTAGGGTAGCCCGAGAAGTTGTTTGTTATCGTGAGCGTCATCCGTGATGCTATTTTGTAGAAGCTATGGGCTTCGTATTTTGAGATTTTGATCCTTGAACATAAACTTTTTGTAAAAACTTTTGATCGTTATATACATATATATGGCTTCTACTGGCTTATTTTTTGTTGTGTTATACATGTAATTTGTGATTGGTTTATAAATGTCCCAAATGTTTGTCTAACACATAGTTAGTTAATGCATCAGTCAATGTATTTAGACATCTAGGAATGTGTTGATATTCGATATAATCAAAATAACGTTCCAAGAGGTGAATTCATAAATGTACCAATAATAAAGTAGGACTTCAGATAGCATAAACATTACTTAACTGTAGTACTACTAGCTGCGAATCGAGTCGTATAACCAGGTGGCGGATATCAAGCGAAATAGCATCAATCAACAATTCGATGACAACGCTATATTTTGCAATATTATTGGTCGCAAGACCGAGGCACACACCTCGTAGACTGATAAGTTTGTTTGTAGGAGTGTAAATTGCCCATGCAACAGAGGAAAGGTTCTGAGTACTACGGCTAGCACCATTGGCGAAGCCCATGTGGGATGGAAAAGACTCCGACATATGGAAACCAAGCACAATGTAAAATAAGCGGTTGAGGGCAGAGACCAAATAACAAAAAAACATACTAAAGTAACACACAAAAAGTATGATACAATAAAATATAAGCACTCGTGCACAGGTGATCTTAACCATAGTACATCTTTAAGTACAACCCATTTCTGGGTTCACTCAAAATGATACCGTCGTAGTCCACCAACTTGTAATCTCCTTTCTCCAAAACTCGTCTGACGATATAAGGACCTTTCCACATAGCCTCAAATTTCCTGGATCCTAGCATATCTCGATCTTGTTCGTAAAAGAGAACAAGATCACTTTCGGAGAAAATGTGTGGCTTGACATGTTTGTCATATTGGGCTTTGACGAGTTTCTTCTGGGATTCTATAACTAGGGTGGCATCGCAATGGGTTTTGTCTAATTGCATGAGATACAACAGATGTTCTTCTTCGACAGAAGTGTTTGGGATAAGTTCAATTGCTAGTTTTAGGGAGGGTACCTCACATTCAATCGGTACGATGGATTCTAGACCACAGACTAACAGGAATGGTGTAAACCCGGTAGCAGACTTAACGGATGTCGGGTAATCCCACAATGCTGAAAATAACATCGTGTGCCAACTCGTTTTGTGAATCCCTATCACTCGTCGAAGCATGGCAATGAGGATTTTGTTTATTGCTTCAACTTGACCATTGGCTTGTGGGTAATAGGGTGTTGGGTTTTCATGGCGAAGACCCAACTTTTCAGTGATTTTGAACATCATGAAGTTTCTAAAGTGGCTACCATGGTCAGTAACGATAGCTTGAGGAACACCAAACTGAGCAATGATGTGATTGAATATAAATAATGCTGCATTCCTTCCAGTATTGTCGAATGTTGGCATCGCCTCGACCCATTTCATAAAATAATCTATGGCTACAATAATGTATCCATACCCCCTGGTTGAGTGAGGGTGACATGTCATGAAATCAATACCCCATTTCGCAAAAGGACCAACGAAGACCATAGGGTGTAGAGGAGTAGGGTGTGATCGCATTTTATTGTTGTAGGTTTAGCAAGCGTGGAATTTTTGGACGGAAATTATACAATCGTTGAATAAAGAAGGCCAAAAACACCCCGCTCGTAAGATCTTTTGGGCAGTAGCACACCCAGACATGTGACCACCATAGGCTCCAGAATGTCAGTCATTTAGGGCTTTCTCATCTTTTCCAAACGTGAGACAACGTCGAAAAACGGAGTCAATCCCATGATGATAAAGAGTATCACCGAGGATAATATACTAACAGGCTTGGTAGTGTATTCGACGATGGTCAATGTTAGAAAAATTGGGCTGAAAAGTCTGGGTCTGGAGATATATGATGATATCTCTGTACCAAAGGTCATTGGAACTGATAAGGAAAATGGATTCATCGGGTAATGAAACTTCTGCTACATTTTCCATCTCAGAGCAGGGAAGGTCGCATATCAACTCAACAAACACCAAGGATTTCTTGGACTTAGCGTGTTTGAATTCTAAGTCAAACTCCTGGAGTATTATGATCCATTTGGAGTATTTTCCCCCTAGCAATTGACGTGTAAGAATGTGTTTCATAGGGTTGCATTTAGAAATAACTATAGTCTTGCGAGAAAGGATATAGTGTCGGAAATGTTGAATATCTTGGACGGATACCAAGGCCAGTTTTTCAACATGTAAATACTTGGTTTCGGTAGTGATGAGACTCCGACTCAAGTAATAGATGACATGAGAATCATGAGAATCATCCTCTTAGATGAGAACCATAGCGATGGTATATTCTGAGGCTGCGAGGTAGAGGAAATAGTCCCGACTGTAATCAGGTGGGAAGAGTAGTGGGGTACGTGTCAAAGATAGTTTCAAAGATTCGAAAGATTTGTTGTTAGTTGTATCCCATATGAATTCAAAACCTTTCTTGAGAATTCATGTAAATCCAAGAGTTAGCTCAACATAGTTCGGGATGAAACGACGGAGAAATTTTTCCTTCACTTGCAAACTTTGTAACTAGCGAAGTGAGGAAGGAGGAGGAAGATTGAGAATCACCTCGACCTTCAAAGGATCCACCCGGATCACTTGAAATGAAACAATAAATCCCAGAAGTCGGTCGGATTCTATGCAAAAAACACATTTGTGGGGATTCAAGCGTATATGGTAAAACCAACATCGAAGGAAAATGGCGTCGAGGTGTATTGGATGATCTACACGGCGCATGGAATGAGCGGATAGGTCATCAAGATATGGATGCACAATGTTCTTTATATCATGAAAGGCATAAGACATAGCACATTGTAAAGTTGCACTGACATTCTTTAAACTGAATGGAAGTTTCTGGCAGGGATGATTTTAAGGATGGAAATTTATTTTAAAATGTATAAACCTTGGCGAATCTTACTAATCCTTCATGTGCCAACTATAAATGTTTGGCGATATTTTTGTAAAAATATTCAAATTTCTAAGGATTTTATACAGTTTTTATAAATTTTTGGCAATTTTTAAGGTAAAATAATTTTATCCTATAGAATTTGGGCGAATCATTTTTAAAATAACGAATCTCATTTTTGGAAAAACCATGGAAAATTAGCCCATGAGCGAAATTTAGCCCCTAAAATCATCTATGGTTTCTGGTAGGCGAAAGTGCCCCAGGGACAAATAAAAGCGGTCTTGTGTTGGTCCGCGGGTATGATATTGATTTGATTATATCCAGAGAAACCATCCATTAGAGATAAGATTTCACTTCCGGCACAATCGTTGACAATCTGGTCAACGAAGGGGGTAGGAAATTTTTCCTTAGGACAAGCTTTGTTAATGTCCCTATAATCAATGCACACGCGGATTGTGCCTTGTTTCTTGTCAATCAAAACAAGATTGGAAACCCAGTCAGTTAGAGCCACAGGGTAAATAAAGCCAGCTTTGAGAAGTTTCTCAACTTCAAGCTTGATAGCGGCTTCTTTACTTGGGTGAACCGGACAAAGTCTTTTCCGGACGGGTTTAGCACTCAGGTATGGGAAAACGAAGCTCTGATATGCACATTTTCGACAACTCCATGTTTTATGGCTATGTTGAGGGGGATGGTGGGTGAGATATTACTTAAGTTCCCTTTGTAGAACATATCGCGTGTAGACTTGGGAATGGTAGAAATGATGACAACGGTCGATGGGGTCTAGAGTCGTTGGTAACCCTCGATGGTGTGTTTTTCCAGGAAGAGGATGGAATGATGTTGTCCATCTTTCCAAGGGGTATCTTCCACAGACATAACATACATAATCATCTCGTATGTAGGAAAAATGGCACGGAATGGATCCGGAGATAAAGCACCAAGAGAGGGGGTAGAAGGGGTTGTCGATTGAATGGCTTGATAAGCGGATTTGACCGAAATCAAAGACATTTCATTGCCATAACGAAGATGATCTCTAGGGTTAATTACCATCCACAGGTCATAAGATGCATAGGTTTGGTGAACAGAGGTGGAGATAATGTTGATCGAGGTGACAAATGGATGTGGAACATCGAGTGGTGGAATGGGGAAAGTACCCATCAAAGAGGAATGTTTAAGAAGACCCACACCGACATTCTCATATCCAAGGGGGTTTTTTTCAATGAAAGGTACATTGTTGGTATGTGCATCAGAGTGAAAGAAGGACAATTGGTATACGGTAACTACTTTTCCTTGATGTGAGAAATGCATGACACAAAAAAGAGTGGACACAACTGCATGCATGCAATCGATCTAGCTACGGCCAAGTAGAAAGTTGTAATCGAGAGGACAGTCAAAGACCTCCACTTCAACGTTGAACATTTTTCCTTCTAACGTAATAGGCAACTAAGGGAGGACACCGTAAGGCTTAAAACCAAATCCATTGAAGGCTTTAAGTATGTTATGGGATTCACTCAAAGGAGGAGAGCCAATGGCTTTCCAGTAGGTAATAGACATGACACATGTCGAGGCACCCTCATCGATAATTGTTATACAAATGTTTTTGTCAGAGACAACAACTTGTATTTGGAATGTGAGTTGAGGGGGTAACCTTGGAATGTGATCTTCCAAGTCAAAAATTATTAAATTTGTATCCATAAGGTCGATTCCACCAATAGATTTCAACAATGTCTTCTGTTGTATAGGATAACTCTAAAGGACTTTGAGGGCTGACATCGCAGATGGTGCTTCAGCCAGATCTTCGACCATATTGTATTTCTGGACAACACGTGCATGAGGATTGAAAGAAAATTTTTGAACAACACCCTTTGGGGGAGGGCGAAGAACTGTATCTAGGCTTGGTCGTTCGAGATGAAGAGGACCATTGGTAGGTGGAGTCATGTGAGATAGTTGGACCAATGAAGGAGGTATTGCATCAACCTTCTCTTTGGAGGAAGAATAATCTTTGGATCAAGTGGTAAGTGTGATGTCATTCTTCTTTGAATCACTTGTACACATAAATACATAGGATGTATTGGAGGGGGAAGGTTGGTCATGAATGACTAATTGGGCCTGTTGTTGAGAAGGGAAGGGTTGTGACAACATAGCCGGAGTGGGGGGTTTTGGGGTCCCTTGAAGGAACTTAGCAACCTTGTATTGTTGTGGACAATCCTTAGTGTAGTGATCATCACCATAGATAAGACAAGGGTATCGGGGTTTGCACTTATCCCTATCGTCAACAAGTGGTATTTTGGTTTTCTCAGTTTGTGGATTATTTTTATCCTCCTTGTTCTTACCCTTTCCTTTTATGGATTTATTTTTGTCGGCGGGGGTAGATTGAACAGAGTTTACCTTAGAAGTCTTGCCGGTGGGAGGGGTAGGAGATAGAGCAATTTGAACATTAGAAGAAATGGATTTGGGGTTGTTGCTAGAGGTTTGGACGAAATGATGTTGGGCATGGAAAGTGCCAATCACTCCATCAGTTGCATGAGAAGTAGCAGGAGTAGTTGAAGTAGCAGAAGTATAAGGATGAGGTGCGTTAGGGAGTAAGTCGTAAAGAGTACCTATTTGGGAGTAAATGAGGTCGAGGTATTGAGCACGACTGATTGCCTATTCTTCTGTGACAACTCCACCCATGGCGATGTCACGAGCGATGTCGTTCACAAATGATTTCATGAACCACTCTGCGAGCAACTGATCATGAAGTTTGAGTTTGATGAGACGTTGTCTTCATCGCTACTCATGAATTTGATCAGAGATATGTGTGGCTTTGGTTTGTTTGAAAGAACTCAAAATTTCAGTTCACGTTTCATAGAGGATTGGTAACTGGTAGTGGGTGAGGAAAGACATAGAAAGGGTGTTGAAGTCAGCGAAGAAGCCTCATGGTAATTCTATATACCACTTCGTGACGGAACATGTGAGGGTCCGTTGAAAAAGGCGTAAATGAATAGAGTCATCCATCAAGGAGTTGGATGAGAACCAAAGGTGAAATTCATTACATGATTGTTTGGGTCCTCTCCCAGTTTACCATCGAATTTAGGGATGTTAGATGGTATTTTGACTGGTATGGTGGGCCATTGAGGAGAGTGATGGATCAGATCATTTAAAATCCTCGACAAATTAGGGAGGTCCAAGGTGGCTAAGAAGGGTAACTATCTATTCACATGTGGGTACTGGTGACTTTGGGGAGGGAGTCTCGTTGGTAGACTAGTGGGACCATAAGCGGTTTGCATATAATGCGAAGATCCAGGCTGATTCGGTTGTTGGAGTGGAGGCAAGTAATTAACAGGGTTGTACCCTTGAATAGGGGTGTGGGGTTGAGTGTTCAAACCCCAAATAGGATTGGACATGCCTGGATATGGTTGGCCTATACTAGGGGGTATGAAGGATCTAGCTTGAGGTTGTTTCCCCCTAGTCGAGTGAGGATTATTTTGAATAATATAATTCCAATACTAGGCCAAGGATGGAGGTATTTTTTGTCCATAGAGCAGGTTCAGTCGGGGTTTCCCTCCAATCGGGGGTTGCGTCCCAATTGGGATTTGTCCTGCAAAAGGGGATTGGGTTTGGCCTCCTTGGTGAAATTGTCCACCTACAGGAATTTGGTAATTAGTTGTGAAAGACGGGACGGTGCCACTAGGGTCAGTGCCTCCAATAGAGGATGGAAGAGGTCCTCTGAAAGTTGATCGAGGAAGTGTCAGAATGAAACTGGGAACAAGATGGTGCCCAGAAGGAGTAGAAATGCCAGGAGTTCCAGATGATATTTGTGTAGGAGCGAGAATAGAAGCATTCAATGCATGATATCCAAGTGGAAGTAATGGGTTGAATCTGGGCGAAAGAGGTGTGCCAATGGGGGATTGGCTAGCTATTGTAATCCCAGTGTTAGGACTCGTAGTATCTGGGACCATTGTGTAATGGACCATTTGTAGAGGGATAGTCAAGATGTGGTTAGCTAGCGGAGTGTCTGTACTAGGAAAATAATAGGCAGTAGTAAAAGGTATTATGTCTAGATCAGATGTTTCGGGAAGCTCAGGTGTGACTGTGATATCAACGCCTGCTCCTGAGCCAAAGAGATACTGTCTAAAAATGCCAATAGTCCAAAAAGTATCTTGACCCTCAGGTCCTATGAAAGGTCCAGTTGGTAATCCAGAAGACTGAACAACTATATCTCTAGAGGAATTCACTTGAACAATATGTCTCTCGGAGTTGGGAGGAAGTCAGAAGTCCTCTCGATAATTGGTAATTCAGAATCGCTCTAGACAATCATTTCTTTCCACTTGTGGAGTGGAAACGTCTTGGAATTTACTCTGTTGAGGAGATCCCTCCGGTGAGTTGGTAGGTAAGGGTTGATAACCTTCCAGATATTCTAGGGGTAGGCCTTGCATTCTACATGAACGACGTGGAGGGTCAATTGTGATCGAGTTAGAATTTTACGAAAGAAATTCTATGGCCAACTTGGGTAAACAAACAACATGCACTAATAAAATCTAGGAAGCAAAACCAAACAAACAAGACCTTCTAATTCTGAAGTCACTAGTTGGTGATGAAATCCAATGTTACGACGACGAGACAAGAAGGGGCTGGGCCAGGGTGGAAAATTTACGTTGACGACCTTCTTAACAGACTTACACCCTGGTGAAAGCTCCCACACACAATCATGGGTATACCCTCCAAGGATCCCGAGTGAGTTTGGCCAATGTCGATTCCAGGTACCATGAAGACTTACCCCTTCACAGTCACCTTGTGTAAGACCATAAGAATATAGGCTACTAAGGTTACCACCAACAACAATGATCCCTGGGGGAATAGTCAATAGTCTGATCTGCACACAAGGGTAGGGTATCTAGCCTGAAATCCGCTTGAGAGGATTCCACTCATCATTGTGGGTTTACCTTCAAGTGACCCCCGTAATACATGCAATCTCTACATTGATATCAACAAAGTAGGGTGAGTAACTCTATCAATCTCAATGCGACCTCAGGTTTGACCCTTGTGTGAGAAGGGCTTCCCAGGACAAAATGCTGCAAATGGAATTTGACACTCCTTATCACAAGATACTATTGTGTGTTTTGTTCTTTGGAGAGTGTGTCTCATTGTCTATTACAAAGTTCTAGCCTAGCTAATGTTGGTGTAAAAGAGCCCTAGAAAAAGTTACTAGTTGAATTTTAAAGTTGTGCAATATTATTAAAGGTTGTTGTTATGCAAAAAGGAGATGGAAATGAAACCGATGTTGTGTGAGACTCTAACCCAACAATGCGTAAATAGGGATGAATGATACAAATTTTGTTCGATGAATCCTATTTACAAGAGGGAAAGAGGAGTTTTTTGGAACAATGTGAACTACGATGTATGATCTTCTCTTAAATGTAATATCAAACAATCATGAACAATGCAAATTCTCTATTCGTTCTCTTTCAATACTTGAATGCCCATATTTTTCGAATAAAAGGTTTCTTAAAAAAAAAAAAATGTCTTTAATTTTTTATTAGAAACCAAGCAACATGGATGGAACTAAGAAAAAGTAAGCAACCAACGAAAAAGAAATACACAACAAACACCCAAATCGATCGTTCAATGAAGATAGAAATAACAAAATGACAAGACTAGTCTCTTCAAAAGAACATGGGTAACAATTTTCCAAGTAATAAGCAATTGAAAAGGACAATTAATATAAACTTTTAATCCAATCAAAGGCTCCTAACCAAACAAGCACTCAGATTTGAGAATCAGAGATTATACCCTTGTCAAGAAAGGTCAAGAGGCAAAAATTGAGAAAAAATGATCAAGAAGAGATTTCGATTTCCGAAAACTAATCATTCGTGAGATTTGAAGTCAAGAAACATTCAATCACTGACCAGAGAAGTTCTTTCCAGAAACACCAACCAATTTGGGCATCTGAAGGCACAAAATACTTAATCCAAAATTTTTACAAGTGAGTTCGCAGTCTGACAGTGGGGTATAGTGTGAGAATTAAGGATTCTTGCAGGCTAGACACAGGCAGATTGTGAGAAGTTCACACTGAAATGAACACTAGGGTGAAAACTTCAGTGATTCTCGCAGGCTACAGAAAGGTGCAGTGCGAGAAGGTTTGTAATCAAGCAAATTTTAGAAAAATGACAGAACTTTTGAGGGAAATTCTAGATCCAGGGAGTCTGTGAGGATCTCCTCAAGACTCGGAGAATGATTGGGAATGAAAAAGGGTAGGTCAAGAGAAAATTTCCAGGTAAAAACCACCAAAATGGGTTCTATCCCCAGTGAAGTCTCCAATTTTGTTATCAAATAAATCAGTATGTGCGAACACTAACAGATCTCCCTAGATCCACCTGGACCTAGAACAAAAAAGGACAGGACATGACTCTTTCTCTAAGTTGCAGTCATTGAATCTACTACTAAGGAGGAATGAGTGACATACCTTTATATCGCTTCCTTAGGTCTCTATTGTTCCTGCTTCACTCCGGTGCTCTTGTGAAATCAGGTCCAAGACAACACAAACCAACCAAAGTGAAGATAGAAAATTACATTCAATGTCAACCTATGCATATGATCATGGAGTTATGCAATAAAATAAGAGTGATTTATATTAAAGGGACATGCCACTGTATTATATTAAATGAAAGTAGAAGATACAACTAGATCGCCTTGATGTCACAAGCTTCCTTTCAGTGACCCTTGGTTCCAACACACACACACTTTCTCTACGTTTGCATGAATAAGATCCAATACAACTTGATAGACCAAATAGAGTCTTCAAGCTTCTATCCAATCAGATTTCTCCACACAATTCTTTCACCAATTCTTCATTCAATATTGCTTAACCTTTTCCATGAGAAACCTTTCAATATATAGGAGAATGAGAGATGGTTAAATGGATGAGGATAATCCCACTAAATTTGAGAAGTCAGTAGGATGCCAACCATGCGAATGCCAACTCATTTTCTAGAAGATTCCCTTCTAGAACCTTCGTGACCTCTTCTCTTTTCTAATATTTGAAACAGGTTCACACCCTACCTATATAGCAGACTGTGAATAGTTCGCACCCTAAGTGTGGGTTGCCTGCGAGAATGAAAGATTTTCGCACCCTAAGTGTGGGTTTCCTGCAAGAATGAAGGATTTTCGCATCCTATAACATAGAAAGCCTACGAACTCATCTTAAAAATGTGTTTTTTGGAAGAAGACAAAAACCACGTTTCTCTGGAAAAAAGTCCTTGTGGGATCTTGAATACATCACTTGTAGAGACATCACTAGAGTGACCAAAATAATGTGTAACAGAATGCCCCCCAAAGTATGAGGCCGGAACTTGTGAAAACCAAAATACTTTGTAAAATGCGTGTGTGTGTCAGAAACAAGGAGCACACCTAATCAGAAACCTGTAAACAACCAAGCATCTTCAGAATATAATACTAGTTCTGAGGTAGGCATTCCCATGCTCAGATCACAAATCAATGTAATCATAAACATAGGTCATGGCCACCAATCATACACTGTGGATCCATGTCGTCAAAATGTTTCATAGCCACAAAGAATACATTGTATATCTATGTGCCGATACAAATCATACATACTTCATCACAGCTTGGATCAAAAAGATGAGACCCAGGGTCTTCAATCCCGTCACCTGAAGGTACGAATCTATCCATGCGATTACATGTGTTGAAGTCGAACATGGTAGAAACCACTTGATTATCGGTCATTGATGAAAACCGTTAACAAGTGTGAGGGAAATTGTTATAACCCTAAAATGCACCATACAGGTTTACCTGGCATCAGGCCAACTCATGCCTCTTCCTAGCCAAATCCATGCTGAGTAATTCCTCAAAAAACCACTTAAAACAAGCAACCCGTGCCCTAACTTCTCACTAGGCGCGGGAATCCGCTTGCTGTCCTCTTACTGCACGTGGGCATCCGCGGGCTAGCCCAAAACAGCCCGCGAGTACCTAACAAATCAAAAAATCAGGGAAGTTTCTGCCGAGACACGAGGCTTTTTGTCAGTTAACTGAAACTCTCCGCCATGCATGGCCGAGAGTTCGCCTAAAACTCTAGCTCTTCCTAGCCTATAAAAGGAGGGGTAGGGGTACTAATCAAAGGAGGAAAAGGATAGCAAAGAAACTCTGCCAAAATTTCCAAGCCTATTATTGTCCCCACCCTTTAGCTTTGCCTTAAGCTTCAGGAGAATTTCATATTGCAGCAGTTGGAGGAAAAAAGAAGAGGAGGAGCCCAGGATCAAGATCGAGGAACGGTGGCCAGTCTCAGAACTCATTGTAAGTGATTCATTTTGAGACTAATGAAAAAGATGCT
>JZKD02S2104655.1:573635-628203 GCA_000966675.3 Picea glauca
AAGGGTTGGAGCCTTCACCCTGCGACATTATGTTCCATTCCATCAAGATCTTCATCATATCTCTCAACTCCATGACATCCTCTCTGAGATCTTCATTTTCAGCCGGAACATGTTCATGACTTTCTGCACGAGCCATGCTTGGTGAATGTCTCTCTGAAACTTGCAGTGAATGAATATGCTTCCTTCTTGTCGGATGAGAACTTGGCTCCACAAGTTGACCTTCTCCTCTTGTGATTTTCAACCTTGTGAGCATCAGAAACAAAACTTGCAAACAATCAAGTCTTCAAAACCAGTGCTCTGATACCAACTTGATCTAAAAATGAAGAAGACTTGAAAAACTTGAAATTTATTACAAGAGACTGTTATGCGTTTTAAAGAAAAAGGATCAGTTTGCAACACATAAATTAAAGCATTACTTATGCAAATTACACATAGACAACAGCATAATCAATGAACATAAACACATAATCACAACAATTGATAAAGGAGTTCACCCCTCTTATGGGCTACATCTCCTGGTCCAGCTTCCAATGGATCATTATTATTAATTGCTCAAAAAGTTCTCAAAAACATGTTTTTCAATGCTCAAAATGACAAACCGACCGCTTCAATGGATTCAGAGCATCCCAAAACCCCTGTATGGGCTCTTTCGGCACCTCAATCGGTCGAAAAATGAAGAAGTTATGCCTCCTGGAAGTCCCCTCTTCAAGCTTGTCGTCTCTGCATCTACAAAACGCACCCTTTCTTGAATGAACCTAGCTCACACGCATTTTAAAGCATGAAAACCCAGCATCAGGCACAACCGTACCAACGGTGAAAACCGTAGAACGGTTAAGGGCATGCCAGCCCCTAACCGCCTCGACACCTGGGCGTATGGCGCATGTGACCTCGCGCTCTGACAAAAATTGGTTAATCCGTTACCAAACCGTGTAACTAACCCCCCGCGCTCTGGTCATATGTAAAACCATGGTTATATGGTATAACCCGCACCAACGGTTATAATGTTATGTCATATGTATTAAACCGAAACCACACCTGCGCGCATATATTTTATAACACGGTTATATGTTGTATAATGGAACCACGGGTCGGAGCTAAGCCCCGACCCGCCCCCCTTTCCATTTAATACAATGAACAAATTCAAATAATATTGAAACCATATGTTAAATAAGAACTAACTCGTGGCCCAATGGTCGGGCGGTCGTGTGAAGGCGTTAGGTGTTGGGGAGGTCTGGGGGTCGAACCCCCTCCGTTTTGAACTTTAAACAAATATAAAACTATTTTCCACCACATAGTTAACAAGAACCATGCAGCGACACATTGTTTAGCGGAGGTTTTTTAGAGATTTTCATAGTGGGGGAGGTCTGGGGGTCGAACCCCACGGACTCCCATAACATTTTACATATAACCAAAAACCAAATAATGAGTGACACATGGTGCCCACTGATTGGGCCATGTGTCCTCATACCATTTGCTAATAAATGGACACGTGTCAGCTCTTGACTCGCCATCTATCAACCAACCAACATATTCCACGTCAGACCGTATGGATTGTAAAGACTGGTACAATCAACATCAAATTTTTTTGCATGTTTGGCTTGACGAACAGATCGCGATATCTTCTCCATACGGAGTCCATTTGACAAAGTAAATATACCGTCGGAATCAGGAAGACGAGATGGACGCAATGGCATTGTTTTTGTCGCATTCCGAGCACTTTGAAATTTGAGCAAATTTTGATCCCCTGATCATTTGTGGAGGCCAAATTAAGAGAAGCATAGGAAAAGGCCCAACAAGATTTAGAGAGAATCAACACACTTCCACCAGCTGAATGTATGGAAACCATTTTTTCATAGAGGAGATTATACGTGGAAGTGGAACATATGAGGGATCAATAGAAGATCCTTCAAAAACACTTAGGACCACTGTAGGAAGAAGAAATAAGGGTGATCGGTGAACTAGCCACTATAGAGGGAAATGTGAAGAAAGTAGCCCATGAAGAAGAAGAAAAAATTATATACTTGACTGCACAAGGGGCATAAGACATCGTAGAAACAAAGGAAGTGATACTAAAGGAATTGGAGGTAGCTAAGGAAGCCTCCAAAAGGTTCATTGTCGAAGCATGGAGGATTAGGAAACATGCCTAAGTGTCTTGGGATGATCCATAGGTGAGTTTTGGGGGCCTTTTGGATAGGAAGTTTTGGGATACAATTTTGGTAATACTCCTAAGTATATAAGATGTGCACAGAGGAGGAAATAAGACTAGGGAGTGTTTAGTTGAGGCACATCTAGAAGAAAATTATGTAGTAAGAGGAATAAATCAGAGAGAATAATCAAGCAGAGAATAAAGAAGGAGAATAAAGTGGGATAAAATGAAGTATGATAGTCTGACATGCTAAGGATAGAAGGACACAAAAAAGAAGAAAGAACAACAGTCAAAGTGGAAAGGCAACATGAAGATGAAAAATCAAGTGAAAGTAGCTTGAACATTCATTTAACTAGAGTAGTCATGCATTGTAATAGGGTTTTGGGATGAACAAACTAGGGTTTTAATCCCTATAATGCATGTATAAATATGTAGTGGGTTGGGAGATTAAGGGTTCCTCTGGGTGGTTATTCTCAAGCAGTATTGTGGAGTCTGTTCCAAGCTGCTGAGAGATCCTGTCAGTAATAAGGGTGATAGGATAGGCTGAGAAGGGAGATAATAAATTTCTGAATGTTAATAGATCATGCAGAGAAAGAGATGCTTGCACTATAGAATGACTAGGACAGGAGAGAGGAATATAACCATGATATATATTTTTAAGTGCAATGCGCAAGCCTTAAGAAATTACCAAATGCATAATAAGGAAGCCAACCTTTATGGATGTAACCCAGAGTTGGGTGAACCATGCTAACCCTTGTTTTAATTTTATTATGTGTGATTGTTCATGGATTTTGTTTGGATGTTATTAGATTAGAATTGTTTTATGTATAATCATTGCAAAATTGATATAATTGTTATAGTAATGGGTTATGTTGTAATCTAGAATATAATGGTAATATGAATCTAACTCTCTAAGTATTTCATGAAGGATAAATACAGATTTATTTGCACAAAACTAATAAGTAATAATGAATAGAATGGCCACCTCCCATTCCCTCACTACTACAAAAACCTAGTTATTTCACTCCCAATAGATAGATCGGGTGAGACTTTATGCGTATGCAGGTGATGCCAAAAGGGCTGGTGTCTGAAGGGTTTTGTTGGTCAAATATAACTCGAACCTAGGGTATTACAATTGTGCAATAGAACCAACAACAATATTTATTTGATGGTACCTTGAGAATCCATCTATGAAGGAGTAAGTCTCTTTCCCTCTTATGTTCTCCAGTACCTCATATGTGAATGGTGTGGGAAATCAATCATGTAAACATGTATCATTCAACTTCCTCAGATCCACGCAAATCCTGACCCCTCATGTTTTCTTGTCTTGCACCACCATTAGACTGATCCACTCTAATTTTGTTGAAATATTGTAAGTTCGAAGAATATTCTAATTGTATTTGAGTTATTATCTTATAGATCAAAACTCCTTTTGTGGATTGATCATGTCGGGTCTTGTATAAGACCAAATCCCCTTTTGTGGATTGGTCAAACCATATTTATATGGTGGTATTTGTAAAGTTGGCCCCTAGGGTTTATAAAGTGGTTTTAACCACTCTTGGAAGAATTCAAACCTACTAAGTGAAGAGACATAACCCTAGTGCCTCCTCAACTAGTATTTATATGTGAGGATGGTTCCTCACTTATATGCACTCACACTCACTCTTCTAGTGCACATATTTTGAAAGAAGTTGTAGTTGTAGGAGGAAGGAGAAGAGAAGCACATGCTCACTCCTAGTATATTCTTCGTGGTTTGGTCTTAGTCTTGGCATTGGATTTGTAATCTATTATTGAGGAAGTTTTTGTTGGGTTTTCTCCCCCATGAGGGTTTACTAGGATACAATTCTGTGTACCTTGTGATTGTGTTTCTTTCAATGATCCTCTTTATTCTCTTGTTTTGGAAATGTGTTGAATTCTCTAGTAAATTGAAAATAACCTAATAAAAATACTAAAATTAACAAGGAATCAGAGCTTTCTGAATAGAGCAACTTTCATTGGGTATCTAAAAATGTCACAATTGTCGTACAAGGAAATTAGGAATTTTTATTGAAGAGGAATTTCTAACAAAAAGTCATCTAGGGAAGTTCACCCTACCCTAGCGCATCCTTTGATAGCTTGAGTGCACCTTTTTAGTGGCCAGACTCTCCAAAAAATCAAACCCTAGTTTTGACTACTAAGAGAAAACCAGAAAACCAGGAAACCAGAACCAGTACTAGAAGTACCAATCCAAAAGTGTGCATGTCAAGTTTCAAGAGGTAAAACTTGGAATTTTCCAAAACAGTCAAGTCCAGCCAACTCTTCTCATCCCACCGCATCTCCTGGTAATTTCAGATTCATTTTCTGAGCACTTTCATTTTCTAGTCATTTTCCTAGCTCCAGGTCAAGATGTCTGCAAGCACCAAGCTTGTTGAAAATTTAGAAGGTGTGGAAAATTTCCATGCCTGGAAGCACATAATTGGACTCATTCTTGAAGAGAATGACCTTGAAAAATTCATAAAATAAAATTTACAGGAACCCGAAGAAGAAGTAGCCAAAGAAAAGTACAAGTAGGATATGAGTAGGGCCAAAAGAATAATTGCAGATTCCATTAAATACCACTTGATACCTCAAGTGTCTTCTAAGAATACTCCAAAATAGATGTTTTATTCCCTAACTAGAATGTATGAAGGAAAGAACATTAACCGAAAGATGAAATTGAGAACCCAACTCAAGAATACAAAGATGCAGAAAGGAGAAAAAATTCAAGACTATTTTTCTAGGGTTTCTCAATTCAAAGAACAATTACAAGAAATTGGAGAAAAATTGGATGAATATGAACTCATCATGACAACTCTTAATGGTCTCACAAGACCTTAGGATTCCTTCATCCAAACTATATGTGCAAGAAAATAGAAACTCCAATTTGACATTCTATGGGAAGAATGTGTTCAAGAAGAAGCAAGAGTGGCCAACCTAGAAGTCATACTATTAAGGGATGAATATCAAGCCCTGGTTTCTCATACTAAATGAGGAAACAAAAGGCCTCATTTCCAAAAGGATACCCATTTTCATAAATTATATCACCCTCCAAATAGATTCCAAAAATATCATAAGGGTCAAAGAAAGGGAAACAACTTCTCTTCTTATCAATGTTATCATTGTGATAATATGGGACACATTGCTAAGAACTGTCTTGCCATAAAGGAAGAATACAAAAAGATAAATAACAAAATACACCATTCCCATGCAGTTGAATATGATGAGCCACCCAAGAAGTTGACTAAAGAAGAAATTCAAGATTATGTTTTTTTTTCCTCCCTCTCAGAATCTATGATACCTAGAGAGGATACTTGGCTCATAGATAGTGGTGCCTCTAAGAACGTGATAGGTTAGAAAGGCATTCTCTCTAGCCTTACAAAAAAGGAATTCCCCCATAAATTTTCACTTGGAGATGATTATTAGTACCCTATCAAAGGAATGGGAGAACCCACCTACAAAATGGATTCAGGAACTCCGATGATAATGAAGGATGTACTCTATGTACCAGGTGTGACAAATAAATTACTTTCTATTTCAGCCCTAGATAAGAAAGGCTTCAGCGTTTCATTCATATATGGTGAATTTCTTATGTGGCCTAAAGGAAAAACTATAAAATATTCATTTTTATGGGTACAAAATAAGGAGGTTTGTACAAGTTAAAAGGTCACTCATATGTAACCTTAACTCACTCTACTAAAAGTCCTTGTGAACTTTGGAATATAATACTATCTCACATTAACTACAAATCCTTACCATATGTAAGCAAGGTAGTTGTAGGTTTACCGGAATTTAAGGTTGATCATGAAGGTGTATGCAAGGGATGTGAACAAGGAAAGAACATAAAGACTCCTTTCCCAAAGAGCAACAATAAAGTAGAATGAATCTTGGAGCTCATCCACTTAGATGTATGTGGTCCAATTCCATCAAAATCACTAAGAGGGTATCTATACTATGCATCATTTATTGATGATTACTCTCATAAAACTTGGGTTTATTTCTTGAAATCAAAAGATGAAGTACTCGGAAAGTTCAAGGAATTCAAAGCATTGGTACAAAACCTATCCGAAAGAAAAATCAAGATACTCAGATCAGATAATGGAGGAGAGTACACCTCAAATTAATTTGGAATATTTTGTAGAGATGTCAGGATTAAGAGGGAGATCACCACTCCCTGTAATCCTCAAAAAAATGGTCGAGCATAAAGAAAGAATAGAACAATTGTGAAAGCATTAAATACTATGATTCATGATGAAGATCTTCCAATGCACTTATGTGTTGAAGCAACAAGAAGAACAATTTATGTCCAAAACATATTATCCCATAGTGCACTTGGATTCAAAACCCCTGAAGAAATGTTCACCAGAAAGAAGCCAAAAGTAAGCCATCTCAAAATATTTGGTTATCCAGTATTTGTACACATTCCAAAAGAAAAGAGAACTAAGTTGGATCCCTCAGAAAAGAAGGGAATATTTGTTGGATATTGTGAGGTCTCTAAGGCATTCAAAATATACATACTAGGTTACCATCATATTGATATCAAAAAATATGCAACCTTTGATGAATATTCAAAACTCAAAATATAAAGGAAATGCCAGATTGAATAAGTATATGAAGAATAAATTGTAGCTCCCAGAGTTGCAAAAATAGTGAAGGAAGTTACAGTTACCCCTGATGTTGAGATTCCAGAAGATCATGATATGATAAAATCTCAAGAACCTCCCCAGATGATGATCTCTCACAAGATAAGTCCAGCTTGGGCAAGGGAACTTATTCAATATGCAGATAAGTATGGTTCCCCGGAAGGAACCATGAGACAAAGAAACAAACCGAAGAAATTATCCAGTTATATGGCATTGATGTGTGATCTCATAGAAAAAGAACCTAATTGCTTTGAATAATCCATTCAAAAGAAATAATGGGTGGATTCCATGATAGAAGAATACCATTCCATTATAAATAGTGATGTATAGGAAGTAGGTCCCAGACCAAAGAAAAAATATGTGGTATATTCCAAGTGGATATACAAGATAAAACATGCAACAACTGGAAGTATCGAAAAACATAAAGAAAGATGTGTGGCTCATGGTTTTTCTCAAAAATAAGGTATTGATTATGAAGAGACATTTTCTCCTATAGCAAAATACACTTCTATCAAAACCATCATAGAACTTGTAGCCAAAATGAAGTGGAAGTTACACTAGATGGATGTGAAAAAACCCTTCTTAAATGGTGTTATTAAAGAAAAAAAGTATGTATAACAACCATGAGGGTTTGAAGTTGAAGATAGAAAGACTCATGTATGCATGTTGAATAAATATTTGTATGGGTTGAAGAAAGATCCTAGATCTTGGTATGGCAGAATTGATAGTTTCCTGACGAGCTTGGGATTTACCAAAATTAAAGATGATTCTAACCTTTACTTCAAGGTTATGAATGATGAGCCAGTTATATTGCTACTATATGTAGATTATTTATTCTTGACAGGAGAAGAAAATCTCATCACATATTGCAAGAAGAAGCTCACTACAGAGTTTGAGATGAAATACCTAGGTTTGATGAATTATTTCTTAGGTATTGAAGTTTGGAAGAGCCTAGAGAATATCATCCTTAACCAAGGGAAGTATACAGTTGAAATATTGAATATATTTGACATGTTGGAATGTAAAACCATGAACAAACCCATGGAAAAAAACTTGAAGCTCCTAGTTGATACTTCGTCAGAGTTGGTTGATGTTACCATGTATAGATAGCTTATTGGTTCGTTGATGTATCTGATGAATACCAGGCCATATATATGTTTTTCTATGAACACCTTGAGTTATTATTTGGTGGAGCCAAGACGTGTTCACCTTATATATTCAAAGAATGTGATGTGATACCTTAAGGGTACATTGGATTATGGTCTTTGTTATACTGGAGATCATGACTTTATATTGTATGGTTATACTGATTCAAATTGGGATGGAAGTGATTATGATAGAAAGAGCACTTTAGGATGTTTTTTTAGTCTCAGGTCATCCATGACTTAATGGAAAAGTAGGAATCAATCTATCATTTCTCTCAGCACGACAGAAGCATAAGACATTGCAACATGTTCTGCCAGTTTTGAATCCATACAACTTCAAAAGTTGTTGACGGGTCTTTTTGATCTAGAGATGGAAGACACCGTGATTCTATGTGATAACCAGAGTTGCATAAATATGTTGAAGAACATAGTGTTCCATGATAATATGAATCACATAGAAATCTGGTATCACTACATTCATGACATGGTGCAGAGGGGAGTTGTAAAGCTCCAATATGTTGGCACAAATGAGCAGGTTGTAGAAGTGTTGACCAAGCCTCTGTCTCATGTGAAGTTTGAGTACTTCCGAGACAAGATTGGTGTTGTCCGAAAGGACCTCCCACGAAAGGGGGAGAGATGTTGATGATACTATAATATCTTGAACAACAAAGGGTAGCTCTATTAGGACTTTATATCCTAGGGGATTTATCATCCTTGGGAAGATCCCGAAGGTACGATAAGGATGATCTATCAGAGTACCTATGCATGTATATTCCATTTGTGGTCAGTAGTGGTAGATCCATTAGGATTTTATATCCTATGGAATCTTATGATTCCTGGGAAGATCTTAAAGGTCCAGCAAGGACAATCTGTCAGAGTGCCAAAAAATGTTGTTGTTTCACCTGCCTCATTTTGTTGCCATATGTTGATGATGTTGTATCAACCTCGTGCTATTGTTGATGTTGTATCAGCCTCATGTAATTGATGATTTTGTATCAACCTCATGTTGTTGATGATGTTGTATCAGCCTCGTACTGTAGAGGATGTTGTACTAGCTTAATGTTATTGATGTTGATGTTTTAGATTCATGTTTTTGATGATGATGATACTACTCCAACTCCATGCTGTGAACGATGATGATATTGATGATGAGAAAAACTTCTGATTACTTATAGATGTGTCAGTCAGTATTCCATATGATGATGATGATGCTTCCCTCTCTCTCTCCTGATGATTTTGTATAGGGTTATGTCAGTAGAATACCCTTCTTGTTAAGGGGGAGTGTTGAAATATTGTAACTTCTAAGAATATTCTAATTATATTTGAGTTATTATCTTATATATCAAATCCCGTTTTATGGATTGATCATGTCAGGTCTTGTATAATATTAAATCTCCTTTTGTGGATTGGTCAAACCATATTTATATGGTGGTATTTGTAAAGTCATCCCCTAGGGTTTATAAAGTGGTTTTAACCACTTTTGGAAGAAGTGGGCCCTACTAAGTGAAGAGACATAACCCTAGCACCTTCTCAACTATTATTTATATGTGAGGATGGTGTCTCACTTATACACACTCACACTCACTCTTCTAGTGCACATATTTTGAAGGAAGTTGTAGTTGCAAGAGGAAGGAGAAGATAGGTGCATGATCATTCCTAGTATATTCTTGGTGGTTTGGTCTTAGTCTTGGCATTGTATTGGAAATCTATTATTGAGGAAGTTTTTGTTGGGTTTTCTCCCCCATGACGGTTTCCCTAGATAAAATTTTGTGTACCTTGTGATTGTGCTTCTTTCACTGATCCTATTTATGTTGTTGTTTTGGAAATGCATTGAATGCTCTAGTAAATTGAAAACAACCTAAAAAAAACACTAAACTTAACATATTCCAGCACGAGTTCAATGATCCCTGCATCCAACATTCTATCTATTTTTGTTTTAACCTTCTCTTTGTACTTAGGATTTAACTTGTAAGGACTCTAGCGCATTAGATTAGAACTTGGTTTCATAGGAATCTTCATCTCGACTACGTCTCCATCTATCCCCTTCATCTCTCAGAATGTAGTTGGGAATAGCTCTTGATATTCACGCAGTAAGTCTGCAATCTTCTCTACTGTCTCATTTCTCCAGTAATCCCCTATTTGTGCAAACTTTAGGTTCTCTAACATCCCAATATTTACCCTTCATGTCTTTATTGGTTGTTGTATGCAACGAACTAAATCTCTGGTCCTTTTACTACTCGTTCTCCTTCTGTTTCATTTACTTTTACATTCCCTGGATCTTCCTCATCCTGTTCTTCCTTAGGAACATTGTAGCACTCCAATAAATCATGGATAATCATAACAAATATGTACGTATCTAAGACTGGTACCACCTCCATTGGCCCTTCTTTTGAAAAATATTGGTTTGAATAGACTGTAGCATTTCATCTATTGATGAAGATTCATGTTCAAAAGTAAATGTGACCCCGAACCTCTAAGTCAAATGGTCCTAGTTGGATGTCTCTTTTCACATTTCCAATTCTAGATACAAGTTCTTCGATATTGTATCTAGTGTATGTATAAACATGTGTATCCATTCCCCCCTTGCTGTAGAGATCCACCTATTTCTACACTGCTCCATATATTCTACCGGGTCACTCTCCCCTGTATACTTCTGTGGAATATTTTCAACCTTAGTGCCAAAACTTACTTGCATTAGTCTTCTACACTGCGACCAATCTTCCATCCCCTCTCTATATGCAACCCATCATCTAGTTGGAGTCACTTTTAGGACAACATGTAGTGCCAAAAAAATTTCTTATTCGGGTACTTGTGATCCAAATGCATTTACAAGAAAAATTATATCAGTCAGTCAATCATACCTCTATTCTAATCTAGTGCAAGGATCAAGTTATACGCTCACATCATCTTATTGATACTTCAGGAATCCATTGCTACCAATGCTCCAGAACTTCCTATGAATTTGATACACATGAACTAATACTTCTCCAAATTAGCACACCATCTATTGTGAGGTTTACAAAATCATCCATCCACGCAGTCATGTTATACAGGTTGTCAATGTCATTCCCTCTTGCTGGCTCTATGTATATCTTTCTTTTTGTTGGGTCCAATGGCGCAATCCCTTTAAAATATCCGACTTCAAATATAATTTATCTTCTCTTTAGATTAATGATCATTTGATTATCAAATTCCCATTTGAGTCCCATCAATGTTGGATATGGTTGACTATCATCCACGATTTAAATAAATTCAAAGTTTTCCACACTACGCACCCCATCTATGTTCACCAATACTCCTGTCAATAGACCAATTAGTACTATCTTGTGCTAATTTGTGAGACTTAATTGAATATGAGACCAAACCAGATTGGGTTTTCCCATGATCTCCTAGGTATTCTTAGGTAACACATCTACATCATACCCCAAGTCCAAGATAAAATTATCCACATCATATTCCTTAATTTTTGCACTGAGTCCTAATTATCCGTTTTTCCTCTTCCTATGGTATAACCTCTTCAGTTCTCTACATCCTCAGTCGCTCCCTTGCTTCTTCATATATTCCTTCATTCTCTCTTGTCCTCAGACTATATTCTTGTCATCCACTGGTTCCCTGATGTGCACGAGCCCCTTAACAGTCAGATTCCATCGCCATCACTTACTTGTCACACAATAACATATTTATGCACGTACCCAATGATTTCATGAACCTTCCACGTGGACCTTTGAAAAAGTCCCTTTCTGCAACACTATATGATTAGGTACAATCTACTGCAAATTATGTAATGTATCCTCCTAGTATTATATCCAACTAGAAATCAACCATGTGAGTAATTGAATTACTTATATAATTCAAGTATATTACCAACTCCGGAGTCCAATTCCTCGCAGTTGTAGTTCAGTAACTTCCAATATTCTCCACTAATATTTCTAACCACTCAGTCAAGATAATTGGAAATTCACCAAAGAAGATTTCATACAGTTCTGTGTACACATACCTTTTCATCCATTACTTATCACTCATCTGAGGGTGTCTGTTCTCTTTTAGAGAAAATTATCGTTCCTTCCTTTCCAACCATTATGAGATCTCTTTCTTAGTTGGCCCCCAAAACATTCCCTCAATTGCAAAGTCTGGTTCCCGACAATAGAACCATTTGTTGGCATGCATGCGGTTGTAAGGCCCTAGGTTTGATTTATCTTGACGAACAAAAACCATTTAGACACCAACCCTTTTGGCATCACCTACATGCAAGTGAAGTCTCATCTGAGGTATCTATTGGGGTTGTAGGAACTAAGTTTCTGCAGTAGTGAGGGAATGGGAGGAGATCATTCTATTCATTCTTACTTATCAGTTTAGTGCACATTATTATGTCTTTGTTCTTATTTATCTACTTAGTGAATTCATATTCATACTACCATTATATTCCATATTACAACATAAAACCATTATTGTAATAGTCGTAACTATTATGCAATGATTACATAGAAGAAAAATCTATTCTAACATGCATCCAGACAATATCCATGATCAATCACATAAAATATAATAAAAACATTATTTGGCATGGTTCATCCAACTCCGGGCTACATCCACAATGACTGGATTCTTTATTATTATTTATGCAATTGTCTCAATCTTGCGCACTACTCTTACAAAGATACAACATGCTATCTTTTCCTTCTCCTAGCCTAGTAGTTCTGCAATGAAAGTGTCTCCCTCTCTCTATATCATCCCCTGAACATTCATACATATACTCTTTCCTTCTCGGCCTATTCTATCACTCTCCTTACTGACATGAACTCTTGACAACTTGGAACAAACTCTAGAATACTGCGTGAGAATAACCCCTATTCTCCCAACCCATTACATATTTATGCATGAATTATAGGGCTTAAAACCCTACTTTTCCCATCCCAAAAACCATATTACAATTCATTACAACTCAAGTTAACTTGTTGTTTGGGTTTTTTTTCTTTCTTTTATGCTTGCATTATTATTTTTCACTCTGGATGTTGTTCTTCCTGCTTTTTCACGTCCTTCTATCTTTATCAAATCGAGCTGTCATCCTTCCTTTTCACCCTCTTTCTTCTCTTCTTTATTCCTTTGATTTATTCATCTATTTTGTTCTTATTATTGCACATTGTTCTCCTGAATGCACCTCAATTGTGCATTGTTCTTCCAAGACTTCCTTGTCTCCCTTCTTCTTCTTCTACTGCGCACGTCTTCCATACTTGGTATTTTATCAAAATTGTATCCAAAATATCATCCAAAAATTCTTGTACAACAAATGGCAATATGATCAAGGATACATGAAGTTGCATAGGAATTGATCAAGAGAAGTCGACTACCAAAGCTATACGAGATTAGGAATAATCTAGTGAGAGAATATCTATTAGATAAGGTACATGATAGCACAAATATAAGAAGAGTGGTGCTGAAGAAACCACTACCATCTCCATGAATCTCATACATCAACACTTACTGCAACCAGTAAAACTTCACACCATGATACAAGCATTCATGATGATGCTAGTAAAGGACATGAGTACCCTAGAAGATAGTGTGGCCATTAATAATGCGTCCTTGGAATAACTAGATTATAGAAGGATCATATCCCTGTATGACCAACTAGAAATATGGACAACATACATCAGGGACAAAAATCCTTGAATGAAGAAAAAATGTTGGCTAGAGGACGTCAACACCTATTTCTTATTTTATCTCTTTCAAAACCAATCTTAATTTTTTTTTTATTGTACACTTGTCACTAGAAAGTAGGAAGTTGAACCATTTTTGAACAACCTCTTCAAGTGGAAGGCGAAGTGTCATCTAGCACCTACTACAAATTGTATAAAAGAGAGGAGAGGCTCATTTTGAAAGGGATTTTTGGCTCTTCAAACATTGGTTATTTCTGAACTATTTTGGGAACATAGTGTCAACTAAAATTGGAGAGTCTTTCTTGTAGTTTTTATGAATTATTTCTTAAACTGCTAATATTGAGAATCCTTAAGAGCCAGTTTTCTGAAGAAGGAATACCAATGTGTGGATACATCTATGCTGTGAATTATTTTGAGTGAAGATGAATGTTGTTCACATGGACTGTAAAAATGCTTTTTTTCTTATATATTAAATATTATGCACTCTATGTTATTCTGATGTTTTAAGTGTTTCTTCAAATATATTTAAGTCTTGAGATTGTTGAGTTTTTAATGCACACTTTTCTATAATATAGATTGGTCTGGTTATACACGTTTGCATGCACTTTTTTCTTGTTCTTCTCTTCTATTTCAACTATCTGTGTGGGAGTTTGTGTAGAGTTTGGTTTTGTTTACATCTTGTCGATTACTTTAGCCTGATCCTAGCTAGGATATATTATAGTAGAGTAGCAATAGATTAGTTTGTTTTCAATACATAGTCTTCATCTACATATTTATATTGCATATTTTCTCATCATACATCCTCATCGGTAAACCAGACCATAACCAACCAAAAAAAAAAAAAAAAATATCAATGGCAATCGAGGAAAATTTTGGATGGGACTCCTAATCCAAAAAATGCATAGTTTAGTTGGGACCATGTATCAGGGAGTACCCCTTGTTGTTGTTGGGTAAATTTAGACCCATCAACAGAATTGGCGCTAGAAGGAGGGCCATATTTTATGGCTTATATAAATGACTTACATAACCAAAACCAGTCTTCAAGAAATAACCCCAATCCTTCTCTGTTTCCTCAAGTTGAATATGAACAACAAGTTACATACGAAGACTCAAAGCCTAATTTTGGGAGTGCTTCTGGCAGTCCGGAAACACACTCTAAAACTTGGTTTTGAATACCATGAGAAGAGTTCTCTGAAACTCGTAGAATTGCACGGGCTTATGCAAAGATACCAGGTAATCTACCAAGCACTTATGAGCTTCCCAGGTGGAAAGAAACCTACGTAGAAAGACCTAATACACAACCTGATATTTATGTTGACTCAATAAACAATATTATTGAAACCACCTTGCAAGAATTCTAGGGACCCCTGAGCTGAACTGCACATTTCCTTGTCAAACCTAAGGATGATCTCAAAGGTGAACACCCATAAATTGTTTTAGAACAAATAATGGGGGGGAATATAAACGATAGATAATTTATCCCACACTGGAGGTCTCAAGGTGCTCTAAATTTAGTTGAACCGTTACATGAAATGCCAAGAAAAATTTGACAAAATCCTTCCAAAATTCGATCTAGATAAACCCGTGTCCCTAGAAGACCATTTAAATAACTTCTTCCTAGCCACTGATCTACTAAATGTCCAACATGAAGACATGGTTTGTATGTTGTTTCCTTATATGTTTTTAGGTAGAGCGTCCACTTGATATTTCATCCTACCACCCGGATCTATAACTGAGTGGGATGATTTCGAGAGGCTATTTATCAGAAAAATTGGGGAGAGGAAAATGACTGCATCTATGCACAAAAAGCTAGGAGCCATCAAGATGGACAAGAAAGAGAAGGTGAAATATTTCAACTATAGGTTTCTCAATGTATTAATCAAATTCCCCCACAACGTAGGTCTTTCTCAATCCTTATCTGTTGAATATTATATGGTAGAATTAACTCCTTCCATATGAATGTTTTTCAAATGGCCTAACAAGAGAAACTTCGCACTTAACTTTGATGAAGTTGAAACAGTAGAAAGATAATTATCTTCCTATGAACATCACTCACATCCCGAGGAAACCAAAATGGTTGGAAATATACCCTTTTTGTTAACTAAACCACCCAAAAAGGAATCAAAGGACATTGACAATGTGGTTAAGTTCAGTAAGAAGTTGTCTAACGAAGTGGTATACCTTAAAAATAATGTTGGTGAAGGATCATCAAAAACTCAAAATTTTAACCCGTTCTTTACGAGAAAAGATAGTCCACCAAAACCACCTGAACCACCTCATATGGATTTTAACTTAGAGAGCTTCAAAAGTTACAATTTCTACTCTTATCACCAACATAACCACCCATAATAAAATTTCCCTCAGTTGGTAAACTCCATGACCCTCGTGATAAATCAGTTGTTAGATCACCAAAGATTAAATGATGAAAACCCAGCACAAGCTCCCACTAAAAATACTAATGATATTACTATGTAATCTACCATGCCTTTTCGGGATTGGTGTCCAGAATCAGATGATGAATAGATTGAATAAGTATTTATCGAAGACACTCTAGTTATCAAGGTTTCTACCCAAATAAATTATAATCTATGAAGCAAAGGTCCAATCCCTAATGATGCTTTCTTCAAAGAATAAAATATCCCTCTTAGGAATATTACTCCTCCCCCTGTTCCCCCAAAACCAAATGACATAACTCAAGGGAAAATCAATATCAAAGAAAGAAAATCTGGCCCATCCAACACAAATAAACCAAGTACGTCTAGTTCAACTGGGAATAATACCAAGCTTAACATGGTACCAAACAACGACAATAGGTGTGAGCTGAAATATAGTCAAATGGTAAGAAATACCAATGTTCTTACCGTTGACTACAATGTGATAGAAGACATGAATAAAATGAAATCTAGATTTTCCATGTTTCACATCTATTCACTAACACAACATCATGAATGATTACACAATGCTTTTAACCCCGATGATGCAAAGAAAAATATTGTTGTTGTTACTGAAAATATTCTTCTGGAAGATGATGCATAGGAAATACACAAGGTATAATTAACAAAAGCCATAAATGCAACAAGTATAGGTGCATACTCAAAGTCTCAAGTACCACCCTTTCTGATCACTTACAATTTTTTTAATTTCAATGTGCATAATTGTTTAGCAGATTCAAGTGCATCCTCTAACATCATGGATTTTTTGGTCTGTCAAAAAATAAATGTTGTTCTGCAAATAACAAAGACTAGAATTATAAGTTAAATAAGATAGATGTTAAATGTTGGAACTGGTGTTATGGTGTTGGCATTGATGTCAAAGAGGGTCAATATGGTCAATGTTGTACATGGTGTTATGGAGTTTTCATTAATAAAGTTATTATGAAGAGTGACATTTATAGATCACTGTCATCCATTCTCAAAGTGAATGAAAGAAAATACAAAGTTCTTCTCTCAGGGCATATATAAACTTCTATGAGAATTGCCTCCAAGAAGGTGGATAAACAATGACATAGATGGAATGATGAATACATCAAATAAATACAGGTATCAAAAGAGACATGATCCTAATCTACATGAGATTGTATTTTCTTCTTTTATTGTAAGGATCAATGATCTGATTGTCATTATAGGTGTGAGAAAAATGCAAGAAATATCATTGTGATCATTAGATCACTGGACCAAAGTCTCAAGAATTGTCAAATATAGAAATAAATGTTGATTGTTGGATCATAATGGAAGCACGATCAGACGGATTGAATCAAATTCTCATTTGAAATAGCACAAATGTTAATTAGCAAGGGTAGACACGAAGTAACATTATGATAACTTTAACTTTCCACGTGTCAGTGTCAAGTTTTATTCCATTTTTGTTTGGGAATAGTTCGAGTCCATGTTTCAAATGTGAAATTCATGTGGACCATCCATTCAACGGTTGATTAAATCCAAACCGTGGATTTGTTTAAACACAAAAATAAGCATTATGTGTGTTCTCACTCGGTCACATGCCAAATTCATATGGAATATGAAGTTGCGATGGGATAACGTGTTAACCAAGTGTTGAGGGGTCCAAATTTTCCCAACAAAATCAAGGGGTACTCCCCAACATATAGTCTTGGCTTGGCTGCCATTATTGCTAACGTTTGATTTTATTACTGGTTACGGTCTGGTGTACCGTCATGGGGATGGGTGAAATGAAAATATGTAGATGAATACCATGTATGAAAGACAACTAATATATCACTAATCTACGCTAACCTATCCTATCTAGGAGAAAATCTAACGTAACCACTAAGTTATAATGCAACCAAAACTTAAAACGACTTTAATACAATTACTTGTATAAAAAGAGAAAGATGGGAAGAAATAACATATAAAAGTATATAATCAGATTAATCCATATTACAACGACATATACTGTAAAAAATCACAAAACTCAAGGAATGGGAATATTTGAAGAAATACTAATAACTAGAAAAAAAGATTAATATTGCATAAGAATTATTCTACAACAAACAAAGCATTCTTACAGTCCATAGAAACAACAAATATCTTCACTTGAATTAGTTCAAAGCTTTGATAATTTTCTACAAAAAGTTCCTTCTATAACATACTAGCCCCGAGGGCTTCTCAATATTCATTAACATTGTATAAGTTATTGAAATAGTTATTGGGTCTATAAAATGCTCAAAAAGGAAAAAAAAGTCCTATGTTCAGAGAGTCTCTAGTATCTTTTATACAAATAATAGTAACTCATATTTGTCTTTTTACCTTGTTCCCTAAGCGGAAGTTAAAAAACTATTCACATTCCCTTATCTCATGAAAAATGGAAAACGAAAGGATGAAACTTGAGGTGGTTAGGAAAAAATGAAAGGGAAAACAATGATTTTTCATTTTCCTATGAATTTTTGTTCCAGAGATAAGCCGTCTAGAATTCCAACTGGTTGTACAGTGACTCAATCCTCCTGTAAGATAACTTCTCCAACATTGCTTTGATCATGGAAATGATATCATCCAAGGAACTCATATCTTTGTCCAATCTTGTCATGTAAGCTTGTATCATGGTATGGAGCTTCATTGGTTATAGTAAATGATGATCAATAAGATTTTTTGAGACCATAGTTGATGTTTCTACTATTTGTCTCCTTCTACTTGTATTTTCCTAAACTGCATTCACTAATTCCTCCATGACTAAATTATTCCCAAGTTTTTCTAACCTTGGGAGTTGACCATGACTTATCAACTCTTGAGCAACTTTGTGATTTCTTGAACAAATCCCCATTGCTTTGGTTACTTCTTTTTCTACTCGTTTCCATACATGTTGGCAATGATATAGTGCATACAAATCTATCTTCCTTGTTGATTTCGAGGGTCTTTATAACTCTGGAGGCGCATTAGGATTTTCTTCTATCCAAGTATAAATGTCTACTATACCTTCCCAGATAGTGTTGTATTGCGTCAATTGCATCTATATCTAGTCATTTTGTTCAATAACTATTGCATCCACATTTTGAAGAGATACAAGTTGGCATACATATTGATGATGACACCTTCTATCTTATTTCTCACTTTTTCCACACGGGATTTAAAATTGAGAAGACTTATCTCATCTATCATAAATTGTTGGAGACTCTTTTCTAGCTCTTTGATCCTCATTTCCTTTTCCTCATTTTGTTGGCACAACCTTTGTATATTATCCATAATTGCATCCATGAATGAATATCCTGCCCTAGATTTTTCCTCTGGATCTTCCTTGACATCTCCTATGATGAGTAACTCCTTTATCAGATTAGTTGAGGGAAATAACTCTTTTGTTTGCAGGGATAGAACTATTGGGGGTTCCTTCCTCGAGATTCTTATTAGGCTCGATATCGGATAGAGAATACATTCCTGAACTCCTAGCCTATGGATGAGTGAGCAGTTATATCCCAACTCACTTGGGTCATTATTGATAAAGGAGCTCCTTCTGCTGCTAAAACGTTTTTAACCCTTTCTTGTAAAATCTAGCCAATTTTTCTATCGTATGTGAAATTGTAGGGGTCCAATATTTCAGTTGACGAAAAACGATCCCAAGGCACAAGACCCAAAATACTACTCGTTGTTTCTATATATGTGCATGTGGTTGATGTTCCAGGGAAATCCAAGACCATTGGGTGCGTGTCACTCTCTTTATCATCTGCATCCTTCTTCTGCCTTTCTTCTTCAACAACTTTATCTGCTACTTCTTTTTCTGCTATTCTTGTTCCTTCTCTTTTCTTTTTTCGAAGCGGCTTTTGCTTCGGCCTACACTTTTTCTCTTGCTTCATTTTATTCCATGGCCTTTGCTTTGTCATCTTCTATCTTCTATTTCTTTTTAGCATCATTTATTTTCTTCAACACTTTCTCTTTGTCCCTCCTCTTTTTATCGGTTGGTGCTTCTTCATATTCTTCTGTAGAACCCAAATGAGTTGAGAGGGACATGGGGGAATATCTCTCAACTTCATCTCTCTCTACATATTTTTTGGCTACCTCTCTTACAACATTTTCTTCCATGATCCTACCTCTTGGCTGACCCCTCCTATTGAAAATAACCTCATCATAGGTTCTGACATTTTGATGTATTCCATCTTCTTCCAGGAACTCAGTGGCGTATTCATAAGGGAGTCTCATGCTATAAATATCCTATTTGAAAATGTTCTTGGGGTCATGTCTTCTTAATATTTCCTCTCCAAAATGGTAGGAGATAAAGATGTCTACTTTTGTTTGGGATTGTTTGGTGTTTTCAAGGAAGTAGTTCCCAATGTAAAGAGGCAATTGAGGCCAAATGGATTTATTCTATCTATATAACATTCCTCTGACCCCATGTATTATGGTTTGATATGCTACTTAATGGAGCACAAGATTATCTGGGATGAACCTGGGAAGTAGATGAGTTGGTTTCATTGCACCATATATCTTGATATATGTACTATGTTCCATTACATACCAATCCCCAATCCTCCTTATAACTTCTATTTCCTTTTAGGTCATACAAGGTGGGGATGTGCAAAAAATGAACTGTACAGTGGGGAAAGGAATTTTTCACATATCCTTTGATAATATGTTCGATATTTGTTCTCCCAATGCACCTTGCAGTAAATATGGATAAATGCATTAGCGGGTAACCAACTCCATCCATGTTCGAGTATTTGTGAGCGATCCACATTATTTCTAAAAGGTATGAAGATATATGGAAGTTGGGAAAGCTACCCGGTTGTGCTTGTGTAACAAATAAAATTGCATTTTTAATATTCTTAGATAATATGTCTTCCCAGTTGAATGAGGCCCCTACATCTGCACATAAATAAATTAATGGAATCTATGACAAAGAAAAGCGTGTTTCATATGGTTCACCATAAAACCTGCACAACATGGCTACCATATTGATCCATGTGGATATCGGTGGTTCCAACTCGGTCAAAATCATTTTCTGGCAATTTTGACAATTTACTATTTTTGGCAGTTTTTAACTTCTGGGGCCATTTTGAGGGCCTAAATGATGGTTTTTCGTGATCAAGATTCTCAATGGTGGCCAAAGGCTATAATTGAGCCCCCAAAATGAATCTCCTCGATGATACATTTCCAACGAGCTATCGTGTGCCTAAAACGAAGATCGTATGAAAACGTTACGACCCTGAGAAGTTGATGTACTAACTTACCCAAATGGGGCCCACATGACATTTGGCACTTCATCTCCTAGGTTTAGGTTTTTGTATGTCTAGGGTTTTTGAAATTCCTATTTATTGTAAAAATTCCTTTAGAGCCTCATTGTAATCATCTTCTTGTGAATGAGCGAATTTGTCACATCTCTTTTCAGAGATAAGCCACCACCATTCCATCAAGCTTGTTTTCCATTGCATTTTACAGTTTCAATTTATTTCCTTATTGAATAGAAAACCAGTTTTATTGTATCTCTATTATTATGTGTTAATCGTATTTTAATAATATGTATTCATTTCATTCTTCTCATAAAATCCAAATCAATGGTATCAGATCAGTCTGCTCCTTGTCTTCTTAATGCATGTCCCCAATGAGGTTAGGGTACAAAGAATTGGGTGTCAAGATTGTTTCTATTGAGGATAAAAGATATCGCACACGCAAGAGACCTCTCATGGAAGGACAAAATAAAGATGATGGGATAGGATATCCTTTCAAAATGTTGCTTGAGGAATCCCTCATGCAACAAAGGAATGATATGATGGATAGTTTCGTGCAAATCCTTTGGTGGCTACCAACATGCAATGCATCTTCCTCGAGCGGAGGTGCCACCCCCTTCAAGGTACAAATCAACTTCAATATTCCTATATTTGAAGGTTAGATAGATGAATATGTTGTAGACAAGTGGTTGAATCTACTAGAAGGGTATTTTTCTATCCATAACTTTTCGAATAGAGAAAATATTATTTTTTCACTCCTCAAAGTCGTTTCCCATGTTAAATATTGGTGGGAAACTTTCTGTGAGAAAAAGGAAACAAAGGAAACCTCATTATTTATAGTTGCAACCACCTAGGAATCCTTCAGGGATGATATTAAGTAATAATACTACCCTGTCAGAAGTTATGATGAATTGTATACCAAATGGACCACACTGCGGCAAGAAAGAGACCAAGCAGTGTTAGAGTTCACACATATATTCCATACCTTGTGCACAAAGATGGGTATCAAAGATTGAGAGTGAAATATGGTGCTCAAGTATCACGATGCTTTGCATAGAGACATCCAGACCGAAATGGAATTTCTGGACATCTTGTCCTTGGGCGCGGCCTACCGATATGCCATCAAAATCGAGAAGAAGATCAAACAAAAGACGCAACAATTTGGGTCAGGGAAACCCTCGCAGAAAAATCTAGGAAGGGGCAGCCCCAACCCACAGAACAAAGGACACAAAAAATATGGATAGTATCAGGACAACTAGTCTAAGACGCAAGAAAAGAAGGACATTGAAAAGACAAATAAAAATGTTGGGAAGTGGTGTAACTTCCATAAGAGCCCTTGGCATAACATTGCTGACTGCCACTCAAAGAAGTCACTGGTGGCCAAAGTGAAATCCTTTGAATAAGATGCGGGTTTTAACTCTGATTCAAAACCAGAAATGGGAAGACAGATCATTGATGTAGAACCGAGTGCCATCGTTGCTACCACCAAGCTCCATCCTCATGAACCAAATGATCCAGAAGAAGACGAGCACCTCTTCCATTCACACATGTGAGTAAAAGGCACCCCGCTGCACTTCATCATTGATAGCGGTAGCCAAAATAACCTCATCTCAACAAAGGTCGTCAAGCAGTTGGCCTTGCCAACAATGCCGCACCCACAACCCTACACCATTGGATGGCTCCACCAAGGAAGCGATCTATGCATCAGCCAACAGTGTCGACTGTCATATGAAATCAATCCCTTCAAAGATGAGGTATTGTGTGATGTTACTCCTCTTGAAGTTTGTAATGTTCTTCTGGGACAACCTTATTTATGGAAACTTCATGTTGTATATGAGTCTAGTCCTCATAGTGTTATTATTACTTTGAAAATGAAATTGTACAGGATACCCGAGGCAGTCCCTCCTAGTGCTATTTCCTTTATCTCTGCCAAGAAATGTAGGAAAGTCATCTCTCAGACTGGGAATTTTTTCTTCTTCATGATTTGCTCTTAGAGTGAGCGAAATATCTCAGCAACATCCAGGGCCTTCATGACCGATCTCTCCACACAATAAAAGAAAGTGGATAAGGTCATGGAAGAATACTCAGATATATTCTCCTCCCCTATAGGGGTACCTCTTCACTTCCAGGTCAAGCATCCCATCAATATGACCTTAGGCACACCGCTACCCAATGGTCTAGTCTACCTTTTCTCTCTGTTAGAAAATGAGGTGATCAAGAGGCAGATCCAAGAACTTCTCCACAAGGGGCACATACTTCCTATCTCATCGCCTTGTGGGAGCCCAATCGTGATGGTGTAGAATAAAGATGGGACATGGTGACTCTACATTGATTACCAGACCTTGAATAAAATCACAATCTGAAATCGGTACTCAATTCCCCAAATTGACGACCTCCTTGATCAGCTCATGGGGGCCAAATACTTCAGTAAGATTGATCTGAATTCTGGATACCACTAGGTCCCAATAGAATAGAAAAATGTATGGAAGGCCGCCTTTAAGTCAAAAGAAGGTCTGTTTGAATGGTTGGTCATGCCCTTTGGGTTGAAAAATTATCCAGCAACATTTATGAGGATGATGTACGATATCCTACGAAATTTCAACAATATGTTTGTAGCGGTGTATCTGGATGACATCCTCATCTACAACAAGACTTGGGAGAAACACTTGCAGCATATTCAACAGGCTATGCACACCCTGCGGCAACACAAACTATATGCAAACTTGGAAAAATGATCCTTCGGCATGGACAGGGTCCATTACTTAGGATACATCGTTAATCATCATGGTGTGCATGTGGATCCAACCAAGATCTAGGTCATCCATGACTATCCATCCCCAACCACACTCACTGAAATTTGGATCTTCTTGGGCCTCACCAATTTATATTGCAGGTTCATGTTGGGATTCTCTCATATCGCATGGGCCCTCAGCCAAGTAACTAGGGGTGGTGGTAAGGAAACAATTGTGTGGGACATGTCCCAATAACAAGCCTTCGATGAATTGAAGAATCATTTGTGCTCATCCCCGGTACTTTCATTACAGGACCTACAACATCCCTTTGAGATCGTGATAGATGCTTCATACTATGCTATGGGCGTCGTTCTCACTCAACACGACCACCCCGTGGAATATCATAGTGAGACACTATCAGATGTTGTTCGTAAGTACCCTACTTATGATAAATAAATGTAATCCATTGTGCAAGTATACTGCCAATGGATACATTACATTCTTGGGAAGGAGGTAGTCATCCACATTGATCACAAGCCACTACATTTCATGCAAACCCAAGTAAAATTGCAGAATGACCACCATCAGAAGTGGTCCACATACTTACAGTAGTTCCACCTCAATATCAAGTATAAAACATGAAGTACCAATCGAATTATTGATTGCCTCAATCGACCTCTAGTCATGACACTCACCACAGTGCTAGACTCTTGTCGCCACGAGACCTTCAGATGGACCCACCTATATGAGACATACCCTGACTTCTCCACCACCTACCAAATGTTGGGCGCCAACTCAGTGGTCACTAATTTCCATCTTCAAGACAAGTTGTTGTGTTGATTGGGCCATCTTTGTGTTCCATCAAACAAGTGCGTGAAGTTGATTTGGGAATCTCACTACAGTCAGGTGGCGGGAAAATTTGGCATCGAAAAGATAGTGGTAGTGCTGCAGAAACATTTCTACTGGTTGAAAATTCGAAAGGATGTCGTCAAGTATATCAGGTCCTACACTACCTACACTATTTCCAAACCAACCACTAAGAAACTGGGCCTGTACACCCCTCTACCTACTCCTGACAGGCCGTGGGAATCCTTCTCAATGGACTACATGTCAGGCCTCCCATCTACCAAGAGGGGAAATGACTGTGTTTTTGTGGTTGTTGATCACTTTTCCAAGACAAAGATTCTAGTCACCTGCAAGAATAACATCACAACAGAAGACACTACCAAGCTCTTCTTTGAACGAGTATGGGTACATTTTGGGATCCCACAAACCATTTTCTCAAACCGTGATAGTCATTTCCTCATCACATTCTGGTCAAGCCTTTGGTCACTATTGGATACCAAGCTCACCAAATCCACAACCTTCGACCCCCAGATAGATGACCAAACTGAGGTAGTCAATTAGATGATCATACATATCATGTGCATGTACAGTTAAAAACACCCCCACACATGGGATGAGATTCTTCCCTATGTCCATCATAGCTACAATCTATCCCTGCATATCTCAACTAGCCACAACCCCTTTCAGGTGGGATTGGGATTCCAACCATTGGGCCCCATGGATGTTGCACTACCCCTGGTGACCACCTCGGATGAATCGTCCCCTTCTCCACTAGAAGCTTACAAGGTCACCTGGTTCATTGAGTGGATCCAGCACATCCGACAACAGGTTCATGATATTCTACATAAGTCTAATGCCAAGTACAAGCAGCGCCATGATCAACATCGGGTGCCACATAAGTTTCAGGTGGGAGACAAAATTTGGTTGCACTTGAAGAAATAAAACCTTACATGGCCCCATCGGAAGCTTCTCCCACTCCATTATGGGTTGTACACCATCATGAAGGTTGTGGGTGACAATGATTTTGAACTCAACATTCCCCCTTTCCTTGGCCTGCACCCAGTCTTCAACGTGGCTCTCCTTTGGCCATATTTCCCACCATTATTGGACACCTAAAATATAGAAGACAATTTGACACCAAAAGAGATCAACCCTGAATTCATGCAACAATAATCCATTGATCATATTTTTGACACACAGATCAAGGGCACCCGTCAACAAGGCAACTCCTCCACCAAGGCAAGTAGCTCACATGGGGCCAAATTCAGCAGAAATTTCCTCATCTGATGGGGGGAATCGATGCAATGAAGAAAATTAATTCCTAATGAGGTAGTATTTATATATGTGGATATCAATGGCCTCCCACCTTTTCTAACTCGTTAAAAACAATTTTCTGGCAATTTTCGCAATTTACTATTTTTAGCAGTTTTTAACTTCCAGGGCCATTTTGAGGGCCTAAATGAAAGTTTTCAGGATAAAGCTTATCAATGAAAGCAAAAGGATTTGATTGAGCCCTTAAAATTAATCTCCTCGATGATACCTTTCCAATGGGATATCGTGCGCCTAAAACTAAGATCGTATTCAAAAGTTATGACCCCAGAAAGTTGATGTACTAACTTACCCAAACAGGGCCCACATGACTTTTGACGCTTCATCTCCTAGGGTTAGGTTTTTGGATGTATAGGGTTTTTGACATTCCTGTTTATTGTAAAAAGGCCTCCAAATCCTCATTGTAATCATCTTCTTTCAAATTAGTGCAACCGTCACATCTCTTCTCAAAGATAAGTTGCCACCATTCCAACAAGCTTGTTTTCCACTGCATTTTACAGTTTCAGCTTATTTCCGTATTGAATAGAAAACTAGTTTTACTGTATCTTTGTTATTCTGTGTTAAGCATATTTTAATAATCTATATTCATTTTGTTATTCTAATAAAGTCTATATCACATATAATGGTAGCGTCTTGTTAGATTGGTTGTGGGATATCGACTCTTGGACCAATATTTGAACTGCTTATCTGCTTTCTACCAAGTGGGGAACAAATACTTTGGTGTGAGATATGACTCGCAAAGGATATGACCATATATACTTTTGTTTCCATCCTCAATATGATAACACTTGGATAAATCACCAGGCCTGGATGAATTTATCAACTCCTTCCTTGCATTAAATATATACCTACTATCTACATCCACCATTTTCAAAATCCAAGAGATGGAATCTGCACAAGGGAATACTCTTGGATGCGTTTCCACCCTAAAAAATCATGATTTTATGATGTTCTTAAATGCCTGGAGTTCACTTGGGTCCTCTGCTTCTAGAGAGAATGTTTATTTCTTGAACATGTAATAGACTTCCCTCCATTTCAAAGTCTCTCCTTATTTGTCTAGAAGTCCTCATGTATCGTCATATATGGTCCTAACACTTTCTGTATCTATTGTCTGCTGGAAGCTTCCAGATGGTTCATTCCCTATTGGTTTCATTTATGTTTTCTTTCATGGTGACATGTTTAAATATGAAGATAAGACAAATTTGGAGAATCTTTTTTAAAAATACTTTGAATGATCAAAGCAATCATAAGAATTCATAAAAACTATTCAAGACATGTTGTTCCTCGTATATGTCAAAGAGAAATCATTTTCCAATTGATATTTCTAGGATAAAAAGACTTGGGAATTAACTTGAAAAAGTGAAATCAAAGAAAAACAAAACAATTCTTTAAATGAAAATTGGAGGGAACAAGAGTAACTCCTCTGAGTAGATTGGAGGAGTTAATAATAACTCCTCCAATAAGATCAAAGCAGTTAATAATAAGTCCTCCGAGAAGATCAGAAGATTTAATAGTAACTCCTCTGAGCAACATCCAGAAGAGTCTCATCTAGCCTTGGGTTTCTTGGAGGTATTGTAGAGAACTCCTCCAATAATATCAGAGGAGTTAATATCAACTCCTTCAATATGATTGAAGGAGTTTCTTCCAGTTGCTCCAAAGGTGTTCAGAGGAGAAAAGAATAACACCTCTGAGAATATTGGAGGAGTTAGTAGTAAATTCTTCGATATGCTCAAAATAGTTAAAAGAGAGAGAATATTTTGGGAAAGGATTGATTGTAGGTTGATCATTTTTCAAATCTATAGCCATGAATGGGTTGAGTTTCGATGAGAAACGACGAAGTGAAGCATGATCAAAAGGGGAAAAAACGTATCTAGGGCTAAGGGTGTGCAAGGAAATAAAATGAAAACTTAACCCTATCTTAAGAAAAGGAGAGAGGGAGGACAAATTTACCTGGTTAATCATTTTCATGTGTCGGGGAAAGGAACACAATTTTTCTCAAACGATGTTTAGCCCAACTCTCTTACTATCTGGTGTTTAGCGATAATGGTCTTAACCCCATTTCACTTTATATAGCCCTAGGTTAATAAATGGAATTTATTGTGGCAGGTTAGGTTGGAGGATTTTAAAACAACTTCTTCAAGTTTGTTTGAAGGAGATAAGACTAACTCCTCCAAGAGAATCATAGGAAATAGAAGTAATTCCTCTGATATGGTCAAAGGAATTCTTCTTAACTCTTTTGATAGTCTTTTCTTTATCAGAACGATTGGAAAGAACTCTTACAAGTAGCTTGGAAGAGTTGAAAGTCACTCCTCCAAGATGCTCAGAGGAGTTTGAAGTGACTCTGAGGAGCAGTTCAAAGGAGTTTTAAGTAACTCCTCTAAGTTGTTGTAATGTTCCCAAGCCAATATTACAGAAACATCACGGTTTGGGTGTATTTTTAAACTTTCTTTGGTTGTGGTATTTCATCAAACACTTTGTTGATTTACTTGTTTGTTTGTGTTTACTTGCAGGTTGACCTCTTGATTTCAGCCTTAGGATTATATTGATGTTTTAGATGTGTGTTTGAAGAAATATATAAGAATATAAGAAATGGAACATACTTCAACTATATGCAATACCAAAAATATGATAGACAACCGAAAATGATTCATATATGATCTTTCTTTCATAACAATAAGCAAGAACCTGATACAATGAAGATGCCAATATGGAATACTCAACAGATGATCCAATAACAAATAGAAGATTCTACAAAATGCTCCAAGAATATACTATAAGCCTCCAAAGGCTGAATACACCATGAATACCAATACAAGGAAGATCTGGTCCATATGAAGTGTCAACCCCCAAGCTGGAATATGCCACACTCTATTGGAACCCTGAAGCTCCTCAATAATTCGGTCATGTTGCTAAATATGTCCAATCACTCCAAAAAATATGCCAAATAGTATATCGAGTAAAAGAAAGAACAAAACCAAGTGCTCAAAACTCCAAGGACCCTCTCAAAGTTATGGATCTATCCTCCCTCCAAGAAATGGTGCGCCCCCCCAGATGCCTGAAACCCTAGATAATTTGGCCTTCCTCTTAGAGGCCTCCAAATGGTCCACAAACCCACTAGAATAATATATCGGGGCTTGGTTACCTCCCTGGTGAAGTCCCAAGAGAAATGATGAAGATCTGGTCTACCAAATAGTTGAAATCATTTTCTGAAGTGTGCTCCTCTCCTCCAATTCGTCCCATGCATCCAATAAATCAAACGATCCATAAAACTCCATTGGAATGCACTAGATATAATGGCCACGACCCTGCAATGAAAAACCAGGTTCTAGAATCTCCAAAATACCTGCCAAACATTTGGAACAAACTTATCTCAATGGATGGTGTGCCCACCTTGCTGGAAATTCCCAATGGTGCGCCCTCCTTCTCTTCCTGTGCCTATGTCTGGTGTAGAACCCCCCTGCACTAAGTAGATTTGAACTAGAATGTTATGGGAGCATGTTGCATCTCCGAGACCAATATTGGGACAAGCTAGGTGGAATATTTCACCACTAAATCGTCCTCTAGGGTTTGTTAAGTCAAAACCCTCAAAACCCCCAAGGTATGGGCTATCTAGCTAGAAGCTAGATATCCAAATGATAAACATACGTGAATGAATCAATACAGGTCCTTGCCTTTCCTTTATACTTCCTTCTCATCTTGTCCCTCCAAAGTGACTTTCGTTTTATTAATATTTAATTAATTAATTAAATCACTTTAATTAATTAATTAACCTTTTTACCTCTGGAAAGCGCCTTATCTCTCCTTGTGGCTTCCTTGGTGACTTAAATTCACTTATAACCATCCAATCCTGTAGTGTTTATCCTCCTGATTCCAATAAGCTATTACACTAAGAGGTTCCTCTAAGTATTGTGCCCAAAATGACCTCTTGAATTTAATTGACTTATAGCGCAAAGTACTCAAAATCATGGAAATCGTCGAAATGCAACTAAACCAAATCCAACCTATGCGGAATGGATCATAATGATGAAATAAGATGAGCGATGAAAGCCTGACCCCATAATACCTCTCAATAATCCCTATACTCACTATAACCTCCATCTAGCTACTCTGGTCATCATAACCCTTTGTAATGTGATGATGTCCCAAAGTGGGGACATTACAATCCTCTCTGCTAGAAAATTGCTTGTCCTCAAGAAATAACCAAATCCCCTAAAGTATAATACCAGGATCGCATGTCCACCTATGGGACACACAATAGACCCCATCCAATGATGAACTATCACGCAGTCTGGCCCTCGGGTCCCATATCAAGACATGAACTGCAAGCCCTTGGGAAGCATAATCTTGAAATGTATCAACACCATGACACTCCTTCTCCTGACTCATGGCCTCATCCCTGACTGAGTCCATCCTCCAAGATACTACCAATATCAACATGGCCTCCATCAACTGCCCATGTTGATTCCAGAATGAGGTGCTACCAGATTTCCGTGAGACACCCTCAAGTGATGTGCTCTCCTCAACAATGAAGGTCAATCGAAAGTCATAACAAATTTCCCCTACAAAGGTCCACTCACCCCTATCAGTCAGTGAAATTCTCAATCCTAAAATATATGGGTCCCATGCTAGCCTCTATCGAAGATCACCATGCTAACAGTGCACTATGTTGACCATGCCTGACTTCTCCCTGTATATATACCGGATCCTCCACTCCTGGATCCTCAAGCTGAAGTACCTGTGGCACTTAGAACTGTTGTTCAGAGGCTGCATATGTAAGAAAAACTCTATGGAACTAGTACCTTCCCAACCATATCCATGCCCGATCATGATGATCAAGAGGGAGAAAATGTCTCGCTCTATAGGACAAGTACCTACAGGCCCAGTCCAAACCAATCCATGGTGGAATATGTGGCTCTTTGGCACAACCTGGGTCACCCTATAGTAAAACATCCTGCTAGCTAAATGAACACCTGGATCCCATGGAAAACTTGGAAGTTGATCACTTCAAATCTCCTATAATTGCTCCTATGCGAGACTCATCACTATCAGAAACCTTTTGTGCTCATTTTCCATCACTTGGCCTATGATGATCACCATCACACACCAAGTCTCAACTGGCTGCCTATGATGATCCATCTCTATCCAGATGGAAGTCGTAAAGATACTCATCTTAGGTGGTCTTGGCCTAGCCACTCCCCATGTCCTTAGCCATGACCTATCCCTCCTCATGTTTCTTTCTATGATAAAAGTGTCAGGATAGGCTAACAGAAACATCTACAGCTGACTATAGGACTGGAAGGTCCCACATGCTTTGGTCAATCCCAAGGATTTGACCAGAATCTCATCCATTGGTATCCATTATAAATACTCTCTTGTGGTCATCACCGAATCCCAACCATCCAGTACAACTGGAAGTAACTCCTCCAACTGTTTCTCAACCAACCTCCATCTCTTATATCCCATGCAACTACTGATATGGTGAAGGTGATCTCTCATAACTAGGTTTTGTTGCAAAGGAGTGACATATGCATGCTCCCCTAGGTGTGTCTCCTCCATGAAAGGTGCTAAACCCCTTTGAATCCCACCATACATCTCTGCATGTCTCTGTGAGATATCACTCATCATTGTATGATCTGACATACCCATGTTGTCTCACGTAGACCCATGTTGTATCATAGATCCTGGGTGTACTATTGGATCAACATCTACATGGAGGTCAACCACTCTTAGAACACAAATGGAAGTGTCCTCCATCAACTGGTGCTCCTATGCTATATCACCAACATCTTCTAGCAACATGAATGGATGATATATCTGAGTGTCCACTACAACAGATGAAGTGGATCTCCGACAAATATCCTCGAGAGGCTCATCTAATCTAGACTCTAATTCTTGAAGGGTTGTTTGTGTGCCTCTCAAGAATCCTCGAGTTATCTCAAACTCCTCAGTAGGTCTGTCCACCTATAACTCCTATGTCCTCAGAGCCTCATGATACTTCTCACTAATCCTCAATAGGTAGTCCCTGTCAGTCAACAACTACTGGTAGCCAGTCCTCATCAAAGATACTCTCTCCCTGAGAGTATGAAAGTCATGCATGGAAAATACCTCATTTGAACTACCATGTACCACTGATGCCCTCCATCAATGGTTTTCCACCAGTGTATGCATGTCATCAATGCACCTGGTGGCTGCCATGATCATATCCTCACTGACTCTCAACTGTTTTATCAAGTGGTGTGACTTCTGATCACAATCATGCCGAGGTGCCACATCATGTCTCTCAATTCTAGTGCCATATCTAGAATCCCCAACAACACTCTTTGAAAAAAATAAAGTGATGAAATGCTCACTGTCTGTTGTGCCACTGATTCCTCCTATATTTGATTGTATAACATCATCAATTGCTAGCTCTTTATGAATCATACTGTATCTGATGTGAGCAATTGTATCCTTCTGTGAACTCACCTTTCTACTATCATCTATGTCTGGATCCCATATAGATGTGTCTATAAACGTGCTATGGTCATCCTAGATAATAAAGAGTGCATCCTCATCAATGCAGGATGATCGTGGAAGTAAGTGCCCCATCAACCTGTCAGTACCCATAATCTGCTCAACTAATGGAGTCTCCAAAAGTTGTGAATCCATCTCCTCATGCTGATCTATATGTGTAAGTTCCATTATCTCCAAGTCATGTCTCTCCACCTAGGTCTGTGGATCCATGTGTCTCCAGTGTGTATCTCTCACATACATCTCCTCCACCATATATGACATGCCACTACTATCCTCATGTGATGTGGTTTCCATAGGTGTCTGGAAGCATGACATATGTGTCATGGTCACCGTAGGGAGCTCGTCATCTCTAAGTGCTAACACATGTGTATCCTCACTAGTGTCACCACTCTGTTGAGGTGTAAGGTCATCAATAGTATCTTATATTTCTGTTGAAACACTGGTTCTATCATCATGTCCATCCCACTTCTCTTCCGATGTGCAAGGATCACTATCCTCAAGCATGAAAGAATCACTAGCCTCTGTGAAAAAGTCACTATCACTAGCCTCTATACAAGAGTCACTATAATCATCAGACTGCTCCAGATGAGAATCTATAGATCCATCCTCACATGCCTCCTCAATACTGTCATAGAGTACCTCAATATTATGCTTCTGATCCTTACCCCTACACCTATGATTTGGTTCCCATGGCCCCTTGCAACTGTAGCAAGGTTGTGTGCTCCCAATGGGCGTGGGGTCTCTCTATTCTTCCCACCATTTAGCATCTCTGGTTCACTTTTCCCCTACTAATATGATCCAGTGTAAAGCCTCATCTTCTCTCCAACCAGGATATCTTAAGGCTAAATAATGTGGGAAGGTTATTTGGGCCCTAGTTTCCTTGCTAAGGGTGGAATATTTTATCTCTAAGTATATTATCTCAAATTATATCTCATCCATTTATCCTTGTGTAAGACCCCTCAGAATGGCAGGAGTTTACACTCTAATACCATTGTAATCTTCCCAAGACAATATGCCAGGAACATCACGGTTTGGGTGTTTTTTTAAACTTTCTCTGGTTGTGGTATTTCATCAAACACTTTGCTTATTTACTTGTTTGTATGTGTTTACTTGTAGGTTAACCTCTTAATTTCGGCCTTAGGATTATATTGATGTTTTAGATGTGTTTTTTCAGAAATAGATAAGAAGATAAGCAATGGAACATACCTCAACCATATGCAAGACCAACAATATGATAGAAAACCCAAAACGATTCAGATCTGATCTTTATTTCGTAAAAATAAGCAAGAACATGATACAATGAAGATGTCAATCTGGAATACTCAATAGATGATCCAATAAGAAATAGAAGTTGCTACAAAATGCTCCAAGTAGATACTATAAGCCTCCAAAGGATGAATACACCATGAATACCAATACAAGGAAGATCTGGGTCATATGAAGTGTCAACCCCCAAGTTGGAAGATGCCACACTCTGTTGGAACCCTGAAGCTCCCCAATAATTCGGTCCTACTACCAAATATGTCCAATAACTCCAAAAAATATGCCAAATAGTAAATCGGGTAAAATCAAGAACAACCCAGGTGCTCAAAACTCCAAGACGCCTCTCAAACTCATGGATCTAACCTCCCTCCAAGAAATGGTGTGCCCCCCTGGATGCCTGAAACCCTAGATAATTCGTCCTTCCTCCTAGAGGCCTCCAAATGGTCCACAAACCCATTAGAATGATATATTGGGGCTTGGTTACCTCCCTGGTGAATTTCCAAGAGAAATGATGAAGATCTGGTCTACTAAATGGCTGAAATCACTTTTTGAAGTGTGCTCCTCTCCTCCAATTCGTCCCATGCATTCAATAAATTAAATGATCCATACAACTCCATCGAAATGAACTAGATCTAATGGCCATGACCCTGCAATGAAAAAATAGGTGATAGAATCTCCAGAAGCCCTGCCAAACACCTAGAACAAACTTCTCTCAATGGATGGTGCACCCCGCTTGTTGGAAACCCTCAATGGTGTGCCCTCCTTCTCTTCCTGTGCCTGTGGCTAGTGTAGAACCCTCCTGCAATGAGTAGATCTGAACTAGAATGGTGTGGGAGAATGTTTCATCCATGAGACCAAGCTTGGGACAAGCTAGGTGGAATCTTTCACCACTGAATCGTCCTCTAGGGTTTGTTAAGTCAAAACCCTCAAAACCCCCAAGGTATGGGATCTCTAGCTAGAAGCCAAATATCCAAATGATAAACATACATGAATGAATCAATAGAGTCCCTTTCCTTTCCTTTATACTTCCTGCTCACCTTGTCCCTCCAAAGTGACTTTGATTTTATTAATATTTAATTAATTAATTAAATCACTTTAATTAATTAATTAACCTTTTTACCTCTGAAAAGATCCTTATCTCTCCTTGTGGCTTCCCTGGCCACTAAAACTCACTTTTGACCATCCTATCCTATATATTTTCTCCTCCCAATTCCAATGAGATATTACACTGATAGGTTCCTCCAAGTATTGTGCCCAAAATGACATATTCAGTGAATTTAATTTACTTATAGCTCAAAACACTCAAAATCATGGAAATCGTCGGAATGCAACTGAACCAAATCCAACCTATGCGGAATGGATCATAATGATTAAATAGGATGAGCGATGCAAGTCAAGCCCCATAATACCTCTCAATAATCCATGTACTCACTATAACCTCCATTTGGCTACTCTGGTCATCATAACCCCCTGTGATGTGATGATGTCCCAAAGGGGGGACATTACAGTTGTTCGGAGGAGTTTGAGGTAACTCCTTTGAGTTGTTGGGAGGAGTTTGAGGTAACTCCTCTGAGATTCTTGAAGGAGTTTGAAGTAACTCCTCTGGGAAGTTTGGAGGAGTTGAAATTAACTTTGTCTATCAAATTTTTTAAAACTTCAACTTTGAATTTTTTCTCATTTTCTCAAGTAAATTATGAGTTACCAAGAGAAGCCTTTGATTGACTAAGGGGATTATGATATTTTTCTCTTGGCTTAAAAAATAAAGAGGTTCCATTTTTAGGGAAGTATCAAAATATAAGGTAAAATGAATGGGTTATGGTGCCGGTCACAAAAAATGGAGACACACTGGGTGAAGCCTTGGATCTCTGCAAAATGATGTCCATTCATAATTTTATTAGGAAGGAAACTCCATCACACAAAATCATAAGGGAGAAAAGATAGGTCCCATGAATTGCATATTAAAATACCAAGGTGATTCAAAGAGGGGTGAGACCTGTTCAAATTTAATAGATTTCTTTCAAAATTATATCAAACTTTATGGTGAATGGATGAAGGGAAGATGTAGGCAGTAAAGTAGAAATGAAACATCAAGAATATTGAGAATACAAGTATAATGCATTTATTTGGTGTTGCTCAACTACTAGAGAGTGTCCATAGTCCCGATGGAGTCACCTCGGTGTCAGAAGCCTTTCTTTGGTGCTAGAGAGCATCCATATCCCTAACGAATATACTTGCATGTCCCATGTGCTATGGAAAGCCTTTCCCCAATCCTTTACCTTTTATAATATTTGATGCTCTTTTGTTTAGAGATACAGGTGGATGGGGGAGTCCAGATAACCTTTAAAGGCACTAGGGATGAAACCTGTGATGGTGAGATATACTAACTTGATTATAAATGAGAAAAATTCTCGAGTCGTGATTCCTAACCTACTGCAAAAATTTCATCCAGACCATTTCATTTATCTTTCATAACATGGAAATATGTTGTTTAATTTAGTCTCTTTTCTCCCTATTTTCCCAGTGTCTCTTCATATTGACAAGATACATTCCTCCATCATATCGTAACTTGTGATAGTGTGAAAAGGGTTTGCATGTTTGGGGAGAAAAGTAGAATTGAAATCATATTACATAGATGTTTAGGCCCTCTGCACCAAATGTGCTATTTTTAAGAATGTGACTTGCTTCTGGTTGCGAGAACTCCAAAATCACAAGGGAATCCAACAAGAAGAACAAGGTAAAATTAGTAATCAAACAGATCAAGAAAAATCAAAATAACTAAGTAAACAAAAGAAAAAGCAAAAAACTATAAACAAGTTTTATTTATGTACACATGACCAATAACCTCAATGCCTAACTTATATAATTTTTTAGGACTTTTCCATTTATAGGGAGAGATTCTATCTCTCCCTGAAGGTTTTGTAATCGAAAAGTGCCTTGGGTAATTTTTTCTTTGTTAAGGTAAGGGCCAAGCCAATTGTTTTGAAATTTCAAATGTTTCGCTTTATCTTCATGTGGCTTATCCCATTTCAGGACTAGGTCCCCAACTTGGAATTCTTTCTCACCCTCATATTTCTTATCAAACCAACATTGTATTGTTTGTTGGTGAGCTTAAAACTTAGTTTTGGTCTTGTCACATATTTTTTCAAGGTTCAACAAGGAATTTATACGACTTTGGATGATTGGGAATTATCTGCCTTGGGACAGTAGTGTAAGTTGGAGAGAAGGCAGGTAAATGTTCTAGGGTAACACAACTTATTTTCCATACACAAGAAAATAGGATGATGTTTCGATGGAAGATTTTGGGGTGACACGATCCACCCAAATAGAATTTTGTAATGCATTGTGCCAATTTCTCTGGTGATCAACCATGGTTCTCTTTAGGATACATATCATGTTTTTGTTTGTGGATTCTGCCAGGCCATTTCCTTGGGGGTAATAGTTAGTCGAATACTTTAAAATAATCCACTTTTCAAATGCATACTCAGATAATTTCAAAGATGAAAAATAAGTAGCGTTATCAAATACTAAATAGTTAGGAATACCAAACCTCATGATAATGTGTTTCTCAAGAAAATTTATCACTACTTCCTCATACACTTTGACTAAAGGGATTGCTTCGATCCAACATGTGAAATAATCAGTTGCGGTCAAAATATACCTGTGTTTTTTGGATGAATGAGGATTTATCTCACCAATAATATCTAGGCCCCACTACATGAAGGGTTCCTCCATTGCTACATGTTGGTGACGAAAAGCGGCTTTACGTTCCCTCCTTGCGGATTTTTGACATGCTTCGCAAATCCTTGAGGACATGTGAGCATCCTTGAAGAGGGTGGACCAGTAGTATCCCTCTCTTAGCACCTTGTGAAATTTTGTGTCTCCTGAGAAATGTCCACCATCTGGTCCATCATGCATATCCTTTAGTACCTTGTCAATGTCTTGTCTTTCAAGGAATCTGAGTAACACTCCATCGTAATTATCTCTAAACAAGATGCCATGTAATAATTGGTACTGCAAATATTTCAGCCTCAACACTCTTTTTTTCTTATCCTTTAGATGGTTTGGAGTGGTGCCATGTTGTAGATAATACTTAAGATCATTGTAAAATGATACTTTAATAGATGGAACAGATCTAACTTGTTGAGTATACATTATCGGTTCATATTTCCAACCATGCTCCTCTTGTTCTTCAACATCAACTCCTTGCGTCACTAATTTACACAATCCATTACCTTTCATGATATTGGTTGGTTTAAATTTGAGGTCATACTCTTGCAGATTTGTCATCCAATTTCCTCATCTTTCACCAAATTCCTTTTGAACAAATAAGGATCTCACTTCTGGGTGTGGGATGATGACTTTGGTGCGATTTTTTAAGATATACGGTCTAAACTGCTTGATTTCTTTATGGACAACAAATTCTTTCTTTTCCAACGGAGGATAATTCAATTCAACACCTTGTAACCTAGTGCTCATAAAAGAAACAAGGTATTTGTCTCCTTTTTCATCCTTTTGCATGAGTACTGCTGCTAGTGAATGCTCAGATGCAAATGTATATAGCAGGAAATCTTTTGAAAAATCATGACTCCGAAGAGATGGTGCATTGTCTATAGTGGTTTTAATATTTTCAAATGATTCCTTTTCCAAAGGAGTCCATTTTAATTGCACATACTTTTTCATCATATTTTGTAAAGGTTTTACAATTTCAACAAAGTCTCGATTGAATCTTCAAACGAAATTGATTCTGCCGAAAAAATATTGCATGGAACTCTTGTTGTGAAGTGGAGAAATTTGTAAAATGACTTTGGTTCTCTCCAGATCCACCGAAATTCCTTCTTTTGAAACAACGTGTCCCAATAAAATTCCTTCTAAAAAAATGAATACGGTTTTATTGGGATTAAGTGAAATTTTGTATTTTCTACAATGCTTGAAAATATTCTTGAGATATTTTGGGTGGTCTTTTTTTTTTTGAATAAACAGTAACATCATCAAGGTAAACCACCATGCTTTGACGAATTAATCCTTTGAAATAAATTTCCATTTTCCTCTGAAAGGTATCTCCTATGTTCATAAGATCACAATTCATTCTTCTATCAGAATAAGTTCCCCACTTAGTTAGAAAAGTGGTCTTTAATCGATCTGGTTCTGCCACACGAACTTGGTTGTATCCTAAAAATCCATCTAGTAGGAAGAATAGTTGAGATCCATAGAAAAGTTGCAATATTTGTTCGATTGGGGGGATTGGATAGTTATATTTGCCGAAAGTGTGATTTAGATTTTTGAAATCTAGACAGATTCTTATTTCTCCCTACTTTTTCTTTACGAGCACCATATTAGATACCCAAGCTGAATGTCTTACCTTAAAATTTATTCGGGCATCTAATAACTTCTTGAGTTCCTTTTGTATAAGAGGTTCAAGAGTAGGAGGTATCTTTCTAAGATTCTGCTGAAATGACTTGATCCCCTCTTTGATGGGAATTACATGTATTATTCTTGTATCATAAGTATTCAAGTCATCATATGTCTAGGAAATAACATCTCGATACTTCTTAAATAATTCTGTGAATGTTTTTTTTTTTGGAATCTGAACAAGATGTACCTAGGTTGACACACTTAGGTTATTCAGATGTTCCCAAGTTGACCAAGAAATGAATCATCATAGAGATATTGGTCTTTGTATTAGTTGGCCTCCTGAATTTAGACTGTAAATCAAATAACTTTTCAAGAGTCAAAACATTTTTTGGAACACAATTTGTCTTGACCTTATTAGTTTCTTCTCGATAAGATTGAAACTCTTGTTGATGTAGCTCATCATTGATCACTGAGTCTTGGAACGTCTTCCAACTAGTAAGGAAGTTGAAAATCCAAGAATCAAAGTTGAATACTCTCCAACTTGTGATGTTGTCAGGTATAGATGGCCTAAATATCAGTTCAACCGAAAAACCATCGTCAGGAGGCAAACCTAGATGTTGCATTGACCAAAATATCAACATATACATTTTGATCATGGGGTGTAGAATTCATATTAAATGCATAAAATGAATAAATAAGATTACATACCTCTTGCTGATAGGATTTTAGATGCTAAGACAATAAATGAATAGTATTTTTTACCTATCGAACTATGATCTTCGAGTCACCAAACACTTTCATATGTTTTACCTTAAGGTCAATGGTTGTTTTTAGGCCTTTCACTAAGGCTTCATATTCAACAGTGTTTTTGGTGCATTAGAACTCTAAATGACATGATATGAGCATTTTTCCTTGGTTGGGGTTGATCAATACACATCCTATTCCGACTCCATCCTTTTTTTTAGAAACGTCAAAGAACATGGTCCACATATCAGTGATGTTAGTTTGTTTAGTCAAACTAAATCCTAAGTTAGTAAGTATGAGATATGCATCGTTATGTACTCATGGGCAGAGGCTTGATTGTAGTTCAGATGGTATTTCAGAAGTTTGATCTTCGTAACAACCATAATCAGTCTCGAAAAAATAATTTCCCAATATGGAATGAGCAAAGCTAATGGGCTCATTTTTACCTTCTAATTTTGTCACTGTGTGTTTCTTGTGTGCTTCACTATTAACCCAGATTTGATTCACTATTTTTGTTCTTCTCTATTAACCCAGACCAATCAGTAGAGAAATAACCTTAAAGTTTAGCTGACCAATCTTTGCTCAAGAGAAAACCATAACTTTTTGGAATGTCTACTACAACTATATCTATAGTATGATGAACCCTTGGATCAGATGACAAACCGATTAACACATCCCTAAGTTCCCATTTCACTTTAACATCTATCCTATCTAATTGGATATTCATGATTTTTTTTATTTGTGGGACATCATTTATTTTTTGGCGAACATAAAAATGCATGACGTTGGAAGAGGCACTATAATATGCCAAACAATTATGTACATTGAAATTAAAAATTTCATTATTAAGCAGAAAAGGTGGTACCTGAGATTTTGAAAAAGGACCTATGCTTGTTGCATTTATAGTTGATGTTATTTCTACCTTATGGATTTCAGGTGTATCATTTCCATAAGTTAGGATTTCAGCAGTTGCGATAGTTTTTGTTTGAGTTTGATGGGGTTTGAAAACATCATGTAAGAGTTCATGTTGTTGTGGGAGACAAAAAATATCAAACATGGAAATATTGGCTTTAATTTTCTTCGTGTATTCAATTACATTAAAGTCCAAGGAATGTGAATTCAAATCGTTCTTAGCTTGCCTATATTTATCATGAATCACCTTTTCATCATTTTCAACACTGTTATACGTGCTTGGTTTATCTTTATTTTCTATGGTACTTTTTCCGGTCTTATTGTTAGTTTTTTATAGAATTGTGTTGCTTTGTTTTTGGAGAATAGGGGGAGGTTTTATTTTTCTAAGGGGAATGTTTTCTTGTTTGGAGGACGGGGTGTCATATGGTGGACCTTTGCTGCATAAGTTATATCCTTTTATGGTAGAAAATTTTACAACTTGTGTATCTCCGATAAGGATTTGTTCAATTTGTTCATGATCAAATTACACACACCAGCCCTAAAAGGGAATAGTTGATTCTAGGGGTTCTTTGTTAGTAGTATCATGAGGATATTGTGTATGAATTTTATCATCTAAACTTTGTTGATCCAGTAACTAGTTGATCACCAAGGTCATAGAGTTGACCCACTGAGGACACGTTCGTTCAAGATGATTTTTTTGATGATAAGAGAAAAAACTAGCGTTACTGAAACTATCTAGATTGAAATCCACGTGTGGTGGTTTTCATGGGTTTTCTAGTTTCTTAAATGATGGGCATAAATTTCGTAGCTTGGATGATCTTTCGCCAACATTATTCTTGAGGTCCACCACTTCATTCGATAATTTCTTAACCACTTTAACCACATTATCAATATCCTTGTATTCCTTGTCAGGTGGATTAGTTAATAACAATGGTTTCTTCCCAGTTGACTTAGTTTCCTCATAATGTGGATGTTGATCATATGATAATAATTCTCATTCCACAATTTCAGCTTCATCACAGTTTAAAACCAATGTGTTTTTGTTAGATCGTTTTACAAACATCCCAATGGAGGGGTTAAGGCAACTGTATAATATTCAATAGCTAATGATTGAGAAGGAGCTACCTCATGGGGAAACTTAATCAAGAAATTTAGAAATATTTGGTTAAAATCTTTTACTCTTTCCCTTTTGTCCATTCTGATGGCTTCTAGTTCATTATGTATGGATGTTGTAGTTTTCCTTTCTCCAAACTTCCTCATAAAGAGCCTTTTGAAACTATCGAAGTCTGTAATAGATCCGGTGGGTAAGATGAAATACCAAGTAGAGGCTTTCCTAGAAAAAGTATAAGGAAATAACCTACATACTACACTGTCATTTTGAACCCATAGAAGACGTATAGCCAAAAAGAAATTATTTCTATGATATTTTGGGGACCCGGGTTTGTCTGGGTCAAATTTCAGTAAGAGTCTATTAAATTTCCTTGGGATTTCATGAACTTCTCCAGCTAGATTTGGAGCTCCATGGGATATCCATCATGGTATGACCTCTCTGTGGATCCTATTTTTTCCCATTATTTTTTCTATGGTAACATATGGTTGTTCACCTTGAAATTCTTCTTCTTCAGGTTCAATGAAGAAATGTGAAACTCTTCTTAAGATTACGAGGACCTCTTGTAAAGTAGTTTCAATAAGTTCATCTACAAAGTTGATGTAAAAATTAGGATCTATGTTAGGAATTTATACACATGTTTCTTTTCTCCTAGAGAGTTCAGAAGTTGTAGATAATTTCCAAGCAATTTTGCATGAGCATGAGTGATTCTACGCGTTTCGTGAAGTTATTCTTGAGGTATGCAAAACCAGGTTTCAGAATGTATTTCAGGACTCCTAGAAGCACTTACGAAATAATCCTTTGAGTCTTCATAAATAACTTCTTGTTTAGAATTGATTTGGGAAAACGAGGTAGGTTGTGAGTTGGCATTACTCGTTGAAGACTGATTTCAGTTATTGTTTAGTTCATGTATGTAAGCCATAAAATATGACCCTCCTTCTAGTGCCAATTTTGTTGAGGGGTCCAAATTCGCCTGATAATAGCAAGGGGTACTTCCTAGTATACAGTCCCAATTAGAATATACATTGTTTGGATTAGGAGTCCCATCCAGAATTTGGCCTGACTACCATTATTGCTAACTTTTGATTTTATTACTGGTCATGGTTCAGTGTACTGATGTGGGGATGGGTGCAATTCAGAGAAGTAGATGAATACCATGTATGTAAATAAAACTAATATATCACTAATCTATGCTAACCTATCCTATATAACAGCAAAGCTAACGTAACCAATGAGTTATAATGTAACCAAAACTTAAAACAAATTTAATACAGTTAGTTGTATAAAAAGAAAAAGATTGGAAGCAAAATCATATATAAGTATATAATCATATTAATCCAGATTACAATGACATATAATGTAACAAATCACAAAAATCAAGGCATGGGAATATTCGAAGAAATACTGATAAATGAAAAAAATGATTAAGATTCCATAAGAATTAGTCTAAAACAAGCAAAGCATTCTTACAGTCCATAGAAATAAAAAATATCTTCACTTGAAGTAGTTCAAAGCTTCAATCGGTTTCTACATAGAATGCCTTCTATAACATATTGTCCATGAGGGCTTCTCAATATTCATTAACACTTTATAAGTTCTTGAAACAGTTCTTGGGTCTATACAATGCTCGAAAATCCCCAAAAAAGTCCCATGTTCAGAGAGTCTCTAGTCTCTTTTATACAAATAATCCACATTCCCTTCTCTAGTCTTTTCGCCTTCTTCTTGAAGAGGAAATTAAAAAAAAATCCACATTCCCTTCTCTCATGAAAAGTGGTAAACGAAAGGATGAAACTTGAGGTGGTTAGGAAAAAATGAAAGGGAAAAAATGGTCTTTCCTTTTCCTATGAAATTTTTCTTTGGAGATAAGTTGTCCATACTTCCAACTAGTTCTACAATGACTCCATCCTCCTATAAGATAGATTCTCAAACATTTCTTCAATCATGCCAATGCTATCATCCAAGGCACTCACATCTTTTTCCAATCTTCTCATGTAAGCATGTATCATGGTATGGAGCTTCGTTGGTTGTAGTAAATGCTAATTAATAAGATCTGTTGAGACCATAGTTGATGTTTCAACTATTTGTCTCCTTATACTTGTACTTTCCTAACTGCATTCGCTAATTGTTCCATGACTAAATTCTTCCCAAGTTCGTCTAACCTTGGGAGTCGACCATTCCTTATTAACTCTTGAGAAGATTTGTAAGTTCTTGAACAAATCCCCATTTCTTTGGTTACTTATTTGTCTACTCGTTTCCCTACCTATTGGCAATGGTATAGAACATATATATATTTCTTCCTTGTTGATTTTGATGTTCTATATAACTCTGGAGGCACATCATGATTTTCTGCTATCCAAGTATCAATGTCGGTTATACCTTCCTGGATAGTGTTGTATTGTGTTAGTTGCATTTGTATTCTATTTTTTTGTTCAATAACTGTTGCATCCATGTTTTGGAAGAGATGCAGGTTGGCATACATATCAATGATGCCACCTTCCAAATCATTTCTCCCTTTATCTGTGTTGGCTTTAAAATTGAGAAGACTTATCTCATCTATCTTAACTTGTTGGAGCCTCTTTTCTAGCTCTTTGATCCTCATTTCCTTTTCCTCATTATATTGGCACAAAATTTTTATACTATCCACATTTGCATCCATGAATGAAAATAATTCCTTAGCTTTCTCCATAAGGTATTCACTGACATCTCCTGTGACAAGCACCTGGGTTACTATTGATAAAGGAGCTCCTTCTGTTGCTGGAATTTTTTTAACACTTTCTCATACGATCCGGCCAGTTTTTATATCATACATGAAACTACGGAGGTCCAGTATTTCAGTCGACTGAAAAGGTTCCCAAGGCCTGAGACCCAAACCGCTACTTGTTTTTTTTGTTCCCGTACCTGTGGTGGATGCTCCGGGGAAATCCAAGTTGATCAGGTGCATGTCACCCTCTCTATCATCTACATCCTTCTTCTTCCTTTCTTCTTCACAAATCCTTTGATAATCTATTTGATATTTGTGCTACCAAAGCACCTTGAAGTAAATATGAATAGAGGCATCAAAGGGTAACCAAATCCATCCCATGTTCAGGCATTTGTGAGAGATGCACATTATGTATAAAAGGTATGAAGACATATGGAAATTGGGGAAGCTACCTGATTGTGCTTGTGTAACAGATGAAATTGCATTTTTAAGATTCTTAGACAATATGTCTTCCTAGTTGAATTAGGCCCCTACATATTCACAAAAATAAATTAATGGTATATATGACAAAGAAAAGTGTGTTTCATATGGTTCCCCATACAACTTGCATAGCATGGCTACCATATATTAGTAGGGTATTCTTAGATTGGTTGTGGGATATCAACTCTTGGGACAATATTTTAACTACTTATCTAATTTGTACCAAATGGGGAACAAATCATTTGGTGTGAGCTCCAACTCGCTAAGGAGCTAACCATATAGTATTTTGTTTCTCTCTTCGAGATGATAACACTTGGCTAAATCACCAGGCCTGAAAGAAGCTATTGACTCCTTCATTGCATTAAATATATACCTACTATATACGTTGGTGTTCTTCAAAATCCAAGAGATGGAATATGCACAAGGGAATACTGTTGGATTTGTCGCCACCCTGAGAATTCCTAATTTTCTAATGTTTTTAAATGCTTGGAGTTCACCTGGGTCCTCTTCTTCTATAGAGAAGTTTGATTTATTGAACATGTAATAGACTTCCCCCCATTTCAAAGTCTCTCCTTATTTGTCTATATGTCCTAATGTATCGTTGTATACAATCCTAACACTTTCTGTATCTATTGTCTACTGGGAGAAGACAGATGGTTCAACCCCTATTGGCTTCATTGATGTTTTCTTTCATGGTGACATGTATGAATCTACAGACAAGACACATTTGGAGCATGTTATTAAAAATAGTTTGAATGATTAAAGAAATCATAAGAATTAATGAAATCTATTCAATAAATGTTGTTCCTTGTATATGTCAAATAACAATCAATTTCCTATTGAGATTCTGAGGGTGAAAAGACTTGGGCATTAACCTGAAAAAGTGAAATCGGAGAAAAACAAAACAATTATTTAAATGCAAATCGGAGGGAACAAGAGTAACTCATCCGAGCATATCGTGGGATTTTATAGTAACTCCTCCAAGAATATCGAAGCACTTAATAGTAACTCCTTCAAGAAACATCCAGAAGAGTCTCAACTAGCCTTTAGGTTCTCATAGGTATTGAAGAGAACTCCTCCAATTGTATCGTAGGAGTTAATATCAACTCCTATGATATGATCAAAGGAGTTTCTTCCAATTGCGCCGAAGGTGTTCGAAGGAGAAAAGACTAACTCCTATGATCATATCGGAGAATTTAGTAGTAACTTATTCGATATGATCGAAGAGTTACTAAACAAGTTTCCAAACTTCTTTTTTTTTGCGAACACAAGCATGGTGAGGAATACTTCGGCGAGCCTAGAGAAACAAGAAGGGTGTTTAGGGTCCACTTAGGTCAAGACTCTGCACTCTATATTAATTTGGAGGGTGGGGTTTCAATAGTTAAATGTGAGAGAATATTTTGGGAAAGGATCAATTGCAGGTCGCTCATTTCCCAATCCATACTCATGAATGGGTTGAGGGTTGATGAGAAACAATGAAGTGAAGCATTTTCAAAAGGGAAAAAAGTTGATCTAGGGATAAGGGTGCATAAGGAAATAAAATGAAAACTTAACCCTATCTTAATAAAAGGAGAGAGGGAGGACATACTTACCCAATTAATCGTTGCCACATTTTGGGGAAAGGAATGGGATTTTTCTCAAACGGTATTTTATCCTAGCTCTTTTTCTCTCCAGTGTTTAGCGATAATGGTATTAACCCAGTTTCACTTTATATATACCCAGTTTAATAAATGACATTTAATGTGGTAGGTTAGTTCAGAGGATTTTAAAATAACTTTTTCAATTTTGTTCAGAGGATATAATACTAATGCCTTCGAGAAGATCAGAGGAGTTAGAAGTAACTCCTTTGATATGATCGAAGGAATTCTTTTTAACTCTTGCGAGAGTCTTTTCTTCATCAAAACCATTGGAAAGAACTCTTTCGAGCAGCTCAGAAGAGTTGAAAGTAACTCCTATGAGTTGCTTGGAGGAGTTTGAAGTAACTCCTTCAATATGTTTAGAGGAGTTTGAAGTAACTTATCTGAGTTGTTCGAAGGATTTTAAAGTAACTCCTCCAAATTTTTCAGAGGAGTTTGAAGTAAATCCTTCGATATGTTCGGAGGATTTTGAAGTAACTCCTTTGATATGTTTGGAGGAGTTTGAAGTAACTCCTCCGAGTAATTTGAATGAGTTGAAATTAACTTTGCCGATGAATTTTTTTAAAACTTCAACTTTGAATGTTTTCTCATTTTCTCAAGTAAATCACGAGTTACCAGGAGAAGTCTTTAATTGACTAATGAGCTTATGATATTTTTCTCTTGGCTTAAAAAATAAGGAGGCTCCATTTTTAGGGAAGTATCAAAATATAAGGTAAAATGGAGGGATTGTAGCACCAATCACAACACCAAGATAAAACCCGGTCATAATGTATGGTCACTTGGTTAAAAGAGAGGAAGTGCCTATGGGATAGATTATAGAACAAGCCTTGCGCTTTCTTTTTCTATTTATTGTTCACATCGTTTAGTCCTATGGGAAAAGGTGCCACAAAATTAACACCTGCCCAATGTTTGATATAGGAAAGGGAATAGAGATCAAATTGAAGCTCAAATCTAATATATTGAACAATTGAAGATGTAGTGGTAGCACAGGATCAAAATAGAAGATTCAATCCATACATGTTATTGACTTATAAGGTATTCAAATTATACAAATGCAAATGGGATTACAAATTATAATTGAAGAGGTTTTTACATAGAATAATCAACAAAGGAGGAAATATGTTCTTAATTAGAATGACAAAATTATTGTTATTTTATTAATAAAATGAAAAGGAACAATGGTTCATTTTCTATTTTACAAAGATACACATTGGTTCAATGTCATACACATTTTGGAAGACTATATAAACAAATAAATATTGTGAAGAAGAGGAGTGTCTTTGGAAGTTAATTAAGAAGGTCACAAAAAAGACAGAGTCCAAGGAATAAATTAAAGTTTGCAATATGCACATGAAGTGAGGGTCGAAGGGAGGAGAAAGGGAGGATTAGAGTCCTCTATAGGTTGGATCTTGAAAAACAGGGAGTTGCATCTTTCTCAAGTTGTTTCTTGAAAGTAGAGGATTAGAGTCCTCTATAGGTTGGAGCCTGATCTATAGGGAGTTGCAAATTACTTAAGTTGGTGCTTGAAAATAGGGGATTGTTGTCTCCTTGAGTTGGTTCTCAAAACAAGGGAGGTTGGTGTCTCCTACAAGTTGTAACTTATAAAAGAAATATAAATTTTATTATTGTTGCATTCAAAATTGTGTGTAGTGTACATTCTCGTTGATCAATTGTTATGGCCAATAATTTTAATAATTAAAGAATTGATTAAAATTGTGAAAAACAAGCAATATTGATTCAATCCCCCCTCTCAGTATTGAACAACATTCCAACAATTGGTATCAGAGTAGTTTCCTTCACCACAGTCTAATCATTGGAAGGAAGATTCATGAGAACTCACAATGTATCAACATAGAGGAATGTCCTCTAACAGAGCACCATTGTTCAAAGGAAACTATTATGCATTTTGGAGTATAAGGATGAAAATTTATTTGATGGACCTTGGTTGTGATGTTTTATTATCTTTGGTAAATGGTTACACTGCACCTTCAAATGAAACTGCAAAGAAACTCTACAATAATTATTCAAGGGATGTTAATGTAATTCTGGGTGGATTAGAAAAATCTATATTTGTAAAAGTGATGCATTGTAAATAAAAAAAAAAATTTGGGACAAAATTAGAATCATCTATGAAGGAGGTGGAAAATTTGAGAAAGAAAAAATTCAAACATACAAAGGGAAGTTTCAGAGTTTGAAGATGAAAGAGGAAGAAAACATTGTAAAATATCTTCAAAGATTGGATGAAATCGTCAATTCACTTAGAGCACTGGGAGAAGAGTTAAAAGACATAAATATTTTCCAAAAAGTGTTGAGATAATTACCAATGATATATGATGCCAAGCTATCTACTTTGGAAGATATAGAAGACATTGACAAGATTACAATGGATTAACGCCATGGGATTATTATAGCCTATGAAATGAGAACAAGGAAATAAAGGCCATCAAAAGGGGTGTTGGCCCTTGGTTATGAAAGTAAGCGAAGATCGAGGAAGAAAAGGAAAAATGTGAACTATGCAGAAGACACAGTCACTATTACTGGGTCGAAGTGAGCAAAAGAGAATAAAAGACGAAGCGAAGTAAAAGGAAGCAAGTCGTTGAACGAGGAGATCGAGGATGACATATCAACAAGAAATAAGGATTGTGGAAAACTCATCAAGTGGAAAAAGCCACCATTGGATTCTTTGGAGCATCGCGTGAGAAGGAAGGAAAGATAGGTTGGAGAAGCCTTGAAAACGCAGGTCAAATTGACCTAGGGTTTTGGCATCTAGGGTTTGTGACACCTAGGTTTCGACCTAGGGATGTCAGTGAGCTATTTTAATGCATAAATAGAGGTCTAAAGGACCTAGGTTGGGTTGTTGATGTCAGGATCATTGTTGTTGTCTTTGTCATTGTGTGATTGAGTGAGTAATATTGAGTGAGAGAGAATTGTTGAGTAGGAGAGCCTTATGTATTGTAAGATCTTCAGCTGAGTGCGAATGTCAAGTCCTACAACTGGGTGAGAAGGAAGGGGAGAGACAAAGAGGAGAAGAAACAAGATCTTCTAGCTGAGAGCATAGACAAGAACTGTATGCTTCATCTTACTACATTATAAAGCACAGTTCTATGGAAGTAGCCCTAGAGAGAGGGTGAACCATGTATATCTTGTGTTGTATGTGTGATTGGTGTTATATTCTTTGTTATTGGTATACTTCTATTGCATGACTGTGTTAGATATGATAGATATATATTGCATAATAGATCCTAGGAATATAAAGAATACTATATTGTTGTGTGTCGATCACTTTGAACCCACTATATATTCCTTCTGGTTGTAGACATCTCTATCCTACAACCCCCATATAGTTGCTTTGGGTGAGACTGCATCTGCCTCGTAGGTGCTTCTGAAAGGGCCAACAGCTAGGGCTTGTTGGTGCACTATTGGAGCTGAACCTTGGGTCTTCCCCTATGCCAACAAATGGTTTTGTTGCCGAGACAAGAATATTCTTGAGGAATGTCAAGGTGGTTTCCATCAAAGAAAAAAATTCAAAAGTGGATAGAGAATCAAGAGAAGGACTTCGTTGAAGCCTAGAACAAGAACCCTAATATTAGTACAGAGGATTGGTTGGAGAGATATATCTTTATTGATAAACACAAGATTTTATTTGGAGGAATCCATCAGGAGCTATATGAGTGGTTATCTAGGTTAGCAGATACCCAGTTTGAGATAAAAACTAGACCTCCTATGGTTTGGATGTCGTCACTGATCAATAATGTCAAGAGATTCGATAAAGTCGTGTCACGAGTAGTAGATCATTGGTTTGATAGCACCATTGGAGAGTACATCACTGAGTTTGTTGTTGATAGAGTGGAGTCATATAGCCAGGCTGAGAGATATTTATTGAAGGGACCCAAAGGAAAATTTTTACATTTTTTGAAGTTGAGGATCAAGATTCTATTGCATGAGAAGAACATCTTGAAGATACAGTAGATTGGTTGGATCTGGAAAAGCTAATGTTCAGGAATTCAGACAGCAACAATGACATAGAAGCTAGAAATACACGCAGTGGGAGAGAGTTTAGAGAAGTTCATCTTGAGAACCTATTCAAGAAGAAATACATGGATGAGGGTTTCTACAGTGGAGAAGAGGAATACATGACGGATGAAGAGAATTCAGAACCCACTAGGGCAGAGAAACGAAAAGTTGAAGAACCTCACCAGGACGAGCCAGAAACTTCAGGAACTGTGCAAAATGCTGAAGTAAGTACTATTATGCCTCCTTTTGTTTCAGAAGCACTGAGCAATCAGAATAGTCAGAGTCCTCAGATTACTATTACTAATAGTTCAACATATACTCAGACATGAAACCTAGGAAACCTAGGAAGATCTATGGAAGATGAGATGAGGCTCCCTATCTTTAGGGGAGATGGGTATGAAGACCTTGATCAACAATGGTTCCTATGTGAATCCATATGGAATATTAAGAATGTCACCAACGAAGTTGTTAAAAGAACCCAGTTTAGTACTACCCTCAGGGATTGCGCACTAAGCTGGTACATGAAGCTTGTCCAAGGACTTGCACAGCCTAAGCCGTTGAATTAGATCAAGAATGTGTTGATTGCAGAATTCAAGAAACCCAAATTAGAATCACAATGTATTACAAAGATGAAAGAGATCAAGAAGAAGGTAGTTGAACCCATTTGGTAATTCTATGAAAGATTCAAGACCTTAACATGTCGATTGACTTTTTAGATCCTAGATGAACAAAACAAAGAGTGGTCAAAGATATGAAAAACGACAAGGGAAAAGATAAAAGAGAATACATATGGTGTGTCAGGTGCAGATTAGAAGGCCATGACAAGCAAAATTGTCCCCTATTCCATGAATACTTGGCCTCTGGAGCTGTGATCCCTTTGAAGCAAGTCACCTTACCCTGGTGTGAGGTATGCAAAAATAGACATTGCCCTAGTGAGTGCTATTACATGCAAAAATATGCTCAAACACCCACAAAATTGTATTCCACATTTTGTAAGTTCATGGGACATGATGATAGGGATTGTATGGCTTATGATCTCATGCATGAAAGGTCAAGAGACATATACAAAATTCAAGGCAAAGTACAGTAAGAAGGAAACACTATGCATTATAACGCCCCTGGGAGAGGAAACTTCAATCCTAGCGATGGATTCAGAGGAGGAGGAGGAGGAGGAGGTATGGGTTGAGGTCAAGGACAGATAATATGTTATAACTGTACACAGCCAGAACACCTAACAAGGGACTATCAGAACCCTTGTACCACTTGCATCTATTGCAACTCCTTTGAGCATGTTATCGAGGAATGTCCAGCATTGCTGGCTAAGATTCAGGAAAGACAAGGACCTCAGCAAAACCCACAAGTGTAACTGATATACGTTGAACCGCGTAGAGAAGACCATAGAGTCATTGTTATAAATAGAGGAGGCACTGTTATAAGAGAAGACAGAATAGCCCTAGGGAAGACTACATAAGACTCAGGAGTCAGGAAAGTTGCAGAGAAGACCACAACTTTTGATGCAAATAAAGAAAGACATATATTTGAGGAGGAAATATAAGAGTTCAGAGAAGACCAAGGCTCTTCATCAAAGACATGACCAAAAGTAAGAGAATATGGAATGCCTATGGAATTCGATCAGTCTACTTCGCCAAAATAAGGAAAAGAGGTAAGCAAGCTGATGGAATTTTCATATAATTGCATTAAGTTGATTCAGGATGAAAGCGTTGTACAAGAGTTACAAAGTTTAGTTAGACAGTATGATCTAGGAAAGATAGACCCCTTACTGAATAGGGCAGTACACCAAATTTCTAAAAAGAGAAGGAAAAATAAGGAATTACACTTGAATGCTCAAATAGGAGAGTATGATATAGACTATGTGGTCCTCAACTTAGGGTCGGAGGTCAATTTCATGATGAAGAAAACTTGGGCATTGATGGGAAAACAAGAGTTGATCTATTCCCCTATCAGGCTCAGGATGGCTAATCAACAAGCTGTCAGCCCCTTTCGATGATTGGAACATGTCCTTGTGGACATTGACGGAGTAAGAACGTTTTCCGATTTTGAGGTAATTGAGATAGTTGATGATATTTGTCATTACCTTGCACTGTTAGGAATTGATTGGGATTTGAATAATTCCACTATGGTTGAATTAAATAAAATATGTATGATGTTTGAAAGATATGGCCTTAGGGTCATTGCACCCTTAGATCCAGATGAAGGTCGACAATACACAGATCCCATCAGAGAAGAAGACCATGCATATGAACTGGAAAACATATACAAACTAACAACCAGACAACAGGATTACATTAATCCTACGGCCGATGGAAACCTAAGTTTGCGAGGTGACAGTGCATGTTCATTAGAATCAGAAGAAGCACTGGAAAACTAGAAGAATAAAATGTATGAAGTGTCTACAAGAAGATGTGCTAAATTAACTAGATAAGTTCATTGGATCGGCACAACAGTAAGTAACTTACCCACCTTTGATGGTCTGAATCCTTTAGAAACCTTCTTGTCGGACTTTGAATAAAGTGTACCAATGCAACAAACATTGCTGGCAATGGATGAGGCCCTGAAAGAAACCCTAGAAAGATGGTGGGGGACACACAAAAACAATATCACAGAATGGGTACAATATCATACCTTGATGACAACATGGTTCTCAACACAAGTAGTGTTATAACTCTAAATTGCACTACCCCTACTTACCTGGCATTAGGCCAACTCATTGCCCTTCATTGCCAAATCCATGCTGAACAACTCTTCTAAAAACTCCTTTTTTAAAAAGAATCCGCTGGCAGGCCCACTACAGCCTGCGGGCCCTGCTAGCAGGCCCACTACAGCCCGCGGGGGCCCCGCTAGCAGGCCCACTACGGCCCGCGGATACCTAACAAAGCAAAAAATCAGGGAAGTTTCCGTCGGGACGAAGATCTTTTTGTCAGTTAACTAGAACTCCCAGCCATGCATGGCCGAGAGTTCGCCTAAAACCCTAGCTCCTTCTAGCCTATAAAAGGAGGGGTAGGGGTACTATCAAAGGAGGAAAAAATCATAGCAAAGGAACTCTGCCAAATTTCCAAGCCAGTTTTGTCCCAACCCTTTAGCCTTGCCTCAAGCTTTAGGAGAAACTAAAGAAGCAACAGTTGGAGGACAAAAAGAAGAGGAAGAGCCCAGGATTAGGATCGTGGAACGGTGACCGGCCTCAGAAATCATTGTAAGTTGGTTCATATTGAAGTTAATGAAAAAGATACTTTTCCCGTCCCAAATACGTGAGTCTCATCTATGTTATTTGATTCATGTTTTATCTCTAACCCCCTAGTAGATCAGTAGCATGCATGCATAGTATTGTCTTGATTGCAGAAAGCTTTGTGGAAGGAGCAGCAGCAAGGAGATAACAACTCAACGGAGGATCTACTTCAACCGTCGGAAAAAGGTTGTTTTATTCCTCCCGTGTTTGCCTGAGAAAAGGGATTGAGATTTTGGGTAGAAGGTTAAAAGTTAAATATTAAGGGTCATGATCTGCGTATAAGCTTAGAGCCCTAGCTTGTTAGTTCGTAGGGTAGAATACCCCACAACAGAATTGGCGACTCCACTGGGGAGATTTTACTCTTAGGGTTTCCGGGTTTGGTGAAAGATCTTTTGGTAGTTCAAAGAATTAAGTTTCTGTT
>JZKD02S2104655.1:635417-659891 GCA_000966675.3 Picea glauca
AGAGCCCAGGATCAGGATCGTGGAACGGTGACCGGCCTCAGAAATCATTGTAAGTTGGTTCATATTGAAGTTAATGAAAAAGATACTTTTCCCGTCCCAAATACGTGAGTCTCATATATGTTATTTGATTCATGTTTTATCTCTAACCCCCTAGTAGATCAGTAGCATGCATGCATAGTATTGTCTTGATTGTAGGAAGCTTTGTGGAAGGAGCGGCAGCAAGGAGATAACAACTCAATGGAGGATCTACTTCAACCATCGGAAAAGGTTGGTTTATTCCTCCCGTGTTTGCCTGAGAAAATGGATTGAGATTTTGGGTAGAAGGTTAAAAGTTAAATCTTAAGGGTCATGATCTGCGTATAAGCTTAGAGCCCTAGCTTGTTAGTCCGTAGGGTAGAATACCCCACAACAAGTAGAAGGATGAGAATTTTGATACACAGGTCGAAGCTGCTCATAGGACCATGTGCAAAGTTGCGAAGCAGCCCAGATAAACATTCCTCAAGAGCAGTGGGTGCACAAATTCATTAACACACTGGAAATGACACCTATCAAATGGTACCTTCAAGCAGAGTTGTGCCTCATCACTGTAGACTGGGAAGGTATGACTCAAAATTTTGTAACTACCTTGTTATTTGAAAGTCAATATCCTTCAGTAGATCAATAATTGTAGATTGTAAGATAGAAAGTATTCGAGGAGGCAACTAACCTCCCTTTGGAGAAAGAAGAGGATGAATGGACTACACCTCTCCAGAAACTGCAAGGCTATTACAACATCATTGCTAATGAAGACGATGATCCATGAAATGTGAACATTGCAGAAACAGAAGCCCAAAGATATGTGGAAGGACCAGGAGTTGAGTTACCATTCATTGGACAACCAATCAAGATTAAGAAGGTCAATATTGGAACAGAGAAGACACTGAATCTTGCAAATGTTGGATATTACTGGGATTTTATTACTATTGATAAGATAATAGAATTACTGCATGGATATCAGGACTTGTTTCCAACCAAGTTCACTGATATGAAGGGAATTAAAGGGCCTATGGGAGAGATGAGGATCCCTTTGAAACCATATGCAAGACCAGTTAAATAGAGAGCCTACATACTTAACCCTAAATATAAGGAGAAAGTGAAGATTGAGCTCGACAGAATGTTGGAAGTAGGAATTATAGAACCTGTCGAAGAATCAGAATGAATTAGACCTATGGTGGTGCAAGACAAGAATACAGGAGATATCAGGATCTATGTAGATCTCAGGAATCTAAACGATGCATGTTTGCATGACCCCTTCCCTACGCCATTCACTAATGAAGTATTAGATAATGTGGGAGGCCAGGAGGTATACTCTTTTATAGATGGATTCTCGGGATACCATTAGATACGGATTGAGAAGGAAGATCGCCATAAAACCACATTTTCAACAGAATGGGGGTCCTATCAGTATACAATGATTCCATTTGGATTGAAGAATACCCCAACCATATTTTCCAGGGTGGTGGTCAAATCATTCAAGGAGTTTCTGCATAAATTTCTAGAAGCATATTTTGGTGATTCGACTGTTTTTAGTTTATTGAAAAATCATATTGAAAGGCTAATGTTGGACAAATGCAGGCAGTGTCAAATTGCCTTGAATATGAAAAAATGCATCTTTTTCTCACCATTTGGAGTGTTGTTAGGTCATATTGTATGCAATAAGGGACTGCTGGTCAATCCATCTAAAATTGCAATTATAGTTGATCTACCCCCTCCTACTTCAATCAAACAACTGTGCATTGCGTTGGGACATGCTGGATACTACAGGAAGTTCATTAAAGGATTTTCCTATATTATAGCACCCATGGAGAAGCCTTTGAAGAAATATTGTCATTTTAGTTGGATGGAAGAGTGTCAGCAGAGCTTCGACACACTGAAACAGAAAATGGTTACTGTGCCTATTCTATTTTTTCTAGATTGGAGCAAGGAGTTTCATGTGTATGTTGATGCGTTTTCTATTTCTTTAGGAGAAGTGTTAGCACAACCTAGGGAAGGATATATTGAACATCTGTTAGCCTTTTCTAGTAGGAAGCTATCAACTGTTGAGATCAATTACACCACTATCAAGAGAGAGGGTTTAGCCATGGTGTATGCGCTGCAAAAATTTCACCACTACTTGTTGGGAGGAAACTTTAAAATGTTTACTGATCACTCTGCGTTGAAATAACTAGTCAACAAGCCAATGTTGGGGGGGGAGAATATATAGATGGCTTCTTCTATTTCAATAATATGACTTTGAGATCATAGTAAATCCAGAAAGAATGAACAAAGGTCCTAACCACTTGTCGAGGTTGGGGCATGGAGAAGAGCTGACCAGTTTGGAGGATGCACTATTGGATGCATATTTATTGGCCATTAGAAATATTGATGACCACTTCACAAAGATAGTCCAGTTCCTATCAACAGGAATGGCACCTAGCGAATCTACAATTCCACAGAAGAAACAACTAGTAGTGCACGCTGCAGACTTTTCACTTATATCTAGACAAATATACAAGATGGGACCTAATGAGATATTGAGAAGGTGTGTTATGGAGTCAGAGAGACCATTGATCCTTGGAGAATCTCACGAAGGCATCGCAGGAGGACATTATGCATGGAAAGCAACTATGCATAAGGTTCTTAGAGCTGGCCTTTGGTGGTCTACCTTACACAGAGATGCTAAAGACTATTACAGAGCCTGTGATGTATGCCAAAGAGTTGGGAAATCATCCAGAAGAGATGGAATTCCATTAGCACCACATCTGACCCTACAAGAATTTGAGAAATGGGCCATTGACTTCGTGGGACCTCTAAACCCACCAGGAAAGCGAATAAGAGCAAGGTACATAATTGTAGCAAAAAAGTACTTGATGATATGGGCTGAAGAAAGAGAAGTTAAGTACTGTAGTGAAACTATAGTTGTGCGCTTCATATTTGATGACATCATAACCATGTTTGGATTCCCAAAGAACCTTATGAGTGATCAAGAAACACATTTCATAAATAAGACTATTGAAGACTTGACTGAGGAATTTACAATCCACCATCAGAAAAGCATACCTTACCATCCACAAGCAAATGGGACAGTGGAAGCATTCAACAAGATCTTGGAGACAATGTTGATGAATATTTACAGTGTGAATAGGGATGACTGGGATTTAAAAGTACTAGCAGTACTATGGGCCTATAGAACCACTTACAAAAAATTAACAATGCAGACCCCTTTCAAGTTGGTTTATGGTGTTGAATCCGTTGTTCCAATGGAATATTTGGTACCAAGCCTAAGTATTGCTACATTTATAGACATTGATGATGCTGGTGTTTTTCAAGAAAGGCTCGCACAGTTGGTCTAACTTGAAGAAGGCAGATTTATTGCAGGATTCCATCAACAAATACATAAAGAAAGAGATAAGGCCTATCATGATAGGCACATAAAGAAGAAGGAATTTAAACAAGGTGATATAGTACTGATATATGACAGTAATTTCATAAAACATCCTTGGAAGTTCAGAATGCATTGGCTCGGGCCATATGAGATCACCTATGTTACAGAAGGAGGAGCTACGCAGTTGAAGACTTTGAAAGGAGAATGGAAGGAAGGATTAGTGAATGGGAGCTGGTTGAAATTATATTATGACAACCTATTTCCTCGCAGTTCTAAGTAAAATCATAAGGAAAAGGGTATAGGTACTAGGTGTAGTTGAAACTGGGTACCAGACACAGAAAAGACAATCTGCACAAGGAAGGAAGGAGAGGAGGCATAGAGCAGAAAGAAAAGGCTACACTGTGCATTCTGAAGTCGAAGTAAAATAGAAAGGTCAGATCTAAAGTGCCTTGGGACGAGTCACATGTGAGTGTTGGGGGCCTATTGGCCCTTGGTTATGAAAGTAAGCGAAGATTGAGGAAGAAAAGGAAAAATATGAACTACGCAGAAGAAACAATGATTGTTACTGGGTTGAAGTGAGAAAAAGAGAAGAAAATATGGAGTGAAGTAAAAGGAAGCAAGTTGTTGAACACGTAGATTGAGGACGATAGATTCATAAGAAAGAAGGATCGTGGAAAAATTAGCAAGTGGAAAAATCCACCATTGGATGCTTTGGAGCACAATGTGAGAAGGAAGGAAAGAAAGGCTAGCAAAGCCTTGAAAATGAGGGTCAAAATGACCTAGGGTTTTAGACACCTAGGGTTTTGGCATCTAGGATTTATGACACCTAGGTTTCGACCTAAGGATGTTAGTGAGCTATTGTAATGCATAAATAGATTTCTAAAGGACCTGGGTTGGGTTGTTGATGTCAAGATCATTTTTGTTGTCTTTGTCATTATGCGATCAAGTAAGTAATATTAAGTGAAAGAGAAGTGTTGAGTAGGAGATCCTTCTGTATTGTAAGATATTTAGCTAGGTGTGAATTTCAAGTCCTGCAGTTGGGTGCGTAGGAAGGGGAGAGACAAAGAGGAGAAGAAAGAAGATCTGGTAACTAAGAGCATAGACAAGAACTGTATGCTTCATCTTACTACATTATAAAGCACAGTTCTGTGGCCGTATCCCTAGAGAGAGGGTGAACCACTTATATCTTGTGTTGTATGTGTGATTGGTGTTATGTTCTTTGTTATTGGTATACTGTTATTGCATGACTGTGTTAGATCTGATAGATATATCTTGCGCAGTAGATCCTAGGAAGATAACGAATACTAGATTGTTGTGTGTCAATCACTTTGAACCCAATTTACATTCCTTCTGGTTGTAGACATCCCTGTCATGCAACCCCCACATAGCTACTTTGGGTGAGATTACATATGCCTCTCAGGTGTTGCCAAAAGGGCCAGTAGCTAGGGCTTGCTGGTGCGCTCTTGAATCTGAACCCTGGGTTTGCCCCTTTGCCAACAAGTGGAAACAATCTTTAAATCATCAAATGAAACCCAGAACCATGATCATGTTCCAATTGAAAGTCACTTAGACATATCATATGAACAAGAGGATAAATTTATAATGAAACTCAAGAAAGGGTCTGGGAAATACAAAGGGAAGTTACCTCTCAAATGTTTCAATTGTGGAAAAATTGGGAATGTTTTCTCCAAATGTCCCTATACCAAGAAGGAGGATAGTAATGATGAAGAAATTCATATCCATAAAGAACTTAAAAGGATAAAAAAATGGAAATAAGAAGAAACTCTACAAGAAAAAGAAAAATCGTTTACTCCAAAGAAGACAGTAATTCATATGACATGAGTGAAGATGACGAGACATAACTTCTATTTATGGGAATATAAAATCAATATCATGTTGCTGATGATAATGAAGGAAACTATGAAGTTGAAGGATAAGTATACCTTCAAGAAGAACTTATTAGTGCTCTCGGAGAACTAAGAAAATATAAAAAGGAAGAATAAATCATTAAGAGAACAATTATTATAATATGAAGAAGAACAAAAATAAAGAGAAAGGGAAGTTTCAAAAACCATCAAGGAATCAAAACAAATCATGAATGATTTAAAAATCAACTCCAAGAAAATAAATGAATTAAACAAGTCATATGTAAACAACTCAATGAAAAAACAAAGACTGTGAAAAACTAGAGGCTGAAATTGATTTTATAAAAAGGGAACTTGAGAAAGGAAACAACCAATCAAAGTTTGAAAATAGTTCAAAAATATTGGAGGATATTATTAACAGTTAAATATCATCAAGCAATAATATTGGACTGGGTTATGATCAAAGTAAAACCAACAAAGCATCAAACTTTACATCTAGTGAAACTGATAAAAATCCAAGAAGTTATGCAGCTCCCGTTAAGAGTTCTTTCAAAAAGGAAGAAAGAAAAATAAACATTGATTCTAATAAACATAAATCTTCTCTCATTTCAAAAGAAAATGAATACATAAGGAATACAATTACAAGAGTTATTGCTTCTCTTACAATAATTTTACACATAAGGCATTACAATGTAGAGCTTATGGAAAGAACAATCATAAAAGTGTTCAAAGATATGGTTATAAGAACAACAAGAATAATAATAATCAAGGGAATAAAAACTGTCATGAATTCTTTCCATTACAAGATTACAATGTTGAATTCTACAAATGCAACAATTATGGTCACAAAGCTAGTGATTCTAGACTACCTAAGCATCCCATGAAGACTTCTAACATTCAAGAAGAAAATCATAAAAAAGACATGGAAAGAAAAGGAGACAGAGTGTAAGGTATCCTTATATGCTAAAAATAAAACAAGCCAATGGTATGTTGGAAATGGATGTTCAAAGCATATGCCATGACATAAAAGACAAATTCCTTAGTATGAAAAGGAAAGAAAAAAGATGGGTTACTTTTGCAGATGATGTCTTTGCCAAGATAATTGGAAAGGGTACAGTTAGTCTGGGAAATAATAGAGATAAAGTAGAAAATGTATTATTAGTTGAAAATTTGAATCCTAATCTCCTTAATGTGAGCCAAACATGCTATCAAGGAAAAGAAGGCTCAGGAAAATTAGTGGATGTTTCACCAAGGATACCAAGAGATGTATATATATTAAACATAGAAGAAGAAGAAGAAAAATGCTACATGGGCCAAATATATGGAATTTGGCTATGGAACAGAATAATGGGACACAGAAGCTTTGATAACTTGATAAAATTTAGTAAAAAGGAAGCTTTGAAAGATATGCCAAAGATTATAATGCCTTCAAACTCTGTTTGTAATCACTGTCAACAAGGAAAGAAAACGCAGGTAAGATTCAAGAAAAAATAATACTCTACATCAAAACCATTAGAACTTGTTCATATTGACCTCTGTGGACCAACAAGAACTAAGATAATACAGGGTGAACATTGCTTCATTTTATTCATTCATGAATATACAAGAATGACCTGGGTATCCTTTCTCAAAGAGAAATAAGAAGCATTCGAAAAATTTAAAGTCTTCAAAGAACATGTTGAAAATGAGACTGATCTCAAAATCAAGTGCCTAAGATCAGAAAATGGAGGGGAATTTACCTCAAATGAGTTCAACAAGTTTTTTTAAACTCATGGAATTAAAATGCACATTTTAGATCTAAGAACTCATCGAAAAAATGGAGTTACTGAGAGAAAAAATAGAATTGTTCAAGAAGCATCCATAACTATGTTAAATGAAGTGAAAATCTTAGATATATATTGGAGAGAAGAAGTGTATATAGTAGTCTAAACACTTAACATAGAACAACTTAGAGTTAACCATGACAAGGCGCAATATGAGTTGTGGTTTCACAGACAAACATCAGTTAAACACTTCAGATTCTTTGGGAGCAAATGCTATATTAAGAGAGATGATGATAACCTAGGAAAATTTGATTTTAGATCATATGAAAGAATATTTTATGGTTACTCATCCAACAAAAAATTCTACAAATGCTCTAACATGAGGCTGCACAAAATTGTGGAAAGTGAAAATGTAAAAGTGGATTATCTAAAATAAAAAAGAATCAAATCTCAAGATAATTTACTATTTGATGAAAGGAGAAAACACGATGATGATGAAGAAGAAATTATAGAAATACAAGAGGATGAATCACAAAGTGAAGAAAAAAAGGAAGAGGAAGAATCACCAAGACAATATTCAAAAGCATCATCAAGGAGAGAACAAATAAATCATGTTGAAAGTCAAATCATAGGCAACAAAAGTGCTAGAGTTGAAACAAGAAGAAAGCTAACATATGAATCAGAATAATAAATAATCTCCCTAATAGAACCCAAAAAAATTGTAGAGGCCAACAAAGATAAAGGTTGGATCAAAGCCTTGAATTAAGAGCTTCATCAAATAGAGAAAAATCATACCTCAGAGCTAGTCCCAAGACCTAAAGAAAAAAATGTGGTTGGGACCAAATGGATTTTTAAAAATAAAGTTAATGAATATGGTCAAGTTATAAGGAATAAATCAAGATTGGTGTTAAAAGGATATGCTCAAGTAGAAGGATTTGACTTTGAAGAAACATTTTCCCCATTATCCAGATTAGAAGCTATCAGAATGTTGTTGTAATTTTCATGCTTTAAAAAATTTAAAATATATCAAATGGATGTCAAATCAACATTCTTAAATGGAAATTTAGAAGAAGAAGTTTATATAGAAAATCATGAAGGATTTATGTTATCAGAGAATAAAGGTTATGTTTGTAAATTAAATAAAGCATTGCATGGTCTCAAACAAGCTCCCATAGCATGGTTTTCAAGATTTGATAATCATCTACAACAACAAGGATACAAAATAGGATCTACTGACAATAATCTTTCTACTAAAATTGAAAATCATAATATGATTATTGTTGTAGTATAGGTGGATGATATCATCTTCAGAAGTAATTTAAACCCTCTAAGCAATTTTCTACATAAATTGCTAAAGAAATACAAGAATCAAAAGAGACATGATCCTAATATACATGAGATTTTAATTCATCCTTTTATTGTAAGGATTGATGCTCTGATCATCATTATAGGTGTGAGAAAAATTAAATAAATCTCATAGTGATAATTAGATCACTGGACCAAAGTCCCAAGAATCATCAAATCTAGAAATCAACGTTGATCATTGGATCAAAATGGAAGCATGATAAGATGGATCGAATCAAATTCACATTTGAAATAGAATGAATGTTCATTACCAAGGGTGGATGTGAAGCAACATTATGCTAAATTTAAATTTCCACGTGTCAACATCAAGTTGTATCACATTTTGGTTTGGGAATAATTCGAGTCCATGTTTCAAATGATAAATTCATGTGGACTGTCCACTCAACGGTTGATTAAATATGAACTATGGAGTTGTTTAAATGCCAAAATAATCATTATGTGTGTTCTCTCTCGGGCATAGGCCAAAGTCATATGGAATATGAAGTGGTGATGGGATAAAGTGCTAATGGAGATAACACCCGGTCATAATGTATGGTCACTTGGTGAAAAGAGAAGAAGTACCTATGGGCTAGAGTATAGAACAGGCCTTGTGATTTGTTTAACTAGCCATTTCTCACATCGTTTAGTATTATGGGAAAAGGGGCCACAAAATTATCACCTACCCAATGTTCAATACAAGAAAGGGACTATAGAGAAAACTACATCTCAAATATAATCTCTTGAAGAATATAGGATGCAGTGGTAGTGCAAGATTGAAATAGAAGATTTAATCCATACCTATGATTGTCTCATAAGGTATGTAAATTATATAGATGCAAATGGGCTTACAAATTGTAATTGAAGAGGTTTTTAAATATAATAATCAACAAAGGAGGAAATTTGTTCTTAATGAAAATGAAAACATTATTGTTATTTTATTAATACAGTGAAACGACACAATGGTTCATTTTCTCTTTTATAAAGAGACACATTGGTTCAATGTCATACACCTTTTGGAAGACTACATAAAAAGAGAAATATGGTGAAGAAGAGGAGTGTCTCTGGAAGATAATTCAGAAGATCAAAATAGAGGCAGAGTCCAAGGAAGAAATTAAAATTTGTAATATTCACATGAAGTGAGGGTGGAAGGGAGGAGCAAGGGAGGATTAGATTCCTCTACAGGTTGGAGCCTAAAAAACATGGAGTTGCAAATTCCTCAAGTTGTTTCTTGAAAATAGAGGATTGGATTCCTCTACAAGCTAGAGCCTGATCTACAAGGAGTTGAAGCTTCCTCAAGTTGGTGCTTGAAAAGAGGGGATTGGTGTCTCCTTGAGTTGGTGCTCAAAATAAGGGATATTGGCGTCTCCTACAAGTTGTAGCTTGTAAAAGAAATATAAATTTTATGATTATTACATTTAAAATTCTGTGTACTATACTTTCTTGTTGATCAATTTTTATGGTTAATAGTTTTAATAATTAAATAATTGAAAATTGTGAAAAAAGAAGAAAAACTGACTCACCCTCCCCCCCCTCTCAATATTGAGCAACATTCCAACATTAAAGTAAAGGGAGAAATAAAGGATGTCTTGATTAGGCTTGCATCTGATCCTAGGGTGCATCAAAGAAGATATATCGTCGTTGTTTATATACCAAAGAGTTATGGTTTACTATTAAGAAGAGATTCATTAGCCAAACTTCAAGGCTACTTTTATATCGATTGGTATCACCTATGGTTTCCATAGAAGGGTAAGGCGAATCAAATTAAATTAAATAATGAGGCCCACATGAAGCACACAATGAAGGAATTGGAAGGTAATAACGAATCCATAAATTTTTAACATTTCATCTTGGGTAATTATTTTTTTGAGACTGACTAAGACTGTTATGAGGGGCATACATATGAAATACCACCAGATCTACAATTTGAACTTCGCCCATGAACTCACAATAGCTCTTGTACATTATTAAATAACCTAATATTTAGTTCAACAAACAAAATAAAGATTCCTGACATGTGGACTATGATCTTCGATGGATCTAGGACACAAGATGGAGCCAGAGTAGGATGTCTCCTAATTGATCCTGGGCAAGGTAAAATTCTCATATCACGTTGCCTAGAGTTTGAATGTGTTAGCACTCTGTAAATTTGTTCGACTGATAAAACAAATGATAGAGGTAACCTACAAACTAATTTAGATCTGGATACTATCCTGCTCAACTCAGAGAGGGCTCTCTCCTCTCACTTGGTCTTTAATAGATGAGTTTTCTTTAACAAATCACTGTCTAGGTTTTGTTTCTTTGAAGGGTCTTTTATAATTTTGTTGGCAAGGAAGGGGAGGTACATTTAGGGCTATGGAGTCAAACTTCTGAAATGAATGGAAGCATTCACTGGTCTATAGAACTCTCCAGAGGATAAAGGTTAAATGAGGCGATAAATCTAAGTTGTAAATTGTAATTTGCAGAGTGTAAGAAGAAAGGAAAAACATATAACTATATGAGAGAATTGAATAAATGGATTTTGACTTAATTAGGAAGAACTTAACATAGTTTAAATTTCTTAAGCCGAGAGCATCACAAGATGAATTTTGGGCCTTTAACCATCCAATTTAAACAAAAGACAATGTAAATGAAATAAAAAATACAAGAAATACATATAAAGAGAGAAGACAAAACTCAGAACACCACCATTAGAATCTTTTCATGAAAACTTCAAGATTTCTGCATGTGTATTCTATTCAACTTTAGAAAATTACATTCAAATTCCAAATGGCTAAAATCGTGTCCTTGCACTTCTGGCAACTCCCAATACATTCAGAACTCCTAATATTTATACAAGCTAAGCTCCTTCGGTTTGAAACTGATTACAATGATTAAAATGGAATGTTCAATTTTTAAAATTGATTATAATAATTTCAAAGAAATGTTTGGGTTTCAAAACCGATTACAATGATTACAAGGAATAGTTTTGGTTTTGAAACCGATTTCAATGATCAATAGGAATTTTTTTTTTTATCCCGGTCTCTGGCTCCTCTGGTGCTTCATTCTCATTCTTTGCCACTTGTTCTTCTCTGGTATTCCACATGATCTACCATCTTTACTGACATCTGGCCATCATCTACTGGACCTTGGGAAACTGCACTTTGTCTTACCCAACTGTACTATCTCCTTCTATTGCAAGTATGAAGGGATATCATAATCTATCACTTCCTTTATCAGGATCTCCAGGTCAATGCAAGAAGCATATGACATGACTGGTAGTCCCAGTTTGACTGCTTTGAACCGATTCATAATTTCAAAGCCTGTAATCAGATGCTCCACTAATGTAGCTCCCTTAAAATTTTCCTCGAGGGTTTCGAACTTGGAGTGATCCATTATGCACCGAGTTAGGTGAGCATTGTATTCTTCCTGATCATATAATTTTCCCTTGACATCCCAAAATGGTGGAATTCCTTTGATAAACAATTCATCAAACAAATCCTTGAACTCTTGCAAACTTTGCTCCATCTGTGTTACCTTGGTTTGGACTGATTTCAATAGGTTATGTTTAGCAATAACCCTCCTGGCCTAGATAATCAATGTAGTTCTATATTTAACTCCAATTGACTGATGGTATGTAGTAGGAATGGATTTGAGTAGATTTATGGAGTTTTGGGCCCATTCTAATGGTTTCTTTGCTAAAGTTTCATTCACAACAGAGCACCTGCTTTTGGTTTTGATGACTATGTTGTATTTGTCATTAATGAAATTCAAATATACTCTGAACTTGGTAGCTTCAGCAACTATAGAGTCCCAGGTGATATTATTTCCCCCCTACAAAATTCCTTTGCCTCTTAATATCATCTTCAATTTATCTATCCTTTCCTACAAGACTTCATTCTCCTTTTGAAATTGAGCCATTCTTTCATCCTTTGTCTGCATCTCCTACTTCAATTTATCTATGCTTCCTTTTAGCCCTTTGATTTCTCCTTCTTTTCAGGCTAACTTGTTTGACCCAGCTTCTGCCGCAAGAGGTACAACTACAACCTTGTTTATCAATTTTGTTTTCTCTTGTGACCACTTCACCTTTTCTCGTTCTAGATACAACGCCCTAGCCTTGTAGTCCAATTCCTCTTGACAAAGTGTTTCCTTTTCTTGTTCTACAGAAACCAATTATGTTGTTTTTGGATGCTCTGTAGCAAACATTTTTAGTTTCTTATTCAAACTTTGAATTAATTTGTCTTTCTCATCCAATGAGGTTTTCAACCCTTGGGGGTCTTCAGATTCTAACCTCTTGACCCGAGTCTACCAAAATTTTCTAGATGCTTTTTCTTGCCTAAAATTCCCTTCCAATTTCATTGCATAAGATGACAACTTTGAATTCTTCAAGATTAAACTCAAATAATCAGAATACAACATATCAATGTTATGCTTATGAAATTTGACCTTGTTTGGAGCACTAATGTTGTCATATCTTATCTTTATCTCAGAGACTTTTTATTCATCTGCAACTACAATGTTAAAGGTCCTATTTTCAACATCTCTTACTGTTGACAGAGAAGATTTATGCTGAGAAATATTTTCCACTTCATGGACTAAATCCCTCATCTCCCCCAGAGCTATGTTTCCCTTCTCAACATACTATTTTGCCAAATATTCTTTATATTGATAAACTTCCTCAGATGTTCTATCAAAGACATATTTCTTGCTACTAAAGGTTCTTGAGTTGCCTTCAATTTGGATTTTTCTTTCCTTTTCAACCTCTATAGTGCTAGTGCCACTTTCCACCATATCTAGATTTACTTGTTCTCTAGGCTCTTCCTCTTCTAAATCCACTATTTTTGGAGACTGTGTAATGTCCATCTTATTTGGGGCAGTTTGTTGATCACTGATTCCCAAGGCATATGAACTGTGTCTCTTGTTGTAAGCACTTATCTTAGGAACTTTGCCTATCAATTTCTGAGAAGTTTGTTGTATTTGGCTTTTTTGCAGGGTTGCCTCCACTTGTTATGTTTCAGTTGGTTGTAAGATTTCTTCCATATCAACACAAACTTCTAGAATTATGAGTTTATCAAAACCCTCAACCTGTTCATGCTCATAAGGGGCATGTTTGTTCATCAATATTCTCTTGGATATGATTTGGTGTGGATCATATCTTATTCCCTGTAGCTGTGAAAAACCAAACTCTTTGATCTTTTCCTAAACTTGAGATAAACATTATCTGGATTTGACAATGAAGGGGCCAATGATAAAAGAGAACTTGAGGTTGGATTCTTTGTGCAACTTCGCAAAATGATCTCTCTCAGATATAATTATTTGCCTGATGAATTCAAGGGAAAATATTTTAGGGGTCAGAAAAATAGGCAATAGATAAGGGGATTCATGAAAACCATAAACCCAGATTACAGTTGAGTGCATGAATAGTAACCAATCCCCCACTCTGTTCTCTGGATTTGGTTGTAGATAACACTTCATGTCATCCAAAACTCTAGGTAGGTTGGTATTGAAAATCAAATTGTAAACTATGGACATGACTTTGTTTATGAATATAAGCAATGTAATCCTTTTACATTCAGTTGATACAAATGTTTCTTCAGGAAATTATCTCTTATTGGTTTCCAAGAAAATATTCAACAATTATGTGTAGTATCTTAAATGTCTTAGAGAGTGAAAATTCACTAGTTGTTTATTGATGTTATCATCTATAAATTGATCAAAACTTATACAGACTGACATACCAGACTCTGACTTAAAAAAGGTCAAAACAAAACCAAGCATGACTTCAACTACATATTTGTCATTGTCTAGACCTAAAAATTGACTCAAAAGGGAGAATACCTATTGGAATTCAATAATCATTATATTAACATTCATTGACAAAGACAGATTCTCTGAAAAATTTTCAGGTTGGACAATTTTCTGTAAAAACAGATCTTGGACTTCTTATGGACATTCTCTATATACCCTAATTAGATTTTCTTCATTGAAAGGTTCAAAAATTGCGGAAAAAGACTCAGGTATACCAAGGTACTCTCAAATTGAAAGACTTTGTACCCTACACATGACCTCGGACCCTTGTTTATTCACAATGACTCTTTCTTCATGGGAATATTGTTCGACGCACCAACCTGTAAATTTGGGAAAAGGGAAAGAAATTTCGACATGATAAGGGACTATGGTGGCCTGGACTACTTCAAGGAATGGTATACACACTCCTACTTTATCAAATAGGTTTCTTATAGACACAGAGATAGGAGAAATAGTGATCTTGGTATCAAAAACATCTGAATCCGGGTCAACTAGGGCTTCTTCATTCGCCATAGGATCTTGTTTTGTTACTAAGGTTATGATAGGATCCATGGTTGTGATGAAAAATACTTGGAAATGAGAAGAAATGGAATGCAATTGGTGTACTATTGAACTGCAGTTGAAAGATGGGGGTTGTGCCAAGGTTTTAATGGTCCAACATTCAAAATAGAATAAAATAAGCGACCAACCTCCCTTTTATACTTTTCTATTTTTCGGGGGCATGAGAAATTGGTTTGGGGAAACCCACTTTTCACCTCGAAATGTAGCTGATGGCGCCACATAACCCCAAATGAAAACCATGGTTTAGGTTTTGGGCTCGCTCTCCAAAATTAACCCCATCGCAACTTCTCCCCCCAAAATCATCCTTGACTATTGATATTGAGAGTTCATGATCCATGATGCATCGAGCCCTATCATCTTAGCGCTCCTACCATATTTATCTATTTCTTGCCATATTTAGCCTCTTTTCTAGTTTATCAGGATTTCCAAACCGGTATAGCGTCTCAGTAGATCCTGAAATCTCGATTTCACTTAAAAAATTTAATGGTGACTAACATAGTGCACCAACAACACCACTGAATATGAATCCTTAATTCAAGGTCTTAAAAAGGCCATCAATATCAAGGGGAAATATCTTAAGGTGTTTGGTGACTCCTGAATCATCTTTTGATAGGTAACAAATACCATTCATTGCCTGCCCCTACATCTAAAGGCATATCAACAAGAGGTATGGAATTCTATTTACTCTTTTTACGCATTTAATATTACTTATATACTTTGTGATCCAAATATAGATGCATATATATTGGCCAATGTGAAATCTAGGTTCATGCCCCTTGATGATTGTTTTTCGGTTGAAATGATTTTCAGGCCCTCCATACTAGACAACATCACAAATTGGAGAGTATTCAATAGTTCAACTCAAATTATTAATTTTCTCACTTGTTCAGACACTTTCCAAGATGCGGTGATCGATGATGAAACACATGAGCAAAAGTTACAAACCTATAAATAAAAAGAAAACAAGGTAAAGACTAATTGTGTCTCGAAGAATGTTTTAACTCTTGAGAAATTATTCGATTTTCAATCCAATTTCAAGAGGTCGACCAACCCAAATACCAACAGTTCGACTATGATGCATTTCTTGGTAAATATTGGAACATTTGAACAACCTAAATATGTGAATCTAGGCACCTATTGTTTAGACACGAAAAACAACACATTCGTCGAACTGTTCAATAAGTATATAGATGTTTTTTCTTGGACTTGTGATGATTTGAAAACATGGTACCCAAATAATACAACATGTGATCCCTATTAAAGAGGGTATCAAGCCATTCCTACAGAAGCTCAGAAAGGTACATCTTACTATCAAGCATGTTATATAGAAAGAATTAAAGAAACTGTTAGATTCCTGAATCATTTTTAAGGTGTGACATTCAACTTGGGTTTCTAACATGGTTCTCGTAAGGAAGAAGTCAGGAGAAATCAACATTTTCATATATTTCGGAAATATAAATAGTGCTTCTGACAAAGACAACTACCCCATTTCCCCAATGGAGAAAATCATCCAACTTGTCTCTGGATATGAGTTTTTTTCTCTGGTTTTTAGAATACAATCAGGTTCTCATGGAAGAACCCAATGGATTAAAAACTACGTTCTGGACAAAGTGGGGAACATATGCTTACAGAAGAATTCCCTTCGGTTTGATGAAAGTGAGAGATACTTTTCAAAGGGCAATGGATATATCTTTTAAAATACTAATTGGTCAAAGTGTGGTGGTTTACCTTGATGATGTTACTATTTACTCAAAGAAGAGAGAATACCATCCCAAACATCTAAAGAAGATATTTGAAAGATGTAGAAGATATATGATTTCTTTGAATCCCAAGAAAACTATGTTTGTTGTTTCAGAAGGCATTTTACTAGGACATGTGATCTACACAGACGACATTTTAGTGGAACCGGAAAGGAAAAAATCCATTCTACAAATTCCTCCACCTCATATCAAGAAATCAATGCAGTCATTATTTGGAAGAATTAATTTTGTGAGAAGAATCATTCCATATTTTTCTAATATTGTAAATCCACTTCAAAGAATGATAAATAAATATGTCCATTTTAAATGGACAACAGTAGATAAAGAATCATTTGAGAATATCAAAGCTTCCATAGCCACTGCCCCATCTCTGGAAAGTCCATATTTTACCAAGGATTTTTTTCTATATACATTTGCATTTGATCACTCCCTAGAAACAATGCTCACATAGAAAGATGAGAATGGAAACAAATATCTTGTTGCATTCATGAGAACTATATTACAAGGTGATGAGTTGAAATACCCCCTAGTGAATAAGAAATATTTTGTTCTCCATAAAGATATTCTACAGTTCAGAGCCTATATTCTAAAAAATCATACGAAAGTTATCATCCCTCACCCAGAGGTCAGGCCTCTTTTTGTTCAAATAGAACTCAAGGAAATCAAATGAAATCCTTACAAGAATATGACCTTGATTTGAAACCAACCAATATTGTGAAAGTTCAAGGCCTATGCAAACTAGTGACATAAGACATAAGTGACGAAGATCAATAAGAAGACGAGTGGAAATATGAACCAACAATGTATACACAAAAAGTTCCATACATCCCATCCATTGAAGGATCATATTATAACAATACCAAATATTACCTCTAGCATGGAATAACCCCATATAACCTTAATGCTAATCATAAGAGGGCACTCTGATTGAAATCCTTATGATATTATTTTTCGCATGGAATCTTATTTAGAAAGAACTATGATGGATTGTTACTCATATGCCTTGAGAAATAAGATGTTGATAAGGTCCTGAAGGACATGTATGATGGACCAAATGGTGTCCATTTTTCATGGGACACAACAACCCACAAAGTGTTGAGATATGGATATTACTAGCCCATGCTCTTCAAATATTCCCATGCATATTCAAGAATCTACGAAGCATGCCAGAAAGTTGTGGGAAGAGAACGCAAGGATGTTATCCCTCTACAATATGTGGTTGTAGAAGAGCCTTTTGAAATAATGGGGACTTGATATCATTGGTGAGATTAATCCCCACTCCTCCAAGCAACACAAGTACATTCTAACATCTACCTATTATCTTACATGTTGGATTGAAGTAATACAACTGGTCAAAGTAGATGAAGAGGCAATGATTATTTTTCTTGAACAATACATCATCACAAGGTTTAGAATTCATAACTCTCTAGTGTTTGATAACACAACTTATTTTTCATATTTAAAATTATTTGAGTTTGCATTAGAGAAAGGGATTATTTTGAAATAGTCAACCAACTATTATCTTCAATGTAATGTTCAAGCAGAATCCACCAACAAAAACATAATCTACATCCTCAAATGGACCATGGTCGATCACTAGAGAAATTGGCACAATGCCTTATCAAATTCCCTCTTAGCTGATCGTTTCACCCCTAAGGCCTCCATAGGGACTTCACCATACTTCCTTGTTTATGGGAAATAAGTTTTCTTCTCCTCAAACATCTCTCTTCCTTCCCTCCAACTCACACAATAGTCTCGAGGAAGAGAGTTCCCCATCATTCAACGACGTATCGATACATTGTTAAACCTTGAAGAAATTCGCACTAAAGACATAAGCAAGTTTGAAAATCACCAACATACAATAAAATTCTTGTTTTATAATAAATATGTTGGTTAGAAAGAATTCCAAGTTGGGGACTTAGTCCTCAAGTGGGACAAGACACACAAAGATAAAGGGAAACATTCGAAGTTCCAACAACTTTGGCTTGGTCCTTATGTTATCAAGTAAAAGATTGGCCAAGGTACCTTCTGGTTGCAAAACCTTTAAGGGGAAGTTGATTCTCTCCCCATTAATGGGAAAAATATTAAGCACTATATCAGTTAGCCTTCAAGGTAGTTTTTCCCTTGTACATAAATAAAATTTTGACCTTTACCTTTTTCTCCTTTATTTTTGTTTTTATTTTTTCTTGTTTTCTGTTTGTTTCCCAGTATATTTTTTTGTTTTTATTTTTGCTTGTTTTTTGTTTGTTTTCCAGTATATTTTTTTGTATAGATTTTCAGATCCTTCTTAAAAAATACTACCCCTATTTTGAGTTTCTAGTACCTTAGTCCTTGTCATATATTTAATTCATAGCACATCTAGTGTTGATATCCTGACAATTCTATGACATGGTGTTTAATCCACACATCACCCCAACTGTGTAATCCTTGTTGTGCATCTCCTCAAGTCATATTTAGTGGAGGAACATAGCTTATCAATATAGGAGAAAAATACAATGAAATAGAGAACCAGGGACCTCTACTTAAGAAAAAAATGTTGCATTGGGTGAACTGAAAGAAAATGGTTTGGAAAATATGTCTGTAGAATTTTGGAAAACATAACTCAGGAATTTTGCTCATCTATAATCAAGTTAGAAAATATCACTGTCACATGTGTCATCCCTAGTGCCTTTAATGGATAACTGGAATCTCCCCATCCACCTCTCTCTAAAAAAAAGAGATTAAAATTTTATAAAAGGTAAAGGATTGGGTAAAGGATTTCCAGATCACACGGGACATGAAAGTATCTCCACCAGGGATATGGATGCCCACTGGAAACAGAGAAAGGCTTGTGACATTGGGGTGACTCCATTAGGGCTATGGACACTCATTAGAAGCAGAGAAACACCAGAGAAATGAAATATAACTTATATTCTCAACATTCCTGATGTTTTGTTTCTGTCATATTCCTTACAACTTCTCCTTCAATCATTTATCATATGAATAATAAATAATTTGAAGGAAATATGGCCAAAGGTAAGGTCTAAACCCTTCTTCATATTATCTACGTTCTCTTAGAATCCAAGCTATGGGACCTATTTTTTCTATCTTGAGAGTGTACATTATAAGTGAAAATCCCCCCCTAAATATGTGTGGATATCATCTTACATAGATTCAGGGCTTCGCCCATTGTGTCACCATTTGTTGTGACAGGCACTACAACTCTCCATTTTCCTTCATTCCATTGCAATTTCCCTTTTGAGAAAGAGGAGACCCTTATTTTATATGTTTTGAAAAAATACTTCTAGCGACCTCTCTCTTTACCTCAATCCATTTTGGGAAGTCCTACTTACCTTAAGAAAACACTGGAAAAAGGAAGTACTTGAAAATCCTTTTTTGAGCAAGTTTGGGAGAAATCGACAAAGTTTCTTCTAACTCCTATGATGTACATCAGAGGAGTTCCCTTTAACTCCTCTGATTTACATTGAAGGATTTCCCCTCACTCCCTCCGATAAGCCTTATCTATCACACAAGTTTCCTCCAATACCTCTGATGGAATAAGAGGAGTTGGCTCAAACTCCTCTAATGTCCATCGGAGGATTTCCCTCTAAGTTTGTCGATGTGTTTAGAGGAATTAGTCCCAATTCCTCTGATCATTAATATAAACTACTGCATTAAATGCCAAGTCACTAATTTCTTTATATTTACCTAGCAGCACCAACTTCCCATTATTTCTCTAAGGTGTATATAGGAAGAAATTTCACTCCAGATTGAGAACACGTCCTTCATGTTCACACTCACAACCTATCCAGGTCTTCCATGTAGTTAATAAATGTTTCCAGGTATGTCTCAATTTTTTCTTCCCTTTATAGGGTTAGGATTCTTCTTTGTTTTTATTTATTTTCTTTTTCATACCTCCTTTCATATCTCCTTCCTTATCCCTTACCCCTCTGCAACCAATGCCATTTATCTATTGTCCCCCCCCCCCTTTTTACCTTCACAATGTTAGGGTTTTCACATCCCTTCTAGCCTAGATAACACTGAGAGTTCTTGGGAAAAGATATGAACCCTAATAAATGGTTTGTTTCCCAAGGATATTATCAATGACACTCGTAAAAATTAATCTAAACTTCCATTTAGAGCATGAAACTTGGGACTAGGTTTGTATTATCTGTCCAACTTCAGAAACTGAAATCATGGCCCTCTTTTTCTCCATCAGAATATTTCTTGGTAGATCCTTTGATCATATCAAAGGAGTTATTTTCAAATCCTCTGATATGATTGGAGGATTTATAAACAACCTCTTAGACCATTCACTTCTTAATCGATCCACTTAGTTGTAACTATTCCTATCATATTAGAAGAGTTCTTGTTAACTCCTCTAATATGATTGGAGGAGTTCTAAGTAACTTCATTGATTTTCTACATCTCAGAAGGTCAAGGCTCAACTCCTACGATGTGTTATCAGAGAAATTGGAGTCAACTCCTTTTATTCACAGCGAAAGAGTTGTCCTCAACTATTTTGATTAGAGCTATTTCAATCAACTCTTAACCTTGCTTGGAATCCTTAGCATGAAATTCCCCGAAACAAAATAAGAGACTTTGACACTAACTCGTCCGATGCCCATAAGACAACTTGTTATCAACTCCTCCGATTTAAATCGGAGGAATTAATATTTAAACCTCCAATTTTTCCTTATATTGGATGGTTGGGATGACCTAGGTTCTGATCTCAAAGGTTTCCAAAAAAACCCTCAAACTATCGACTCTCTTGGTAAACCAGAAGGCAACGCTATGCACATAATTCACAAAACAATATCACCCAAGATAGCTTATGGGGGACTACAAGAATCAGATGTTTGCAGCTAGGAAAGGGATTGGGACTCTGATATGTTCATTTTCCTCATGCATCACAATTATTACCCATTCATTTAAAACTAGTATTCATTCATTAATTAACTATCCATGCATGATGTTAGAATCTATCCTAACATTCATTATTTAAATGATAAACAAAATAACATTGGAATAATCATTCAAACAATTAACATAATAGGTTTATCATGGTTCACTCCCCCTAGGGCTACCTCCACAAAGATTTGTCTCTTCTACTCTTTTATTCATCATTTTGCAAAATATGTGCTACACGTAGTACATTATTTAGGATTACAATAAAAAAGTAGGGAAAGTATCCTCCGTGAGGTGGAATAGACCACACCAAGCTCCACATCCTATGTCCTAATTCTCAAAACCCTACTCACTAGCATATTCAGACCAAACTATATTTCCTCGACCAACTACCAACCACTACTAGACCTCCTTGGCCTTTATTTATACTATTATATTGTCTCATAGCCATTACGTTCATATCCAAAACCCTTACCATAACATGGATAGTTGTGTCTGCATGTGCGCCACACTTCGTTTCCTCCATCTTTTGCATGCTACTTTTCCTTCATCTTTTGCATGTTGATTTTCCTTCATCTTTTGCATGTTGTGTTTCCGCCACATATGGTGCGTGCTCCAAAAATATGATTTTATTTCCCAAAATAGGCCTGCACCCAAAAATAGTCTTTTCTCTCCCAAAATAGGCCTGCTCCAACAGGCCCCCAACATTGATATGTGGCTCGTCCCAAGACACTCATCCTTAGTTTACATTCTGGATTGCTAGCTACAACTACTGGAACACCTTTACCAATTGAGTGAATTTCTCTTTAACTTGTGTGTTTTTCTCTTCCAACTTTTCCACACTCTACGTTGTAATGTGATCTTCCAACACTTATCTACACTCTACATGTATTTGATCTATTTTCCCCTTCTCTGCCTGTAGATTTTTTGTCATCCCCTCTGCTTCCTGCTATAATGGATCCAGCTGAGCCTGTCTTTCTTGATTTTCATCCTATGCAGCCTTCATCTCTTCCTATAGGTTTTTCATATCATGTGCACTCATCATCCTCTCTAAGATGGCCATTTCCTACTGCTTCTGCTTTAAGTCCTGAATGTCCGCAATTATCCTCACTTTATTCTAGTCTAGTTGTTGTATATTCTCGTCTTCTTCCATGCTGGTCCACATTTGAGAAATATTTTCATATAGTTCTTCCACCACCTTAGCTTCCTACGCAACACTGTCGATGTGCGCAGTAGCCTCATGTTTTTTTTTATCTTTGACTTATGGGGGCATAGTAGGAGTCAATTTTCCATGATTTATGTGATCTCATATTTGTATTTCTCCATGAGTTACATAATCCTACGAAACTTTCCTTCTGGTGTGACTTCCTTGTCCTATGCGTAGTCTGGTATGATGTTACAGACTTCTATCAGTCCATTTTCTATTTTTTCTACGCATCTCTTCTCCTCCTTCTCTAGAATCAACTGATCACAAGTAATTTGTAACACTTCTGTGACCTCCCTACCAACTTATAAGTTAGTAGAATTTGTGTGGGGGATTTGGATTGGACTTCTTGCATCACACTTGCTTGTAATACATATAGTTCCTTTGTAGGTATCTATGACATAACCATCTCTATTTTTTATATGTCCCCAACTGGCTTCTGTGTTGTCTCCTCATCTACTCTCATCATCTGTTGTGTAACCTTCAAGTTGTCGCTTCCCTTCACCATTATCTAAACTATTTATTCATGTTCCTTTTGTGTAGGTGCTTGTTGTGTCTTCTCTATCTGTTGCACTATAAATTACTTCACTATAGGAATATACAAACTTTGTAGAGTATCATGGACTTCCACAAACTTAGCCATGATCTCCTCCCTTTGTGTCTTTGCTACGCATACGACATCTTCTCCTCTATCTTGGACTTTTTCTACCACTAAATCGACATTTTCCTCTATAATTGTGATTACTGGAGGCTTCTCATGGTATTTTATTTTATTTTGTGTTTCATCGTCTTGCATTGTAGTTCTCTTTGTCTGTGAGGGTTGCACCCAAATATTATTCTTCTATGCATCCTCCTCTTTGGGTTGAGACGTTTCTCCATTCTTTTCATCTCCCTTGACTTCTTCCCTTGACGCTATTTCTTTCTTCCTAGTATTTTTTGTTGTTGCGTTGATTCCTGATGCTTGAGCGCACTTTGCAACCTTTCTAATATTTTTAGTTGGACTACTTGTATTTTTCAATGTGTCTTCCTCTGCTTGTACCTTTTGGTTAGCTTCTTTCTATGTTGTTGGCACCTTCCACTTCATGACCCAGTCTTTGAAAATCCAATCGACTCCTCCTGTGTTGTGCATTATCGCATTTCCAAGCACTTTTTCTTTGGGTCCCTTGTGGCCTGGATCCACATGTGATGTTTGGATTCCTTAAACATGGAAATAACTTCATTCTCCTGGACCACCTCAATAGGAATCCTCCACACATTTGTTGTTTTTTGTTGCATGTCTTCTAGAAACATGGAAAACACTATGTTTTTTCCTTGTTGATTCTTATTGTCCTTAGCTTGCCATAGGGTTTTGTATCTTGCTGCATAGCACTTCCCCTTCCTAATTAAAAAATATGAGAACTTTGGTTCCTTCCAACCTACCAAAGCTATGAGTATGCGGATCCAGGAATAATGGAACTTAGTTCCATTATCCTATGCATCCCTGTAGTCAATCAAAAACTAGTTTAATAGGTATGGACCCATTGTAAACACCACTCCTTTTATGCACTCTGTGGCTACTTCTATGAATCATGTTGGGGCCTCTTCGTTTATGTACTTCCTCAACAATTTTTAATCCATTAGCTTGATGGTGAACCTTGTCACAACGTCATTGATGTATTTTATGACTATACCTTGGTTCCCCCTGTTTGTTCCAAACTGTTCTTTCACTATTTCTATAATTTCCTTTTCTCATGCTTTATTCTGCGGGTGTTAAGAACCAAACATCAATATAGCATATAAAAACCTCAGGAAAAGTATCAACGCCTTGAAAAAGAGATAATATCAGATAATAAGCCTCTTCGAGGGGGCAACCTCCTTTTACCCCACTTAAATGTTCAAGTACAAGATGATTCAAAATGAAAAT
>JZKD02S2104655.1:664376-676527 GCA_000966675.3 Picea glauca
AGGAGACTAGGAGGTATAATTACAACTAATGGCCTAAAGCCGACATAAATAAAATAACATTACTAATCTAATATGCCCCAATTAAGGGTTAATGAACCAATATTAGGGCTTAACAGTGGGTACTCTTTGGGTTGTGCACCATTAGTGGGAAACCTTGCAATCTTGGCAATCAATTCAATGTCAATGGGGACTGGACTATCCATCCATGGGATACCTCCATGTACCTTGGCCAAGAGTTGTTTGACACATAGTCCCACATTATTACCTTGCCAAAAATGTGATATATCCAACAGTTTCATGATACCCAAATTATATAGCCCTGTTATCCACTTTGTGGGATCCAAGATGGGTCTTCCTAAGGGTCCTATCTCCCCCATTTCCTCCAAATAAGTTTCCTACGCAAGGTATGGAAACTTTGCCACATCTCGAACATCATGGTCGACGTATCTCAACTTTGGCACCTTCCCCAATACATCTTCCACTATGACCATGACATATGTGATGTAAGGGAGTGTGATATATGTTGCATCCGACACCTTTATTTTATGGCCAATGGCTGGGTGGCCTTATGTCGTTGTTTCTTTTGTTTCTTCATCCTCTCCTTCATTCTTTGGCTAGTTTGTAATATCCTCAACTAGAACCTCCTATGAAACATGTCCCTATTGTTGTCCTTTCATTCCCTCATGTTATACAGGTTTTTTTGGGTTAGGGTTTGGGTTTGCATTGCCATTAGGGTTTTCTAATCTCTAACCCATTTTGACTTGTGCATCCATCCATGTTTCTTCCTCTACCTTGGTCGAGCTAATTTATTATGTCATTGAGGTTGTGACGTCCTCCAACTCTACAACATCCTCAGGATCTGTCATTCTTTCCTTCCTTCTTTTAGACTATCGAGTAACCCTAACATATCGCATTAGGGCGCTAACCTTTGGAGGTGTCATGTTGTATGATGAGTCGTTGATTGCTACCTTCCTCACGCAAATTCACCTAGGTTGTGCTCTTAAGATCTCTGTTCTCTCAAAACTGGCTAAGTGTCAAAATTTCTTGTGTGTTTCCATTTTTATAGACCCGATCATTAATGTTCTGTTGTATTTTTCACTTTTTCTGGTCATTTATGTAGTGTCCAATTTTCTCTACACACAGTCTTCCCAATTATGTCACACCATTTGCTGCATGATGTCATTCCTGAATCACTTATTCCTCTTAATTACTTCTTTTTGGATTTTTCTTCATTTTCTATTTTTATCTTATTTTTTCTACTTTTTATGTCTTTTCATAAGTTTTATTTCCTAATTTCTACTATGGTACACTATACACGTGGATTCCTTACTGTGTTGTAACTACTAAGAGTTAGTAGGTCGAATGCACCTATAATGTTTCATTCAACTACCATTCACCATTCCTTTCATTTATGTTCCTCTCAAGTCCTTTAGCTGCAAAGATCCTCCATTTGTGACATGCTTCACTTCATATGGCCCTAGCCAATACATTCTGAACTTACCGGGATGTTGCAAAAATTTATTGTCATAGAGGAGAACTAGATCTCCCTCCTTAAATCTCTTCTTCTTTATGTGTCTTTCATGTCAAGATTTATCCCTTGATTTATGTACCTATTGGTGGAATCTTTATAGAATCTTGTCTTCTCCTAGTTCCATAAGTTGACTTAACCTTTCTTGTATTGTACCTCTTTCTATCATATTTGTAATTGTTTCCACGCGTAGACTGGGTACCAAAAATTCTAACGACACCATTGCTTCTTTTCCATACACCAATCTGAATGGTGTTTTTCCTTTCAGATTCTTGAATATAGTCCTGTATGCCCATAATATTGTTGGCATTTTTAAATCCCAGTCATCTCTGTTCACATTAAAAATAATTGTCAAGGCATTCTCCAAAATCTTGTTGAAAGCTTCTAATGTCCCATTTTCCTAAGGATGATATGGTGTACTCTTCTGGTTATAGAATTCAAACTCCTCTGTCAAAGCCTGGATGATACTATTAATAAAATGGGTTCCTTGGTCACTCATCAAAATCCCTTGACATTTGAATCTTATAATCACCTACTCAAATAAGAAGTGCATTGTTTTCTTTACACTGCAATCCTTGACCCATGTTGCTTCTGCCCATTTGGTTAAATATTCTACCGTAGTAATGATGTATATTGATTATGACCTTCTTGCTGGTGGATTAATAGGTCCTACAAAATCTATTTCCCACTTTTCAAATACCTGAAGAGTTACTTGGGGTATTAAGGGAATCTCATCCCTCATGTTGGGTTTTCCAACTCTCTGACAGACATCACAGTTCTGGAAATATTCTTTTCCATACTTATGAACTATTGGCCACCATAAACCTATGTGAACTACCTTCTATGTGGTAGATTTTCCTTCATAGCGTCCTCCAGATATAACTTCATGATCTTCTACTAGAATAATGGGTCGTTCATACTCCATCACACACCTTCTCAAAATTCTATCTTCTCCTAGATTATATAAATGACTTGCAATTAATAGATAGTCTACATCTCTAACTACTGGGTTTTTCTTCTGCATGTTACTAAACTCCTTTGGCACAACTCTTGTGCTCAAGAATTCAATGATATTAGCAAGGTACTCATCAACTATCTGAACTGAAAATAAATATGCATCAATGAAGTTGTATTTGAAGTTAGTATGTTCTTCTAAATTGGTTATCCTTGACAATTGATCTAGTCCTGCATTCAGTTTCCTTGGTTTAAGTATTACTTCAAAATCAAATTTATGGAACAATAATAACCATCTACAGATCCCCCCCCCCAAACACTAGCTTGTTGACTAGATATTTGAGGAAAGAATGATCTGTGAACATTTTGAATTTCTTTCCCAATAAGTAATGTATGAATTTATGCAATGCATACACCATGTCTAGACCTTATATTTATGTTGTATTGTAACTATGCTCTGAGTCTGATAACTTCCTACTTGCAAAGTCTATAGGATGATCTAAGTTACCTACTCCTGGATACACCGAAATTGCTCCAAGTGTTATTGTTGATGCATCTACATGCACATGAAATATATTTTCCCAATTGGGAAACACTAAAATAGGTGTTGTCACCATCTTCTCCTTCAAAGTATCCAATCCCTGCTGACAATCCTCATTCCCTTTGAAATTTGGCATCCTTCAACAAATTTTCCATCAGCACGGTAATCTGTGCATACCCCTTGATAACATTCCTATATAACCTTGTATGTCAAAGTGTGGCTCTTAACTGGCGCACTGACCTCGGTGGTGGTAAGTTCACAATTACAACAATATTAGCAGGGTCAACCAGTAACCATTTTCTGGATACCACATATCCTAACAGTATCCCAAAATGTGTACAAATAAATTTCTTGATGTTTAATGAGATATGACATTGCCTACACCTATCCAACATTAGTATTAATACTTCTACATGATATTTCAAAAGACTAAAAATATTCGAGTCATTCAAATATACTTCTAAGAACTTATGTATGAAATATTTAAACGTAGCTATGACCACCCTTGAAAATATAGTTGGTGCATTGTTTAATCTAAAGGGAATAACTATATACTAATAGGATCCCCATTCTATAGATAATGTAGTCTTATTCCAATCATCTGGATCTATTTTAATTTGATGATAACCCGAGAATCCATCTATGAATGAATATGCTTCCTGGCCTCCCACATTCTCCAAGACCTCATCTGTAAAAGGGGTAGGGAATGGATCATGTAAGAATAAATCATTTAATTTCCTTAGATCTACACAAATTCGTATCCCCCCTTGCTTCTTTTCCTGGACTACCATGGGACTGATCCATTCAGATTCTTCCACTGGCTATATGTTACCAACTTCTAGCATTTGGTCAAGTTTGTCTTTGACTTTTTCCTTATATATTGGTTTCAGCCTATAAGGTCTATGTCTAACAGGTCTAGCCTCTGGTTTTAGGGATATCTTCATCTCACTTAGCTCACCTGCTATTCTTTCATCTATGTAAAGGTTGTTGGAAATAAGTAGTTGTATTCACACGGTAATTATGTTATCCTTTCTAGTGTCTTCTCATCTGAATAGTCCCCAATGCTTTCCATTTTAAGGTTTTCTTCTATCCAAATGTTGACCTTCTTGACCTTAATTGGTGCAGCAAATTCCTATGAATACAAATATGGACCTTCCACCTCTCTCTCACCTTCAATATATGTTATTTGAATGTTGCACAGATCATCTTCTTCTAGTGCTTCCTCTACGACATGATAACATGAGATTAAGTCTTTGACTGCCTTTTTGTTTCACTGTTGATATTTTATAATAATTTCCTTCTCAGGTTATTCAAAAAATATCATTCCCTGTATTATCTTTATGGATGAATCAATATTGGGGTTCCCATGCTCAAATGAGAAAGTTACCACAAAATTCTCTTGTAATATTGTCCATTCTAAAGTACCTCCATTGTGTTATGGAATTTTTTATGTGCTCATTTGGCCTTCCTCGCCCATCATATTTATGCAATATATTATTCCCCTATTTTGTGCCAAATCGAATGTGTAGTAACCTTTTAAACTAATACCAATATTGAATTGTTCCCTTGTGTGCACCCCACCATCTTGCAGGCGGTGTCTTGAGTGAAATATCTAGGTCTAACAACCTCTGATTTTCCAAAACTGTTTCCTCATAGTTTTTCAATAATTCTTATAGGTCATTCAAATCATGAAAATAGAGGGGTTCCCTTACCTCTATACCGACCCACCTTACTGTGCACTCTATTCTTTCAAACCTCCCTTTGGAGACTTCATGCAGTGTTTGCTGGAAATTCTCCATACCTATATCTGAGTCTGAGGCACACGATGTAATAATTTTCCAGATGAGTACCCCATCTGTATTTGGGTTGACATAATATTCTTCCCGCGTGGTAATCCTATATAATTGATTTATTTCTTCCAAGTCCAAACATGTCGCCTCTACAAACCTTTCTCCTTCTGATGGATCCAATGGTGCAATAATTCTATACTCTCCTTATTTAAAGTTTATTTTTCGTGTATTCATGTTGATCACAACCTTGTTATCAAATTCCCAGTCCAGTCCTAGTAATGTTGGGTATGGTGTTGTTCCATCTACTATTTCTATAACTTAGAAATATGCCACAATGCGCACTCCATCCATGTCTGATGTTGCACCTTTAAGTCTTCCAATTGGTAATAATCTATGTTGATTTTCCAATTTTAACTAGATAGGTGAATATCCTAATGTGGGTTCCCCCATACAATACCATGTCTTCTTAGGTAAGACATTCACTTTAGAGCCTAAATCAAGTATGACATATCCCATATTGAAATCCCCAATGTTGGAATTCAACCTGATTCCCTACTCGTTCTTCTTCTCGTATGGAGATGACTGACTGTCTTCTATTCTAACTTCCCTTCTACTTATGTGTTTCATCTTTATAGCAAGTTTTATAATACCTCAATGGATGATGGATCATTCAATAACTTGACACATGATTGCAGAAAAGTCTTTAGGTTACTTACTTTCTATGAAAGTTTTCCTTTGTTGGATCGTTAATTTGCTTCACAATTGATGCAGATGCAATTTTATCTTTTATAATCTCATGTCTAGATTCCTTAAACATCTCCTTTTCTTTCCACGCAACAAAATGGTTATGTGGCTCAATGTTCTTCTTAACTCCCTAGTGTTGAGCGGGATCCTGTTTTGATACATTGACTCCCATCTTTGTTCATCGTTGAGTAACTATGTTGATGTTCTTCCCATCATCCCTGGCTTCTGGTGAAATCCACTAGACATTCTGATTGTTCTAGTTCCTTTTTCCTGAATTTTTCCCAATAATGTTGGGAATTTTTCCGTGTCATGGTTTGTTGTGAACCAATACATACATGTCGCTAGCAAAAGTGGAAAGTCTCTTTCATAGTTTCCTGGTTGTTGAAAACTGTGGCCAACTATTGTCCCTCTACCTCTTCCAAATCCTCCTCTGCCCTGGACTCCACCTCTGAATCCACCTCTATCTCCGTACGATTTATTGTATTATGGTATTTGGTTATACCGTGGTTGTGCATTGTTGTATTTCCACTACACAGGATTGAATTGTGGTTGCACATTATTTAACTATGGTGTGGCTAGTCCTTTCATCACCTCTTCTTACACCTTATAGGTATATTAAGTTATCTCTGTCATCAATTCGAGCATTCTACAACCCTTATCATCATGACCCACTAATTTGCAAAAATTGCAGTAAGATATTTTTGGTATTGTCTTATACTTTTGCATCATTGGACATTGATATGGATCATGCCCATGTGTCTTACAAATTTCACACCATGGTCCTCTTGTTGGCAAGTGGTTTGGAACCCTTGTCGCCAAGTACTGCTCAAAGGTTGGACATTCATTCTTATGGTGTCATTTTTTCCTTCATAATGTGCACTAAACAACTTCTCTCTACTCTTTCCCTTTGTTATGGTTCAACTGAAATGCCATATTCTTCAAATCCTCTTTCAACTCTTGTATTTCTAGATCTATCTGTTGATACTGGTTTTCTTCCAACTGTAGGTATTCTTGCAGCGCCTCTGTCCAAGTTTGAAACTTTTGTTGTCTCAAAGGATACTTCAAGTGTGGTAATAGTAAGTTCACAAATAACAACATATGATGCATGTTAGTAATAAATTACTTCAATGTACCATTCAAACGTGTGAACCTTTGATCAATATCCCATACAAACTCACCTAGTTTATGCCTGATCTCAATCATTTTGTTCATGTACTAGTCTTGTGAACTTGGCTTTTGAAATTCATTTACCAACACCTTTTTCACCTCCACGACAGTCTTTGGTACTCCTTGTGGAATACTTACATCAAAGGTCATGTACCAGTCTAACGCATGGTCTCTGAGTATTATATATAACTACACCACTTTTGTATCCTCATATGTGACCTACCTTGATTCCTAGATATTTTCATAGATGAATAAGTGATTCTTAGGGTCCTCTAATGGCTCACCAAAAAACTCTAGTAATATGATAGTGGAATCTACTCCTGCCATTTTAAAAAGTGTTGAAGTACTACCTCTGCGCAGCGTATATAGTTCACTACTACTTCCTGAACCTGTACCCTCAGTTGGTTGTCTTGTATTGGATCCATGACCTGCTAACCCTCTTTTTCTAAAAATTGGTTGTCTAAAATCTTGTGTTCCTTCAGGTGTATTAGTCACACATGGGGTTGTAGGTTCCACACTAATTGTGATCTGGACTGGAGTTCTACCATCTATTCCTGACCTTGGACCTATTGTTTTCCTTTCATATGTTGCATGTAGTATTTCCTCAATATGATCCATATACCGAATATCCTCTACCTCTTCTTCATCACTCACCAAGCCCTCTCTGTCAACTATGTCCCTCTTTTTGTTATTCATCTTATATTAGTAAGGTCTACCACTACGCATCGTTCCAATTTTTTCCATTATCTGCATTGTTTGGTCCTTGTCCATCATGATTGGGTCCATGGCCTCCTTCTGCTTCCCCTTAAATATCTCCCTTTCCATATCTCAGACTCTTGTCAGTTCTTCCCCCATGCACGTATGGAAGTTTAGTTGTATGATTCCATGGTCATCACGCCTTTGTCATATAATAAAATTTTGATATAAGTATAAATTGATATTATGTACCTACCTTCTGGTACCTTCAGAAAATCCTACTCAACAACAGTGTCTGACTTCATAGTATCAACTACATATTCAGTGATAAACCCTATAATAATACTATCTAACCAAAAATCTACAATGCATGTAAATTTATTATTGACTTTCTACAACTGCACGATCTCAATAGGATGCCACTCTAGTTATCTTATCTGATTTGTAGGATGGTTTTCCTTCAACCTCAATAACGACTCCTATAACAGATGTGAGAATTCACATAAAAATACTTCATCCAAGTTGCTAAACACATATTTGTTGAGATATTTGCGTGGTGTATATTTAGGGTTTCTTTTGTCCTTCTACACAAAATCGTGTTCCTTTGTCCTTAACCATCCTTCAATCATTTCCTTCATTGGATTCCATAGTATGAGCATTCCCTTATACATTTCCATTCTCCATGTTTTTCTTCAAAAGATCCCCTCCCATCTATCATGTGTAGTTCCATCCAGCAACATAACCATTTGTTGGATTCGTGGGCTGACCCAGGTTCTCATCTCAAAGGTTTCCAACAAAACCTTCAAACTATAGGCTCTCCTGGTAAACTAGAAGGTAATGATGCACACATAATGCATAATGTAGTCTCACCTGAGATAGCTTATGGGGGACTGCAAGACTCAAATGTCTATAGCCAGGGAAGGGATTGGGACTATGATCTGTTCCTTTTCCTCATGCATTACAAGTATTACCCATTAATTTAAATCTAGTATTCATTCATTAATAAATTATGCATGCATGTTGTTACAATCTACTCTAACATTCATTATTTAATTGATAAACAACATAATAGTGGAAAAATCATTCAGACACATTAACACAACAGGTTTACCATGGTTCACCCCCCAGGGGCTATGTCCACAAATATTTGTCTCTTCTTCTCTTTTATTCATAATTCTGCAAATTTTGTGTTGTATGCATTACATTCTTCAGGATTACAATAAAAAAGTAGGGAAACTATCCTCCATGAGGCAGACTAGAGAACACTAGGCTCCACAACCTGTGACCTAACCCTCAAAACTATACTCACTATCTTATTCAGAACAAATTATATCTCCTCGACCAATGACCAACCTCTACTAAACCTCCTTGGACTTTATTTATACTATTCTATTGGCTCATAGCCATTACATTCATATCCAAAACCCTAACCCTAACATGGCTAGGTTTGTCTGCATGTGTGCCACGCTGTGTTTCCTCCATCTTTTGCATGTTGCTTTTCCTTCATCTTCTCCATGTTGATTTTCCTTCATCTTCTGCATGACGCTTTTCTGCCACATATGGTGTGTGCTCCAAAAATAGGCTTTTCTTTCCCAAAATAGGCCTGCACCCAAAAATACACTTTTCTCTCCCAAAATAGGCCCGTGCCAACAATTTCTGAATCACTGAAAACAATCAGTTCCTTGGTGCTCAAATCGGTAGCCTTTTTATGTCCTTGGACTGCTGCTTCATATTTGACAGTGTTGTTCGTTCACTTAAACTCCAATATACAGGATAAAAAAACTACTCTTTCTTGTTGGATTGATGAAAATGAATCATGTGCCACCCCTTCCTAATACTTGGATAGATAAAAGAAAACAGAGTCCAGATCTTAGAGACAAATTCTGGCACCATTTTTGTTCCAACATATTTTCAGGATCTAACCTTCATTCTGTTGGGATTGGGCATGGAAGCTTTGTTTAGGTTTCTTCCATGGATCAATTAGTTCGAGGTCTTCATAAAGTGATAATTCTGATGTCTATGAGAATAGTACTTTGGACGAGCAGGGAGAGAAATTACTAAAATCCAAATAACACGAGTAATTACCTAAGACCGGGAATTCATTAGATGAGGTTTCAATAGGATCTTCCAAGTCTATGACAATATGTTTCAAATATTTCTCCTGGTTGATCCTGATCATGTTAATGTTCCTCTTCAATGGTAGCTACAAGTGGGACCAATCCGTACTAAAATGTCCATGCAATTTCTTAGACCAGTACCTACTCAACAACATCCCATAGGCCTCTGCAATATCTATGATTATGATATCTATGACCTAATGGAATTTTGGGTTTGAGGCAATTCAAATCATAAAATCATTTAATTCCCCAATCACCTTGACCTCAGTTCTATATAATTGAATAATGTGTGTATCTCTTATGGTAGGGGTATCATTTATTTTCTATATAAATGCTATAGATCGAGTCTTTTACTAAAGTTTATCTATCTAGAGGAAAATCTGTGAAAGATCAAGTTTTCAAAAGAACTTTTCCACTAGATAGATAGACTCCAAGAAGCTTTGGAATTCCAAGAACAAGTCAAGAAGACTTGTACTTCGGATACTGAAAATATTGAAGAACTTCATCGACTGGATCGTTCGGTAACACGAGCGATCAATTTCTGGGTCAATACAACTATGGAAGCATACATTATCAAATTTGCAGTTGAGAACCATCAAAATTTTTCATGGGCATAAGCGAATTTTAAGAAATATGTAAGGGGAAGACTGTTGAGAGAAACCCCCCTATGGATTAAGGTTTTCTTGATGGAGGAGGGGATGATGACTATTTCCCCAATTGGGATGGAAGCCTAAACACCCTTGCTTGGGGTGGGGTGAATTTGGGGTGGAATCATGGCCTTAGAGAGGGGAGAGGGTTCTTTGACAAATAAGGGAGCAATAAGAAATGGACTCAAGAGATGAGTGAGCCTTGAAAAGAGCCACCATAGTTGAGAAATGGTGGCGTGGTAAGATAAATAAGGAAGGGAAACAATATGAGAATTTGTGAAAAGAATTCGACCCAGGAGAAGTCAAGGAAAGACAAAAAGAAGAGTTGTGAAATATGAGAAGACAGGAAAGACTGACCAGTCAAAGATTAAGTGAGAGAAAGCGCAAAGAAAAAGAAGTCCCCAAGAGGGTGGACAAGAAGAAGAAGGTGTAGAAGCATGGGAAAAGGAAGCCAACATGGATCTTGTATAAGAAAGAAAAGATTCATCCCTGATACTAGGAAAGATCAGGAATCCGGCTAAAGAGACTACTCTAGAGGATGACAATGAGAACCCCTAGATCAAAGAAACCCGCCTTGAAGCTAGTGGCACCAGCCCTGAATCACCCATACACCAAGTGCCTTATATACAAGTGGTAAATTATATACTACCTTCTTATGTTATTCATGTTTCAATACAATTAGTTAATTAGTCACAACCAGTGAGTGTGAATACTGGGAGGATATTGGGATACCCTGGTAGATCGCAACTAGGACTGTTAGGTTTTATCTTGATAAGAGAAATAAGATCAACAATTGTTCGAACTGTAGAAGGTTTTATCATTGTTAAGTACCTATACCAGATCTAAAAATATAATTCAATAATAACAAGAATAAACCATAAACCATTCACCATAACATGAACACAAGAAATAGAGAAAACCCTTGAGGTAGGGTAACACCAATATTAATCCCTATGGAAGGATAAAACTCCTCAAGCAATTCTTTCTTGTACAATCACAATATTCTTCAGTTTGTTTCATTACATTTCCTACACTTATTTATATAGCTCTCCCTATCCCCTAGGAACCTTCTAGAGAGCCTTCTCACATTTATTAGATCCAACTACCATAGTGAGTCTTTATTAATATAGTGGACCTAGTCCACCTTACATTGAATGACCACATTCTCATATATTAAATGACTTCCATTAATAACACATAACTACATTCCCATTGGGTACCTCCCTAGGTACCCCATATTACCTCCCTAGGTATACTACATTCCATCCCCCTTCACATGTTTTGTCCTCGAAACATGAGAAGAAACCATACAATATGATCGGCTAAGCAATGTAGCCAACTGGTACCAAGTACAACCATCCATCCATCCCAATGGAAATCTAACATGATGTCTATCTACTACCTTTCCACCTTGATCTTTCTCCACATCATGTCGGGGTTTCCATGGGATTGTTTCTGTAGCTTGAGCTCTTCCCGTAGTGTCGGTAGTCCTCCATGCACCTCTTGATCGGTTTCCTGTCTGGTGCCCTGCTGGTGCATAAATGTTTTCATGCACATGCCCTTACCTTGATGAATTTTTCATCTCTATATGATGAGGATGGTGATATACAACAACTGTAGGAATTTGTTATTTTTTCTTCAAATCTGCAACACTTTGTGCCTTTGATTCAATGACCTCCTTAGCTTCTTGATTATGTCCTTCTTGTAGTTTTGCTTCATCTCCTTCTGTAGACTCTACCTCTGATTCAACTTCAAACTGGGAAATAACTTCTTTGATAGCTTCCATGGGTCCATATTTCTTACTAAGAGACACATCCTGCAATGTGATTTTCTTTTTCTTGTACCACAACTATAAAAACTTCTTTTGCACATTAATATTAATGGTACCCACTGATTCTATCCAAGGATATCCCAAAACAATATCCACTTCATCCATATCCATAGCATAAAAATATGAATGCAACACA
>JZKD02S2104655.1:682989-703364 GCA_000966675.3 Picea glauca
AAGGTGTTGCAAAAGATTGGTACTATGGCATACAAATTGGATTTGCCTACATCTTCACAAGTACACCCAGTTTTCCATGTTTCATGCTTAAAGAAGGTTATAGGCGACAAGATCCTAGTTCAAACTATATTTCCAGAACTTGACAAGGAAGGAAAAATCATATTGGAGCATGAAGCCATCACTGACACAAGAATTTGCTAGCTGAGGAATAGACCCATTTCAGAGTATCTCATTAAATGGAGGAAACTACCAGCTAAAGATTCCACTTGGGAAGATGATTCTTTTATACAAAAGCATCTAGAGTTACTCAAGCATTGCAGACAACACTTGTCTCAAGGGGAGGGGCATCCCTAATATTGGCTCATTACCCATTAATTGGGGCATATTACATTAGTAATGTTATTTTATTTATGTTGGCTTTATTCCATTAGTTGTAATTATACCTCCTAGTCTCCTATATATACCAAGGAGACATTTTCAATTGGAATGATCTTTTACTTGAACATTTATGTGGGGTAAAAAGAGGTTTCCCCCTCGAAGAGGATTATTATCTGAAATTATCTCTTTTTCAAGGCGTTGAGTACTTATTCTGAGGTTTTTCTATGCTATATTGGTATTTGGTTCTTAATAGATTTTCCTCACTTGAGGCGGCCATGGTGCTCTCACTGTAGAACCAATGGGCACACAACTGAAGAGTGCCCAGATCTAATTGTGAAATGGGAAGATCAGGTATGTCAAACATGAACTAATCTTATAAGCTCAGAAATACAGAGATTCATCAAAGGAAAACTACCCAACCTTAATATCCTTACTCAAGGAGAAGCAAAGACTGGCGTCGATGATGATAATCCGCCTCAGATCCAAAAATCAGCGCCTAAGGATGACGGGTATGACCCTATGAAACATAAAATATTCTTTAAAAATGCAATAGAATTATTCCAATGTATCCCTGACCTAGAGATGGAAGAAAACCCCCCTCAAAATATCATTTATACTAATATTGTATAGTTTCCTGCTTCACACCCAGCACCCTAAAACCCTGAAATCTCGATAAGACAACCTGAGTAGTCACAAAATGTAGTTGACCTCTGGTTTAAGTTATTTTATGATATTCTTGGGAATGATCAGTTGAAAAAAATGTTGTGCAATGCCCTATACCTAGTCCTAGGAACTGAAGAATCTCCAGAAGCAAGAATAAGGACTAATCATTCTGAGAAGAATACCCAGAGAGTAAAAAGAAGAAAAATACGGTCTGGGAAAGATTTTAGATTAGCAACCCAGCTAGATGAGTTTGAGATTAAGGATGTTATTTTAGATCTAGGATATGATATTAACATACTTCCTAAAAATACTTGGGAAGCTTTAGGGAAATCCCAGTTGACATATTCCCCAATCCAGTTAAGAATGGCCAATCAATATTGTACTTTTCCAATAGGAAGACTGGAGAATGTGGAAATAGATGTTGCGGTAGTAAAGACTGTAGCTAATTTTGAGGTGATCGAAATCATGGGGGATAAGGACCCTTATCCTCCACTACTTGGTATTGACTAGGCCTATGATAATTATGATTTCATTGACCTAAAGAGGGATACTATGACATTCGAAGAAGACGGAATAAAAGTAGTTCGACCCTTTTATCCATATGTAGGCCTTTGATACACGAAGCCAACAAACAACAACATGGAAGGAGAAGATTTGGATTAGTTATACATTGTAACAACAGGAATTAGGGAAGACTACATAAATCCTACTTTTGATGGATCAATAAGTTGGAGGAGCATACAATTGGCAGATGAAGATTCATAACTATCATTTGACAGGTGGCAACATGGTTCATATGAAATATTTTCATGAAGATGCACAACTGTCAGAGAAACTAGATGGGTTTTAACCAAGGTCAGAGAACATCCAATATACAATGGTACCTCATAAATTGACATCTTTTTGGTTAGCATGGAAGAAAATATAGCAGAGGATCAAAGGATTTTAGTTTTGGATTTATCCCTCAAGGACACTCTTGCTAGATGGTGGGCTAGTCACAAATCCTGATTAAGAACTGGGAGGATGTGAAGAAATCTATCTGATATAGATTTCAAGATAAGGAGTAGCTGAAATCAGAGATGCTGACGGATTTCCAATTTGCACAACTATTCAATGGATAGTCTGATCCTAAAAAACATATTGAACAATGTGTGAGATGGTAGCAAGTTGAGGAAATACCATCTCGCTTGTGGGTTCAAGTATTTCCCCATTCGCTAAGTCGAATTTTGAAATCTTGGTACATGCATGGAGAAACCAGAAGGAAGAAAATCAAATGGAAAACATTAGTAAACCAATTTTTCAAGGAGTTCTCTTTTACAAGTAAGTACCATGAGCTTGATATAGTCCTGCAAAGTATTAAAAATTTCCTTTTTACTGATGCCAGTGAACGGAAATCAAACCCAGGGGTATGTGCAAATCATATTCAAGTGCTTCATCCTAACCTTTTCCTAGACATGGACAAGACACCTATAGAATTCTATAAGATTGAGAATGATTTGGGAAATCCAGATGACTTGGAAGAACTAAGAAGATTATCCATTAAGGAAACATAAGGAAGCACAAAAATCCAGAACACCATACCCAACCAGGCTTATAGTTCTTATAATTATCCATTGAATTTGTGAAAAATCAATATATGAACTACAAAGCAACCTAAGTTAGCTATGGTAGGATATTACTGGGATGAGAAAACTAGCCAAGAAATACATAGCCTATTACATGAGTATGAGGAATTATTCCCAAAGACATTCTCAGAGCTAAAAGGGATTAAAGTATCTATGGAATAAATGAAAATTGAACTAAAACCAGGATCAAAACCTGGAAGGCATAGACCATATCGTCTTAACCCCAGGGTGAAAGATAAGGTTAAGAGGGAAATAGACAAGATGCTTGAGGCTGGAATTATTTTTCCAATTGAAGAAGCAGAATGAGTTAGCCCCATAGTCATCCAGAGAAAGAAAGGTACATAGGACATTAGGGTATGTGTAGACTACAAAATCCTTAACTCTGCCTGTGTGCATGACCCTTTTCCAACACCTTTTACTAATGAGGTACTAGAACAAGTTGTGGGGAAAGAATATTACTCATTCACAGATGGATTTTCGAGCTATCACCAAGTTAGAATTGATGAAGAAGAAAAAAGAAATACCACATTCATAATAGAATGGGGGTCATTTGCATACAATGTGATGCCCTTTGGTCTAAATAATTCCCCTGCAGTTTTTCCCTGGATTGTAATCAAAGCCTTCCAAGAATTTATTCACAAATAGAACTTTATATGGACGATTAGATGGTATGCAACCTTCTCAAGGAACATGTAGAGATTTTGTGTCTGATGTTTGATAGAAGTAGGGAATTGAAGATATCCTTGAACCTCAAAAAGTGTATCTTTTGTGTGCCACATGGAAATCTGTTAGGCCACATAATATGCTGAGAAGGATTATTGGTAGACCCAACCAAATTTGTGGTCATTTTGAACATGCCACTACCTACGAGCACTAAGAAATTGCACTCCACACTGGGGCACATAGGGTACTATCACAAGTTTATCAAAAGGTATGCAAACATTACTGCACCTTTGGAAAATATACTAAATAAGTTATAAGTGTTCCAGTGGATGCCAGAGTGTGATAAAGTGTTCGACATCCTGAAATAAAATATTAGCATGACACCTATTTTGATATTTCCAAACTGGGAAAACGAATTTCATGTGCACTTGCACACATCAGGTATTGCCTTGGGAACCATCTTAGCGCAACCAGGTGATGGAGCCATGGATCATCCCATCTACTTTTCTAGCAGGAAGATATCGCAAGATGAGCACAACTATACAACCACATAAAGGGAGGGTTTGGCTATGATTTATTCTCTACAAAAGTTTAGACATTACCTATTAGGGTCTCATTTTAAATTTTTTACTGATCATTCTACCTTAAAATATCTAATTAACAAGCCTGTCTTGGAAGGAATAATTTTTCGATGGTTGTTACTATTTCATGAATTTTCATTTGAGGTGATCATCAAACCTGGAATATGCAACATGGGACCTGGTCACCTGTCCATATTAGAGTCAGGAGAAAGTGGAAGAGCATTCAATGATCAGCTCCCAGATGCAGAATTTTTCTGGGTTGAAGTTGTACCAGAATACCTGGAAGATATAATAGTACTCTTTAGTACAAGGGCCTACCCATAAACATACTCTTCAATTCATAAATTCCATATGGTGGTTCGAGCAACGGATTATCAATTGATCACAGGACAATTGTATAATTTGGGCCTAGATAGTATCCTCATGAGGTGTGTTTTAGACCACGAAAGACAAGACATACTAGAGGAATGCCATAGTGCAGATGCGGGAGGCCATGTGGGAGGAAAGGATACTGCTCAGAAATTCCTCCAAGTTGGATTATGGTGGGACACACTCTTCAAATATGCAAAGGAATGTACTAGATCTTGTGACGTCTGTTAGAGAGTAGGCAATCCATCACGATGACACAAATTGCCTCTTCATCCAGTTCGAGCTCTGTAAGCATTTAAGAAGTGGGTGGTTGACTTTATTGGACCAATCAACCCCATGGATAAGCACTCAAAGTCCAGGTATATTATTACCACAACTGATTAACTTACACAATGGGATGAGGCAGTAGTGGTTCATGATTGCTCGACTGATACTGCTGCTAGGTTTATTTTTGAAAGAATTATCACTCGGTTTGGATGTCCTAGGAGTCTGACCAGTGATCAGGGTGGTCATTTTATCAACAGTACAATAAAAAAGATTAAAAAAAAATCTTAATTCAACATCATAAAAGTATCTGTTACCAGCCACAAGCCAATGGCATAGTAGAGGCGTTTAACAAGATTCTGGAGAGAGGATTAACGAAGGTTTGTTGCGCAAATAGGGAAGATTGAGATGATAGAGTCCTAGTAGTTTTATGGGCTTATAGGACAACCACAAAGAACCTCCACAAGTATGCTCCATTTCAGTTAGTCTATGGGAAAGAGGTTGTGGTACCTATATATTTCATTACCCCAAGTCTATACATTGCGCATATTACACACATGTCAAAGGATGAATCCATTGCGCAGAGGGTTATGGAGTTGCAAAAAATTGACGAGACTAGGGTTTTAGCAGACTTTTATCAATCAGTTGAGAAAGAAAGGAAGAAATCTTGGCATGATAGGCATATTAATAATAAAATATTTGTGCAAGGAGATAAGGTCCTACTTTATGACATTCAATACTAGAAACATCCAGGAAAGTTGCGCATGCGTTGGTTGGGACCATTTATAGTTGTGGAGATCCGACCTTCTGGAGAATTCATACTTGAGCAACTGGATGGTATAGTTCGGTCAGAATGGGTGAATGGTGCTCGCCTGAAACCCTATATTTCTCATAACTGAGCTAGAGGACTATTTCTCTAGTCCAAAGGATCATGTATAGTATTTATATTTGAATTTCTGCAATTTTTTTGGTTTGTTTTATTTAGTTAATAAAGTCAGAGTGTGCATTGTTGCACCACGACATGTATTTCAATTTTTTCATCTAAGTGTTACTTTGATGAAGAACTGCTTACTCAGTAGCGTATGATCAGAAGAGCCACAAGTCTATTAATGATAGTCATTCAATGTGACGAGGACCCCTTTATGGTCGGAGGGATATTGAATCCAGATGTAATCCTAGTCCATGTGCCACATGAACCCAGTCAATTCATAGCCGTTATAACATCTACAGTAACCCATTCAAACTCAGTTAAACTACAAAGCTACAAGAAGTGAATATTCCATCAATGTTCACTCCAGGATTCTCATCCTTTCATACAGTAAGGTCTGAGACCGGCCATGCCATTGTCCAACTGGTTCAGTAAATGCCAGGATCACCCGATAGATTTACCCTATTAAATAGTCCCATTAGACAACTCAACTCCAAGTTGTGTCTATAGGGTTAATGATGAATGGCCTTAGCAGTTATTACATAACTTTCCAGCTAAGCCTGAGTATAAGTTTGTGTGAACTTCTTGTAAGACGTATTGTTTCCAAGAGAGAACTTAGTGCCTTGTGAATTCTTAATTGTGCTCATGCCTGTACAATCCCTATTACAAGGAAAATATCTCTATGGCTAGGGGTAAACCAAAATAGATGGAAATGACTACAGAAATCAACTCTAATATCAAGTATGTTATATAAACAAATATGCTAGAAAGACAATATAAAAGTCTTACCTCATCCAAATGTTCGATGAAGTCAATAGTTGAGCACTTGACTCAAAGAAATACACCTGCAACTAGTCCTCAAGAACCAAGAAACGCAAGCATATGGTGAGAGTATATAATCTTATCACATTCAATAGCATAATCCATCAACATTCATAAAAAATATGCCCGTGGAATAATAATTCAAAGATTCACAAGATATTAATTGGACAAGAAAAGGGTATTTCTATTAAAATGTAATCAACGGAAGTGAATGAATTACAAACTTTCGTGTTGGCATGGTTCAAAATCAAGAAACTAAGTTACTTACAGCTAGGCCTCCACCACTTCAATCCTCCACCAAAGGCAAGCTCATATAAGAGAGAAAATGATATTCTCAATCAAGTAGGGAAGAGCTTGGGGTTTTAACAATGTGTTTAGAATTAAAAGACAAAGGGATGCAGACTCAATATGAAGTGAATAATTTCTCCAAAGTAAATTTTCTCTCAAAGTTGAATTCTTCTCCTCTTTTCCATAGCTCGGATTTGGCCCATTTCTAGCCTTCAAGTGGAACTGAAGGGTCGATTCAGAATGTTTACAGTATATGGAAGGTCAAGGATCATGGATCTTGTGACATGACATGGAAACCCAACACCATTTTTAATTTTGGGCACACATATAGATGTACGCGGGTTGTAGTGGTGCAACCTACATACACACATGATGTACTATAGGTAGGGCACATATATGTGGGAAATTATGTTTTTATCTCTGGGATTTGTAAAAAGGGACTTCAAGTCCACATAGGGAAATGAAAAAAGGCCTTTTGTGCAAGTCTTCATAGGGTGAGGAAAATATTGCTATAATATATGCCCCCTAATGTGTGAGGTCATAGGAGTATCTGTGATGGCCGAAATACATTATAATACCCAGAAGTGGAGTAATGGGGACCCATCTGGAAGAACTAGTTGCTCATTACAATCTGTATTGACTTTGCACACATGGATTCCAATTTGAATTACACTACAGATCCATGTGAAAATATACCAAACAGTTTCCCATGGCCATGAATATGCAATACAAAGGTGGCTACATGCCAAAGGCTATCATAGTCACGAACAAGGCCCAGTAAAACCAATCTCAAAATTAATATAAAGATATTTGTATACAATGGAGTACAATATGATCTCTCATGATCACTGAAGTCACATGTGTACTAGTCCAATGAATGGTAGCAACAAATCAGGGAAGCTATGACTATAAACTGATGTCTTCAAGTCTTCTACACAATCTTCCAAAGGTGCAAGTCTACATCTTGTGAATAAAAGAGTTGAGGTTGAACACAATGAGAATTCATTTGATTACCAGTTATTGAGGTATACTATTAACAAACGCAAGACAACCTACCGATAATGAAAGTAGGTATCAAGGCATCGATTACATTCTTACAAGTGTGAATAAAGGATTCGGGGTTGAACACTTGAAGAATCCATCTATCAGGAGACATTGATGTATTCCATATTTTCCATGGTGAGAGAACCTGCCACTAATGACTACAAGCCTCTAGGTACTCATAGGACTCTAGGTCATGTCTCTAGAATAGATGCGTTGAAGTCGATGGAAGGAGACCCATTGAAATGATAGAATTAAGGCATCTCTCATATTTCAACATGAGGTACAAAGCATGAGCTTGATGATTTGAAGGAAATCTAATGAAGAACATTTTCACAAACCAATGACCCTGTGCATATTTTGCATGTTCTAGATGCAAGTGGTACATGAAAAATACCCTCTGAATAGAAACCAATAAGGAAAACCACTAACAAAGGCGAGGAAACCACCAATAGGGATAATGGAATCCAAGACACTCCACAAATCCCAATGTGTGAATAGATTTTTTGTAACATAAGGGAAACCACCCAGTCAGTGACCAATGATGAAATGTCGAATGCTATGTTTAAGGTTACCTACCAATGAGTAAAGTAGCACTAGGGTGCACAATAAGACTACAACTTCATGTGATTTTGAGACAGAATGAGGGTATGGACGAAATCAAAAGTCAAGAGTTTTGAGGAATGGTCGACACAGGTTGATAGACATCCTTTGAACAAGATCGTGAGACACACGGAAGACTCTGGCATCATAGACTCAATGATGAAACTTTGAGATGTAGGAGGCATCAATCAAACTCTCCATAGGGACTGGAAGAGTAACGAATTGGGAGAGTAAACTCTTTGTAACGAATTCATCTTCCTAAGGTCATGCTAAACCCAAAAATTTGATGACAAGTGGACTAAAAACATTTGTGCTCTGTTCAAAGATGGCACGAATGCTGCCCATATAAGCTAATACTCCCTTGCCGCCCATCTTTTTTTGTTTTTTCATCGTCAAATGAATGTTATGATATAGAGGAGGAAACACGTGTCGCAAGAAAGAAAATATAGTTCCAATAGTGGAACATACCTATGCTCAATGCAAGGAGGTTCGTGTGGGATATGGACACTCGGGGGAATGTTTCCTCCTGGATATAGGGTGTCAAGCTGCAAAAGATATATATAAGGCTCTTCTTGGTTGAGGATGCATACTGTTGAGGTGAACAACTTATAACGCAAAATAAAGAACCGAAAATAGGCTCAATACTGCAAGCAAGGGAATCAGATGCAATTACAACTTAATGCCAAAAAATGTTCTTTTTCATAATCTTAGTCTACTTGGTTTGAAAAAGGGATAAACTTGCACCAAATAGACATCCTTTCAAATCCAATTTATGAGTGTGAAAGATACAATTTCACTCGAAAATATTTTCGCTTTTTGAAACAAGTTGGAAAAGAGATTAAATCAAACTCACGACCTTTCAAATCTAATTAACGAGTGTGAAAGAGACAAATTCACTTGGAAATATTTTTTCTTTTTACACGAGTCAGAAAAGAGCTTAAATTACTCATTGGGAGGTTTCTAGGCGGCATGTCATGGGGTAGGCCAAGGCTCCTATGCAGGATTTCTATCAAAAGTTAGTAACTCATAGTTAGATGACACAAGATTAGGAAAATCCAAAGCTTTATGTTGGCACAGGGGAAAACCTAGGGTTCAACGCTCAAGAGAATACCAACAAAACTATAACTACTGGCCCTTTTGGAAACACCTATGAAGCAGATGAAGTCTCACTCGAGGTAGACGTAGGGGTGGTTGCATGACTCAAATGTCGGAAACCTTAGTTGGGACACAAATATGTGATTAAAACACCTTTATAGAGCACTTAGAAGTTAAATTTCATTAGTAATTAACCAGTATCTACTCCACAGTAAAAACCCTAATCACAGAGCATCGCAGTATTCACACAGATATAATATATTCAAGCACTAAGCACATCAACATAGATTATATCTAACATTCATTCACTTTATTCAACACTAATCTATCATATTAGATTCTTCTAAGAATATATCAGTGCACTAAGCATTCAATCACATAAACAAGAGAACAACCATAAATAACAAAGAAACTGCAACACAGGATATACGTGGTTCACCCCCAGCTTGGGGCTACATCCACCAACTCTTATTCTTCTTTATTAACTTCTATCAATATTCTACATGCATAGAGCCACAAGATCCTACTCCGCATAGGACAAAATATTTTTGCGCACCTCACCAGATCCTCCTTCCCCAAGCTAGGTTACAACACAAATATTCTACTCAATCTCTTATAATCACTTGCACTTAGCCTTGCAAATCTCACACAACAAGCACAAAGCTTCAATACTATTCACACTCATCTCATTAGCACTTATCACTTAGCAAGGTACCAAAAGACCTTCTTCTTTCTTACCTTACCTAGACTTCTATTTATACATTGCAACAAGGGCCTAAACATGGGTAAACCCATGGGCCAACATTCCCATACCCATTACATAGCCCAAAACCCAAAAATCCCTAAAAAGGGGTCGAGATTCCGCAATCTCTGCTTTGACTTTCACTCTACCTTCGATAGCCTATCGAAGTCCCAAACATAGGTCAAACATAACCAAGGATCCTCAAAACTTGATCAAGGGCCAACAGTCCCCCAACACTCACCTGTGATGCATCTCGAATCACTCTGGTCTAGGAAGCTCTGCTTCAAAAGCCTTGAGCTTGGCTCGAGCTTCTTTAACCTCATGCTATGCCAAGGCCTCATGATAGGTGAACTCTTGGATAACTACTTTGTTGTCAGGTCTCTCCAAACGTCGTTCAACTGCAGTGAGGACTTGCTCTAGTTCTTCTCCTCAACCTTCAATCTCTGAAAACAGTTGGCAAGCCTCGTCCTGTATTGGTTGGATCCTCTGAGTCACTTCCATGACTTTTCTCTGAATGGTGTGGACCTTTTGTTGAGAAGTTCATTGTTCATGGGATTGCTTCATCCTTTTCACTGCTCACAGGGGATTCAACTATGCCTATACTATTTCTTCTTGCTGCTTTGCCTCCTGGAGATGTGACTCCAGTGCCTTCAATTCAGGGTCCTCAGTGAGTCGCTCATAAGTCTGGGCACTGTGATCACTTAGCTATTTACATTCCATGGCGAGGGCCTTGATTCTCTCAATAAAACTTTGAGAAGTTGCTTCTCTTTGATCTCGTACATCCTGTGGAGTGTTTGGCACTATTCAAAGCTCCAGATACATGATTCTCTACTAAAGTTGTTGGATAGCTTCCGCAACATGTGCTACTTGATGCTCTACTGGTTCTTCTACTTTTTTCTCTAAGCCTATCATAGAGTGAAGTGATCTACTGACTGATTCTTTGATTCCGAGTTGTTCTGTGAGAAATTTCTCTTTCTCTTGTTGGATTTGTGCTTTCTCCTCTTCGACCTTTGTTTGGAGAGAAACCTTCTCCTGTTGTGAAACTTGGCGTTGCTCTATGATTACTATTTACACTTTCTTTAGGGCCTCTATGGTATATTATGTGTCTTCCTATGCGTGAAGAAGGAAAGCTTCAATTGCATCAGCTAGTCAACGGATTTGGGTAGGCTCATCTCCCAACTCCGGTGCTTCTGAGGGTGGGGGCACAGCGGATACTGTGCGACTGGATTGAAGGGCCTGCTACACCCCTCTAAGTTCAACCTCGATTATTTCATACATATCCTCTTTCTTGGCTTCATGTTTCTACAATACGTCCTACGAGGCATCTTCTATAGTGGCGATGATGAAGTCGAAGTCATCAACTGTGAGAATGGTTCGCATCGTGGTTTTTCTCTCTCTTTAATTATTTCGTGAGGTAGTTTTCATTGGGGAAACCTCTATTTTCTTCAAGGGATCAACCTCATCAACAAGATCCCTAGGCAGTGTTACTTACTTCTGTTGATCTTCTTTTCCATTGGTCTCTTCTCTATCTACTTCGTCATCACCTCCTCATCCAGGTGATATTGAAGTAGTTTCATCTGATGTGCTACTCAGATTTTGTACTTCTTTGGTATTCTTCCTTCTATTGGTTCCAAGTGTGTCATGTTCTTTGTGAGTGGCCTCTAAGCTACCAATTAGTTTGGGATCAGACATTTCTACAGGTTCAACAGGGATATGAATCTCTACAAACCATTCCTTGGTTATCTCCTCGACGTCATCCTTTGTGAGATTATAATATGACTAAATATCTTATTTATGCTTTTCCGCTCACACAGTGATATAAATGAAGTGTCGATCTATGCAGAATTTCATGATAGGTCTGAACCAGTGTAGGGTGTTTGGCATCATGCAAAGGACATATTTGATGACCCTCTTCAATTTCACGTAGTATGTATGGAATACTGTGTTCGATTTCCACTATTTTCCCATATCGCTCAAGTACCAGAGCATGGTTTGAATGAATCAATGTACGGGAAGGTCTCACCTTTCGACGTATCCCTATGATGATCAAAATCTATCTAAAGTGGAACTCATAGCCCTAATCCTAAGCTTCGCGACAATCTAGTTTCAATTGGTTGATTAAGTACTTCACCTAGTTCATCTAGATTACTTCTACATATTTCTCAGCGATGTCAACAATGAATCCTGTGACATGTGTAGGTATTCTCTTTCTCACAATCTTTCCTATGATCAACTGGAAGGCCAGGTGCACTACGCCATTCAGGATGGAAGCTACCTTGTAGACTCACGTCCCCTTTTCTACATCACCATATGTGTCTCTGATCCTTTGTGTCAATGCGCGATCTATAACCTTCCCTAGGTAGAAGTCCTATGGATCAGGTCCCTGTATGCTCAATCTGGTGATCCTATGGATCAATGTCAGATCAACTATGATGCATCTATTTAGCCATAGATATCCACCATGATAAGATGATAGCAAGATCTTAACACACGTGTTAACCTCCTGGTGCCTTCCAAAGTGTGAAATCTTCATCACATTCAAGAAGGTGGACTACGCAAGGTTCATAGTCCATGGTTGGGGGATTATTTTCAAGTTCTTCCCCTTCGTCCTCGTCAAATACTTGCAAGGATATAGCATGTTTTAATTCTTGTGGTCCCCTAGGTTGAAGTCGTTGAACTTCAACATCACGATCTTATCCTGTTATGTTCTTACTGCAAATATCCCCTTAGAAAGGTACGCAGTAACAATGGTGTAATCAAATTCTCTCGGGACACCGTCATGACTCACCGCACCAGCCAAAGGTGGGATGTAGTCGGGCACGATGGTCGGGATTAAATTCACATTCACCAAGTCATCTAGATGCTTGGTTCTTTTCACTGTTGCAGGTTGGGATGGTCCGGATCCACGAGGAGTCGACAGAGAGGCTTGCACTCCTCTCGTCGATGAGTCTTGAACTCCAACAAACATCACCTTCTCAGCCATAAGATTGATTATAAATTCTTTGAAAATTTTCTCTGCGGTGCTGATCTCGTCCGACATGCACTCTTAGATCGGATAACTCAAGTGGATGAATGAGTTCTAAAATTAATACAACAAGTGTCGATCTCAATAAACATAGTGTGGTACTAATGGGTTGGATTGAATACAATTCGCAAAAGTGTTCTCAGTGCAACAGTCGACGGAATAAGTAGACATGATGTAAAGAATATCTCCAATGGATGGGAGGCCTTCATCAATGTGGTTCAGTCTGTTGTGGCACGGTCCCAATGGTCTGATGGAGAGTTTTCAGGACATAAATATTATTCTAACCATTCGGGGCGTCGCGATAATGGTAATAAGTGTTTCAATGGCTATATTTATTTGTCATGGCGAAGTTCTAGGTTGTGTTGTTCTCATATCCCAAAGAAGTTCCACTTTTGCAAACCTTCCTTCTACGAAGTCCCTTCTAGAACATTTGAAAACTTTTCTATCTTCGCTTTCTTCTTGCTGAGATTTCTATCCTTTTTCCCTGTGATATGCATTACTAGGTTCCTCTTCCCATTCTGATTCCTATCTCCTCCTGGCATAGTAACCTCTATTGAGATTCTTTCATAAGGTTCAAGGGAAATACTTCTTCTCTGTCTGGGGTAGGTTCTCTACTCTTCTATGAGTCTTCTTGTGTTCTTTCCACTTAGATATCCAAGTTTCTTGTTCTAAACAACTTTGATTTGTTTTCTTGTTCTTCAATCAAGTGCATTATCCTCCTAGTCATGAAATCTTTTAATTCTTGCTTCTTTTGTTCTAAGGCTTCCTCTTCTTTTCTTCTAATCTGATTTCTCTCAATCCAATTTTTTCCTAATAACATAGAAAATGGGGTGTTGTTCTCAACGAATTTAACAAACTCAATATATTCTTCTATCATAGTTCCATGAGCACTCATAGATATCTGAGTGAGTCTTCCACATAGGGTTATCAACTTTCCTCTAAATAACCCTATTCCTCCTAATGAAGGAATCATAGCAGGATTTCCTAAAATTTACCAAGTTCTTTCTATCATGATATTCACCTGTGTTTCTTCATCCAGAATACAATCAATGTTGAAGTCTCCTATTATTTTTCTTTGAAGCTCTCTGATAAGTTGATATTTCTGTGATCGTTCAGGGTTTCTTTCATTTTTAGCAATACATTCTTTGATACTTTCTGGGGTTCTACCATGGTATTAGTTTCTTGATCTTCCTCAAGGTTTTCTTATCTCATATTCATTATTTCAACCTGAGCAATCATTCTAGGGAAATCCAAAAATTCATGGTCCATAGATTTACAACAAAGGCAAGTAGGACCTCTACCAGGGAATTCCTTAGCAAGATGTCCCAGTCTTCTGCAACTATAGCAAAGAGTTAATTCTCTCTTTCTCTTGAAAAATCCCCAACCTTTCCTATATTGCACACTAGGGTCACAATAACTAAACTACAACAAAGTATTTCTAGGGTCCCACATCCATTTGTTAGTCCAAACATTCTTTCTATGCATAGGAATAACATATCTTTCATTATTTCTATCATATCTACTCATATCAAATATTATTTCATCTAGTTGTGCCCTAGTTTTTAAGATAGGACAAATTTTATCAAACATACCTAGATCCATACTTTTGAAACCAAAATGTCCACTTATCTTACCTTTAACAAAGCACAAAGATTTAAGAACTTACCTCTTTTCTTCAGATATGACTTTTCTTCTTAGCACAGAGCTTCACAAGTCAAGTAGAATATTGTGCACTAAAGAAACAAATATACACATAGAGATTTATTTTCTTCAGTTCCCAGCAATCACAGTTTCATGTCCTGTTATCGTAACCATTTGTTGGCACAGGGGTAGACCCAGGGTTAAATGCTCAAGAGCGCACCAACAAAACCCTAACTACCAGCCCTTTCGGCAACACCTGTGAAGCAGCTGAAGTCTCACCCGAGGTAGAGGCAAGGGTGGTTGCATGACTCAAATGTTTGCAACCTTATCTGGGACACAGATTTGTGATTACAACACCTTTACAAAGCACTTAGCAATTACAGTTCATCAGTAATTAATCAGTATCTACTCTGTAGTAAAAACCCTAATCACAGAGTGTCGTAGTATTCACATAAATTCGATACATTCAAGAACTAATCACATCAACATAGATTAGATCTAGAATTCATTCAAATATTCATCACTAATATATCATATTATATTCTTCTAAGAACATATCAATGCACTAAGCATTCAATCACATAAACAAGAGAACAACCATAAAGCAAAAAACAACCACAACACAGGATATACATGGTTCACCCTAAGCCTGGGGCTATGTCCACCAACTCTTCTTCTTCTTTATTATATTTTGTCAATCTCTACATGCACAGAGCCACAAGATCCTACTCTGTATAGGACAGTAGATCTACGTGCACCTCACCAGATCCTCCTTCCCCGAGCTAGGTTACAACATAAATATTCAACTCAATCTCTTATAATCACTTTCACTTAGCTTTGCAAGTCTCACATAGCATGCACAAAGATTCAATACTATTCACACTCATCTCATTAGCACTTAGCACTTAGCAAGGTACCAAAATACGTTCTTATTTCTTACCTCAGCTAGACTTCTATTTATACATTGCAACAAGGGCCTAAACATGGGTAAACCCATGGGCCAACATTCCCATACCTGTTACATAGCCCAAAACCAAAAAATACCTAAACTGGGTTGATATCTCATGATCTCCACTTCAACTTGCGCTCCACCTTCAACAGCCTATCAAAGTCCCAAAAGTAGGTCAAACATGACCAAGGATCCTCAAAACTTGGTCAAGGTCCAACACTTTCCAAGTCGGGGAGGATAAAATACTTTCATAGGTTACCTTATCTATAATATATCGAATAATGCCCCTTATCTGGAAGGGTGTAAAAGAAGGAAGTCGAGTCTCTAGAAGATCATTCCAATCAAAGGAAACCACGCTAGGACTTTGAGGGAGTGTACTCAAAGAGAGTGGAATGCTCCCTTGTGCAGAGCTAGAAATGCTAAAGAAATGGTATAGAAGGTACAAAACTAAAACTGGAAGAACGAGATAGACCAAAAATTCCATCAGCGTGACCACTTCTTCAACCATTAGTTGAATAGAATTCAAGACAATAAGGTCAAGAGATGCATCACCCCAAAAAATAAGGGTGGTTTCGGTCAAATATTTCATCGACATGATTGCTAGTTGAACATAATGTGAGACAATAGGTTCAAGGGATGCATCATACCCTAAAGGAAGAGGGGTGTCGGTCAAATATTGCATCGACACAACCACTGGTTGAACATAATGTGAGACAACAAGGTCAAGGAATGCATCATCCCCTAAAGGAAGAGGGGTTTCAACCAAATATTGCATTGACTTGACTGATGTATCAACCAAAAAAGGTTGGGAAACCAAAGATGACTCAGAATGCAAAGGACCCCTAGGTAAGGACCATGCTTTTGGTACCACAACAGTAGAAGGGAAAAAATGAGTAAGGTGATCTCCTTTGCAAATCCTACAAAGGAAATTGGGATTACGTCTTACACATCTAAGATTCTCAATCATATGAATGCCTCCAACATGACTTGTGGTGGATAGTGACATGATCCCAACAGTGTGACTAGAAATGTCTATATTTGTGACCCCAACATGACTTGCAATGACTGGTTGTTGGTCTTCAACATGGCTTACAGAGGTTTTCTACCAATATCCAACATGACTAGAAGAGGTTGGTGATATAATTCCAGTATGACTTGCAATGAATGGACTAGTGGCGATGGTTGGTTGCGACATTTGAGACTAAAGGTTCTGAGAAAGACTTGTTTTGAGAAATTGTAGGCCAAGAAGGGTTCTGGTATACCCTATGGCCCTGTCTGACAGGATAGTATCCCCCTCCATATTGATTTGTAAATGGGTGTAAGGGCATAAACACTGAGGAAGCTTCTTGCAAATAGAAAGTGACATGACAAGGGTTACTCATGTGAAGATATATGTTGCCCTCAGACGAAGGAATTTCGTGAAGGGAGGTGTTATAACTAAAATTTCATCCGCAAATGGTTACAGCAATCCAGCATCTCCAAACACCTATTAGTTCATCCACAGCTTCAAAAATGCATTTCCAAAAGGCACAAACTATACAACTGGTTAAAAAATTAACATGCACAGAAGAGCTACAGGAAGCGCGCACATATGCGCAGATTATAAACGTCAGAAAAACACACATGCTCCTGAGGCGCCATTGTGTATGATAAAATCCGTGCACTCCTGAGAACGATGCATTTATGGTTCTTGTCAGCCCCTCACCCACATTTGGTTCATCTCCCAAGTCGATTTGACCCTCAAATCTAAGATGAATCCGAGTGGGGGGGTGGTCAAAGACCTAAGTGTCCCCTAAAGGCCCCCTTCTTCACACTAAAGATCGGTTGGATAATGCCTCAAATATTTTCTCTAAAAAGAGGCCATGGGTGCACTATGAATTCAAGAATATCATTGTATTATTATTTTGCCTCTATTCTCCTACAAGGAACCTCTTTCCTTCTTGGAGCATACTAGCATCATCTCATTAAGTTATTCACCTCACCTCTTGAGGGAATAAGCTTGGATTTTTTCACCATTTCCCTTCTAGTTTACCATTTGTAAGAATAGCTCTCACATAGGGGACTCAAGATCCCTCCCTTGGAGGAAGAGGGGACCCATAAGTCCCCATTTTTCTTTGGTGTTTCCCACTAATATAATCTCTGTTGGAAAATGTTTAACAGGTAGCGTATGCTTGTCATTGATGGAAAGTACAATAGTGAAGATGGCATGAGTATAGGAAGAATGTAACAGACGGGCATCAGAAGTAGTTTGGAAAGATGCTGCAGAGCAAGCTCGATAAGATCAGAAGAGATAGTGTAGAGGATGGTTGGCATGATTTATAGGCAGTATGCGCTTGTCATTGATGGCAGGATCAGAGTGTGCATTGATGGAAAAATAGGAACAAAGTAAGCTCAGGAGGAATTAGCGCAGAGTCAAATGCAGTGTGTAGGTGTGTACTAGGGATGAGGTTAACTCATGGCTAAAGATCAAGGGAGATAGCGTACTTAGGATCATAGGCATATCAAAGGTCGAGGCCTTTGACACTTAGAAATTCTTCCAAGTAAGGAGGATGCGTAAGCTTGGAGGAGAAGCGTCGGCGATCGCTGGATCCCATCCCGAATTGTCGATGACCGTCGAATCTCATTGTAGATAAGAGGAACGCACAAATATGGGGGATAGATATCGGACGTTAGATCTGAGCGTAGGGTCTAACCACCATTAGATCGAGGAGAACCTGCACGTTCTTTAAAGTGAAAGGAGTAGAGGGCTCACAAAATCTTGAAAGAAGGAGGACCGTCCATCTTCAGGCAGGACACGTGGACACAGATCAACATTTCGCTGACTAGAGAGTCAAAGGAACGGGGTTCCCTAACCTCTCAAAATCGCGACTTAACCACAGCCATTAGATCAAGATGTGATATGCACCATTGATCCAACTCCATTTCAGAGTTTCGCGGATCGAGAGTTGGAGATGTCAAGTAATTTCAATCACAAGAATCTCGAAATCGCGATATGCAAAATTGCGATGTAATCTGAGCCGTCAGATCAAGGTTTGATTTGGACCGTTGATCTCAGTCCATTTCAAAGTTTCGCTGATCGAGAGTTGAAGATGTCAAAGAATAATAACCAAAGGAATCCCGAAACTGTGATATGCGATATTGCGATTTAATCGCAGCCGTCAGATCAAGATATGATTTGGACCGTCAATCCAACTCATGTCAGCAAACCATGTCAGCTAGGAACACGTGGCACAACCAAGTAATGACAAGTGTTAGACTGATTCAACATTTCAAGCACATGTAATTCACGAATTAGGGTGACACGTAGCAGGTATTCGACACATGTGACGTCAGCAGGTTTACACCACTTCGGAGTTTCGAAAATCGGGAGATAGAGATGTCAAGAAACTCTCAGCATCAGCAGTCCCGAAATGTTGAATTGTGAAACATCAAAATCCCATCAACCTTCCATCTCTGGGAGTTATGTGGACCATTGATCCGACTCCCTTTCGGAGTTTCACGGAACGGGAGTTGGAAGCATCAAGAAAATTCACCACAGGAATGTCGAAATCACGATATGCGAAATCGTGAAATGATCTGATTCATCAGATCAAGTGTTGATTGGGATCGTTGATCCCCTGCCATTTCGGGTTTTTTTGGATCGCAACTTGGTCAGTCGAGATGCCTCATCTCCAGACTCATGAAATTTGAAATCATGAAAGCGCATTATGCATAAGGCTTTGGTCACTGCCCCTGGTCACATTAGTGAGAGCTAGAGCAACCAAGATTTGTTTCAGGGATCGCAACTGGGAATGTCGAGATGCATGGTCACACGAATGTCGAATTGTCAAATGTCGAAATGTTGAATTTCCGAATGTCGAAATGAATGCAAAATACAATGGAATCAATCCAACGGTGCAGGTGAATTTGAACAAGATCAGAGGGCTAATGTAGCACGTCGCAGTATAACTGCTAGAAATAATTGATGGTCTCTGCGAGAGAATTTGAAGAGACCTCTGTGTGTTAACCACAGAATATGTAGAGTCTCTAAGCTTCTTCCAGTAAAGCAAGATGATCATTAGAGGGATTGACAGATGGATGAGCATTGAAGACTGTAACTAAAATAGAAGGCATAAGCTCGACTATGCCAGAGAAGACGAGGAGTCTCAACTTCCAGAGAGGCTGAGGATTCTTAGCAAAAAACCCAGTGTTGTTGAACATGTGGCACGAACCACCAGAGAAGATGAAGAGTTGTGATGATTAGGAAAATCACTTGATATGTGCAGAAGATGGGGCACGGTGTGAGCATGCAGTGGCATGGGAAATATTGCATGCACAAGGAGCACATGTACTATAAGAATGATGAACAAAGAAGAGTTAGGTTTGTTGTCATGGGGAGGATTCAAGTGTGAGCAAGGAGGCAGAGCGCAGGAGGAGAGATGAATGCTAGAGGAAGGTTGCATCAAAGGGATATGGTGCAAAGAGTATAAAAGGGAGAAGAATAGAAAGTCCAAGGGGTGTGTAGAAGACACTAATGCAGACAGGGCAGAGCAGTGTAACAGAACAACAACAGGGCTAGTAAGCCATTGAATAATTTTATATCACTGTAATAAGTTTCAGTAACAAAGAATTCATTATTCAGGGTGGTTGGGAGGTGTTAGGGAGGACTGGTGTCCTCAAAGGTTCAAGTGGGTGCTTGAACATAGGGAGTTGGTGCTT
>JZKD02S2104655.1:716583-733688 GCA_000966675.3 Picea glauca
GGCTGCCCATGAAAGTTCTAATTCCTCCCGGGTGTTAGCATTTTTAAGGATTGTATCGAAAAGATTTAAAGCGATATGATTTTGATTAGAGAGTCTGGGTTGAATATTAGGTTGAATAGCTGTAGGGATAGTCATTGAGGGACATTACCAATAAGGAATGATTTAAAGAGATATTTTAATGCTGTTTCAATTTGGTCTTCAGAAAGAGAAATTTTAACTTTAAGAATAAAATAGAAAAGCAAACAGAAGGCCCTTTCCCGTAACAGTATTTCTTTTAATAAAAAGACGAGTACGAAAGAAAAACATTAAGCTGCATACACGTAAAGTTCCTGTTAATGGAAAACTCACACATACACAGAAGAAGATATTAGTATGGAAATAACTGATATAGTGTAGATGATCATATAATTCTGTAAATGCAAATTGGTCTTACACCCGCTGATAGCTGGTGCAGAGGAAAGACAATAACCAATTACAGAAAGGTGAAATTCCTTCGCTATAGTAGTGGTCGTACTAAAGTATAGCGCTACACATCGATTATGAGAAGTAGAGAAAAATGAAACATGAAACATAAAGAAAACAAACTTGTAATACAGTCAGGACAGTATCGGGAATCTTCAAATTTTGCTTATATTAACTTCTTAATGCCAAAACTCAATTTACAAATCAGTACCAAAAAGTCCAGCCTTTGGTTCTTCTTTTGGTGATCTATTTATACAAATTTTCCCTTTCCTACTCTCTTTTCAAAAAGTGCCAGGTGCTTTCTTTTACGTGATTCAATGCATATTATACATCTGTCCATAAACTGGATACAAGTTGTGAAGGTTCCGCTTGGCAGCTGTGAGGAGCGAAATCACTCCATCTCTTCTACTCTATTTTCGAAAAGGGCCAGGTGCTTGTCTTTTTATGGATTCAATGCATATCCTACATCTGTCCACAAACTGGGATACAAGTTGTGATGGCTCTGCTTGACAGCTGGCCTCGGAGAAATAGCACTCTCGAGCCAACTGTGAAAGTTTAGCACCTATTTGGGCGTCAATGATGTCAAGAGCACTGAGCTGTGCGCTTGGTTGAATCAAATTTTTATCAACTTGAGCCATGTCTAACCTGACCATCTTGGAGATGTCCAACGAATCTCTTTCATTTTTATCCTTTATATCAAGGGAGATCTGATCTATATTCATTCGCCTCAACTTCTCCGAGCCACCTCCATTTTCCATTTCTAGCAGCTCGCCATTTATGGCATTGAAAGCTTCTTCCAATGAACTAGTCACTTTTTGAGCCTGCTCCTTGCTTAAAGCAATATTGTGTTCCCAATCGTTTAACAAAATATTACCTCTTTTTTGTTCAGCAATGGTGAGCCCTGGAGAGTCTGTGGAAAATCTGTTGTTGGTGGCTATCACTGCCTCTTGAAAATATATCCGAGCAACTTCGGCTTTCTTTTCTCTGGTGGTCAGATTCTCGGAAATCTGATACATCAACAGAAAATCTTCTTGAAGTACTCTAACCTTACCCAGCAGATTCTGCTGTACAGAAGAGATCTTGCCTCTGATATCAATCGCTCAGGATTTAAACCCCGTGACATCGATCATTTTTCTTTCAGCAACCTCTACTTGAGCGTGTAGCTCTGTGATCATATTTCTCTTCTGATCAGCCTGCACCCGACCTTCTCGGATCACCGAATGTGCTTGTTCCAGCTTGACTTTGAGATTTTCTATCTCATTCTTATCATCCAATCTAGCCTGTTCCATCTCTGTGTTGGCCTGGCCCTTGGAATTTTCTGTAGTTGTATTTAACCTGGCTTCAAGGATCTTGATGAGGCGATTTTTTCTTTTTAATTGGAGATTCATTTGCCCAATCGAGAATTGATTCACCGAAGCGTAGGCACCCAGTGTTCCAGCGATTTCAGTAGCAAGCTGGTCACTTTTCTTGTTCTTACCATCTGTCATGATTTTGTATTTTTTAACAATGGACTCTCCCTCTTGACAAAATTATCACTTCACCACATCTTTTCTCTTTTTATCAAAAAAGAACTCATTAGGAGGGAGTTCCTCTACCCTTATAGGCCTCAACTCTTCACCAAATATCCATCCCTCGCTAATATCTCCATGTGCCGACTGCAAGGTCGTGACAGAGGAGATGGGTTTTCCTATTTGCTTTGTTGATTCTTTTGGAGTATTGACAAGGTTCTGTTCTTTTTCAGTCTCTGCTATCTGCTTTCTTGGTGAGTCTGGAGTCTTTCCTTCGGCATCCGGATTCTTTTTTCTTGGAGGGTCTGGAGTCTTTTCCTTAACCTCCGAACTCTCTTTGCTTGGTGGATCTGGATTCCTTTATTTTTCTTTGGGATTACCCATTTTCTTCTCTTCCGGTTGTTGTTCAGGGATAGATATTACCTCTGCAGAATCTTCAGCATTTTTATCTTTTGTCTCGGTAATGGCCAAACCTCCCAATACAGTGGGAAGACACCTTCGCCTATGCTCTTGGAATCTTAACACAGTTACTGTGTCTTCGGGTGCTAGCGATTGGATCCAGGCTAAAACCTCTTCATAATATTTCTCTCCTCGGAAAATGTCATCCAAGGGGGAATTCTCATGTTCGAATCTCTTAAGCCCAACCTGAGCCAGATGATTTCTTACAACTCTCTGTGGATCATGTTTTTTGATCTCAATGGAGGCCAAATTTAGGTCCTCCAGGGCAGCATCCTCGGCCTTGGCAAGCCCAAAATCTAATAAAGAATATGAATTCATTAGGATGGGAAAAGAAGGCCATACCTTCTTTGAATAGCCCTTGAGTTCCTTGCTTACGCCCCCGATTACTGTTTTCCATGCAACTTCACAACAGGCTAGTTTATCGGGAATGAACAGAGGTAGTGCATGAGGGGGAACAGAAGCCCCGAAAACTCTGATGTATGAGAACTCTGATTCTACATACCAATCTGCGATGCCACTCAGACCTGTTGAAACGCTATCCGATATGCGAGGTGGCGGGTGATAAAAAATAATGATGTGCAGGGGCACCATCACCCAATTGAAAATCTTGTATCGGAACTTTCCAACTTTATTTTCCCATAATTTATCATGGTATTCGTGCACTGGTTTTTCTTGGGTTGGATTCCAAGCCCAATTCATTAAGGGGAAAGGCGTCATGGAACATATCGCATCCATGATATATGCTGAGATGTAAAATGCTGAGGGTTTACTACCTGCCTTTTTCTCCCGATACTCTATGACCCTGTTAGCTAAGCTGTCTGAGAGAATCTTTGCCCAATTGAATGAGAAACCTTCAGCGACTCGAAATATGAGAGACACCCAAGAGACATGGAAATGCGAGGTATCTTCTCGCCCGAACAGGCGACATGTCATCATGGCCACATACATGTACTATGGCTCCAGTGAAGCAATAGAATACACGCCCTTGTCAATCGCTCGGAATGTTGCGGAGCGCGAGACCCAATATTTTATCAAGCTAGGCATGGTTTTGTCATATTCCTCGCACTCCTTCTTTTTGAATTCCTCCAGGAATTCAGTGCCATATGTATATTCAGAAGTTATTGGGGGCTTATACATGTCTTGTAAATGCTCTGGCCGGAAAGTTTCGATAGGCACTCGCCGACTGTTCATAATTGTTCTGGTGGGTAGGTATACATGATCCAAAGCCCAGCGGATCATGTTGTAGTAAAGGAGAAGATGGGGCCTGGTTTCTATTTTGTGCATCCTGGACTGGATGACTATCTTATATTTGGTGTGCAAATTGTCTCTCTCGTTTCCGTCAGAATCGCCGTTGTTAAGACCGGCTTTCTTCTTAAGATCTGGTTCGAAATCCCTGAGGTTTAAAATGAAAAAAAATAAAAATACCTTTATCTCTCCACAAAGACTTGGGAAGGTAGTGACTTGCTAGAAATATTTTTCCTTTACCTTGAGATCGAACAATGCTTTCATATCGTCCTGGTATTTCTGCATTTTCTCATCAACCTCCACTCTGAGATGTTGAACCTCAATCAGTTGGTTAATTCTCCTGGTTACATGATTGGGTTCTTTGTTCTGATCTTGCCATAATTTTATCACTGGCAATGCTAAGTTTATAGGCAGAACCGCCTCAGTCCCATAGACCATCTGAAACAGTGAAATGCTGATAGACCTTTTAGTGCTGACGCGGTTTGCCCACAACACGTTTTTCAAATGTACATGCCAAGACCTCTTGTTTTCATTCAGTACTTTTTTTATCACGTTCACCAGGATCTTGTTAGATGATTCAACCATCCCATTTCCCTGAGGGTAATAAGCAGTGGAATGGCCGAGAACGATACTGTACTTCTAGCAGAAGTTGATCATAGCCATGGATTTGAAGGCCTGAGCGTTGTCGGTAACAATCTTTCGGGGACACCCGAATCTCGACAAGATGTTATCTTTCAAGAAGTCGATCACCACTGAGTCTGTTGCCCTTTTGGTTGGAATTGCTTCCACCCATTTTGTAAAATAATCTGTGGCTGTTAAGATCCACTTATGCTAAGCACTGGAATGGGGATTATTTTCCCCTATGAAGTCTAATCCCCATTGTTGAAATGGGGTTTCAATTTTGACTGGAACGAGTGGCAGTGCAGGGAGTTTTTGCTTACCAGCGAATATTTGACATGAGTAACAGGCACATACTTTGGCATTGATGTCCGAAAATAGTTTCGGACAATAGTATCCGGCCCTCGGGATCTTGTAGGCTGTGGATCTCCATGCATGGTGTCCTCCACAGATTCCTTCATGAAATTCTTCTTTGACCTGTGGAGTTTCCGACTCAACCAGATAGACTAGTAAGAACCCGAGTGGATCCTTCCATAATAGTTGATTTTCGGAGATGCAATATTTTACAGCATGGAGTTTCAAAGTTCTGCATTTGGCTGGTGTTAGTCCATTCGGACATTTCAGGTTCAACAGATAGAAAACAATATCCTTATACCATCCTGACGACATGATTTTTTCTTCAACCTTCCTTGGATGTGTCTGGTCATCCGGCTCTTGCAAATGTGTGTCTCCGTCTTCCCCTTGCAGGCAATTGATGTCAAGAGCCCTAAGGTTTGACTCAGCCAAGAGTTTGGACAGACCCTGTCCCTTTATCAATTTAGTAGGCTTGACTTCCAGATCAAATTCTTGTATTTTAGCGAGCCAGCGTCCTCGTTTTCCATCACTATCTGGCTGTACCAATATATCTTTCACAACACTGGTTGGTACGTATGCGATAATTTTTTAATGCAGGACGTAAGTTCTGAATGCTTTAAGCGCTTTCACCATTGCGTACGCCTGTTTTTCTATTATATCATATTTTAGTTTGGCGTCTCTAAGGCTCTTGCTAAAAAACGCGATCGGGAATTCAAAGCCTTCATCATCTTTTTGCAGTAATACCGCGGCAATAGTATGTTCAGAAGCGAACGAGAAGATGAGGAAATCTTTCAAGTAATCTGGGCTTGTTAACACATGTGCTTCACTGATGACTTTTTTAATATGCTCGAATGACGATTTATCCTCGGTCGTCCAATTTACTCTGCTATCCTTCTTCAGCATTCCTGTGATCAATTTGACAATCTCAGCAAAATTTGGTACAAACCTTCGTAAAAAATTTATTGTTCCTAAGAAAGATTGAATTTCCTTTACGTTCCTAGGAATCCTGATAGTTTGTATTACTTCGACCCTCTTAGGATCGATCCTGATCCCATCTTTAGATACGATATGCCCCAGAAGCTTACCTTATTGCATAGATAAATGTGATTTCTTTGGGTTCAAAGATAGGCCATACCTGCGGCATTTTTCGAAAGTCTGTTTTAAATGGATCAAATGTTCCTCATCGGTTTTAGAGAAGACCGTTAAATCGTCTAGGTAAATTACTACGAACTTGTCTCTTTCTCCGACGAAAGCGATGTCCATAGCGCGCTGGAATGTAGCCCCTGCATTCATCAAACCAAACGACATTTGATCATACATGAATGTACCCCATGGTGTGGTGAAAGCAGTTTTTTCTCTGTCTAGCTCGTTCATGGCGATTTGGTTGTACCCAGAAAACCCATCTATCATAGATATTCGATTTGCTCCAACTACCCTTTCCAGGATGTGGTCCATTTTGGGGAGCGGATAATTATCCTTAAGAGAGGACCTGTTCAAGTTCTGGAAATCCACACATAGTCTGATTTCTCTGTTCTTTTTCCTGACAGGGACTAAATTTGCCACTCAGTCTGAGTACCTTAGAGGTACAATTATTTTCGCATCTAAAAGCTTCTTAACTTCCTTTTCAATGACGGGCAACAAAATGGGGTTAAATTGCCTAAGCTTTTTCCTAAAAGGCTTGACCCCGGGCTTCAACGGTATCTTGTGCTCAATTACGGAAGTATCATACGTTTGAAGTTCTTCATAGGACCAGGCGAAAACATCTGTATACTTTTTGAGTAGGTCTTTGTATTGGTCTTTTACCTTGGGAGGGAGGAATTTAGATATCTTTACGATCCTGGCTTCTTTTCCAGTTCCTATGTCGCAGTCCTCCACTTCTTCTGGTTGGGGCTGCAAAGTGGATTTCACAGGTATGTCATTCTGATCAAAGAGTCTTTCTAAAGGTATTAAGCCTTTCAGGATCTGATTGTTTTTAAGGATCAACATGCGATTATATGCTATTTTATCTCGAAAGGTTTCAGGATCTTCACCCTCTTTCATAATCCACATCGGGTCATTTTGGTTTTCTTGGTCTGGATAAGTTTCAAAGAACTCATCTATTGCCATAAGAAATTTCTGAATTTGTTCGTCATCTTCAAAGATCTTCCAGTGTCTGACATTGTCGGGTATAGAGGGTTTATATCTGATTTCAATATGATATTTCAGTTTAACGTTCGTGGGAGGAGAAWAGGTTGAGGCTGCCTTARCCAATGCGTCRGCATGTAGATTCYCTGTGYGAGGAATAAAATGGACTTTTATAKATGAGAAAAAATTCTCCATCAAATCCCAAGCACAATTTCTGTATGTTCTTAGTCTGGGATGCTTGGCTTGGTATTGTCGGTTTATTTGTCTTACTATCAATTCCGTGTCACCGTAAACCTCCAAGTTTTTTATACCTAACTTATTTGCAGCCTCTAAACCTAAGATTAATGCTTCATACTCACATACGTTATTGGTGTAATCTATATCCCACTGCAAACGATATGAGAAAGGAACAATAAACTTACCTTCAAGCGCTACTAAAAGTATGCCAGCACCATCTCCTTCAGAAGAGGAAGCGCCATCGAAGTACATTTTCCAAATACCACCTTTGCATAGTTCTTCAGTCAAGGGGCTAATCTCTTCTTGCTTTATATCAAGTTCTTCTGGACACTCATCTAAACCATCATTAAATGACATTATGTAATTTCCCAGATCTTGGTCTGCAACGTAAATGGGAAAGTTATTTGGATTCTGAGGATCACTGACAGTATACGCCAATCTTGTTTCTCTGTACAACCGGGTAAACTGAACACTGAATATAGGAATTGTGGCATATGACATGTCCAATTGTAGATAACCCCCCAAATTGGCTCCCCATGATCTGGATAACAACATACCATATTTGGGGGGAATATCTGCAATAACCACATCCATCCAGACACTCTTGACCGAGACTTGAGCCAGGGTAACAACCAGATCTTTTATCATTCCCATACATTTAACCTTTCTCGAATCGAAAGAGTATAGGTCTCCATAGGGTCTAGTGATCTGGAGGCCTAGCCTCTCCATTATAATTTTGGGCATAACATTATGTGAAGCCCCAGAGTCCAACATACAGTTATGTAGTAACAGATCATGTATATTCAGGGTGATATAGAAAGGTGCGACATTATCCTTAGATCCCTCAAAATGAGGACCAAAGGTGATGTTAGGCCTATCGTCTTCTAGGTTGATAACATCATAGTGACTTTCTGGCTCATAAACACCCATTACTTTGGCAATTTGCTTCCGATAAGTGGGGTTTTTTGCTAATTCTACCAAAGGAATCGGTATCTTAATTTTATTTAATTCATTTTCAAAATTATAGGATGTATTTGCCTTGTCCGTTTCTTTGGTTAAGACTTCCGGTATTTTTTCTTCCGACTTGTTTGTCTGGATCTCTTTATCACTCGTGATCTTAGTCGGAGATGTAACTTTATCTATCGGACCTGTTTTCTTTGTTTGGGTTTCAGCTCTTTTCACCTTAGACTCTTGAGTTTTTGCTACCTTGACTTTATTACTGGGTAACAGTGTCTCATCCAAAGGAGGTTCATGAGATTGACCCATTTTTAGGATTCTATTAGGTTGGTCAGTTGAGGTGGGATTATTTTTAGATCTTAGATTGTATTTGGGTTGAAAATCAGCTGCTATCATTTCTGTTTCTGGTTGAGATAGGCAGAGGTCAGTATGATCACCTTCTTCCTCTTTATTTGACGATTGAGGGGTATTTAAAGACTTCTCATAGTCTTCCTTGGTCAAAAATGACTGGGAACATTCATCACCGAAACATGTGACTTCATATTCCGAATCTCTGAAGTCTTGGAGGTCATTTGCTCCTACAAAATTTTCATTTTTTAGTGGAGCTTGTATTTTGTGCTCTTCATTCTTTATTTGCCTCTGTTGAATTTGGGGATTTGGGTTTCTCCTGAAGTACCTTTTGTTAGAAGAATCAGTTTTAGACTGATCCAACTCCATCCTAGAGATTTTGTTAGACAGATCTTTAATTATTCGGGCCATATCATCTACTCTGTCGTCAATGTATCTATTTGACCCCGAAGGACCTGCTGGTTCCCTATAGTGTCTATTTTCACGGTTGACTATTTCTACTTTAGCCTTTAACTTACCTGAAGCCATCATATTAGATTCTATTTTGACAACATCGTCCTGCATTCTATTTAGGGTGGCTCCTCTTCTTTCTACCAAAAGTAGGGAAAAATCAGGTTCGAAAGGTCCCGCAAAGGTTACTTTGGCTGAGGGTTCGGAAGGTTTAACAGCGGCTGGAATTTTATTATACAGTTTGTTAAATCTCAGAATAAATTCCATAACTATTTTTGAGATCTTTTTCTTTAGAGACCCAAACTCGGTAAGGTAGTATAAGTGATCCTTTCTCTCTCCCCATTGTCTAAGGAAAGCGTATTCCAAGGAGTTATATGTCCGAATAGAAGCTGCAGGAAGACTTCGAAACCAAGTTCGGACCTGTCCTTCGAAGGTTTGGACAAGTAATCTCGAATAGACATCCTCGTGCTCAATACTGCATATGTCTACGAACTGGTCAAAGAAGTTTATATGCTCGGCTGCAATTAGATCTCCCTCCCCAATGAAATTAGGAAGATTTTTGATGTAGTTGTCAGGTAAATCATGGAGGGGAACGGGTAAAACCAGGGGAGCGTATCTCACTGCTACTTTTGCAAATACTTCGGGAGGAGGGACATTTGGATGTCCTCCACCTCCTCCTCCAACGCCTGCCATCGACTTGGGTGTAGGAAATGGGGGTGCAACACACTCTTTTGAATCAGGTGAAACTGGGAAGTTATGATGAAGAAAGGATGGTATTTCAAATGATAACGATCTTTCCAAAGGACCCTTTCCCTTGTTTATAGATGGGAAAGTTTGATGTGGCTCACTCCTAAATTCTGAGTAGTTTGTTTCCAGATATTTGGTATCAGACAGAGGGCTGTAGGAAGTAAGAGATTCTGGAGGGAATTTAGTCTTTACAAGTGGGCTTTTGGGTTTATTAACTGAAGCAGTTGCCTCAAACAAGCCTCTCGCTCTTAAAATTTTCTCAGGATTATTAACAGGCGCAATCAGCTTGCCACCCGGGTTCTGTCTAGTATGCTTTCTACCAAACGCCAGTTTGTGTTTTAGTGGAGTCGCCAAGTGAAAGATTTAAAAAATCCTTAAAACTATGTGCACTCTATGTTCACTATCAAAGAGTAACACTATCAACGAAATAGTTTGTCATTTTCCCAGGGAAAAGATTTCGTAACTTCGGTCCCCGGCAACGGCGCCAGAAAGATGTTGTTCCTGAGTCTGTACCTAAGGCTTAAAGCACACTGTCAAGGCATCCAAAAGTATGTAAAAGATGAATACGAAGATATAGTCACCTTCGGTATGAGAAACTAGAGCAGATTTCTACGTTCTCGTCGTCTAGCTTCCAACTGCTCTTGAGTAGTTATATCACGCTCAATGGCTGCCCATGAAAGTTCTAATTCCTCCCAGGTGTTAGCAATTTTAAGGATTGTATCGAAAATATTTAAAGTGATATGATTTTGATTAGAGAGTCCGGGTTGAATATTAGGTTGAATAGCTGCAGGGACAGTCATTGAGGGACATTACCAATAAGGAATGATTTAAAGAGAGATTTTAACGCTGTTTCAATTTGGTCTTCAGAAAGAGAAATTTTAACTTTAAGAATAAAATAGAAAAGAAAATAGAAGGCCCTTTCCCGTAACAGTATTGCTTTTAATAAAAAGACGAGTACGAAAGAAAAACATTAAGCTGCAGACACGTAAAGTTCTTGTTAATGGAAAACTCACACATACACAGAAGAAGATATTAGTATGGAAATAACCGATACAGTGTAGATGATCATATAATTCTGTAAATGAAAATTGGTCTTACACCCACTGATAGTTGGTGCAGAGGAAAGACAATAACCAATTTCATAAAGGTGAAATTCCTTCGCTATAGTAGTGGTCGTACTAAATTATAGCGCTACACATCGATTATGAGAAGTAGAGAAAAATGAAACATGAAACATAAAGAAAACAAACTTGTAATACAGTCGGGACGGGATCGGGAATCTTCAAATTTTGCTTGTATTAACTTCTTAATGCCAAAACTCAATTTACAAATCAATACCAAAAAGTCCAGCCTTTGGTTCTTCTTTTGGTGATCTATTTATACAAAATTGCCCTTTCCTACTCTCTTTTCAAAAAGTTCCAGGTGCTTTCTTTTACGTGATTCGGTGCATATTATACATCTATCCATAAACTGGATACAAGTTGTGAAGGTTCCGCTTGGCAGCTGTGAGGAGCGAAATCACTCCATCTCTTCTACTCTATTTTCAAAAAGGGCTAGGTGCTTGTCTTTGTATGGATTCAGTGCATATCCTACATCTGTCCACGAACTGGGAAACAAGCTGTGACGGCTCTGCTTGATAGCTGGCCTCAGCGAAATATCACTCTCGAGCCAACTGTGGAAGTTTAGCACCTATTTGGGCATCGATGATGTCAAGAGCACTGAGATGTGCACTTGGTTGAATCAATTTTTTATCAACTTGAGCCATGTCTAACCTGACCATCTTGGAGATGTCCAACAAATCTCTTTCATTTTTCTCCTTTAGATCAAGGGAGATCTGATCTATATTCATTCACCTCAATGTCTCCGAGCCACCTCCATTTTCCATTTCTAGCAGCTCGCCATTTATGGCATTGAAAGCTTCTTCCAATGAACTAGTCACTTTTTGAGCCTGCTCCTTGCTTAAATCAATAATGTGTTCCCAATCTTTTAACAAAATATTACCTCTTGTTTGTTCAGCGATGGTGAGCCCTGGAGAGTCTGTGGAAAATCTGTTGTTGGTGGCTATCACTGCGTCTTGAAAATCTATCCGAGCATATTCGGCTTTCTTTTCTCTGGTGGTCAGATTCTCGGAAATATGATACATCAACAGACAATATTCTTGAATTACTCTAACATTTCCCAACAGATTCTGCTGTACAGAAGAGATCCTACCTCTGATATCAATCGCTCGGGATTTAAACCCCGTGACATCGATCATTTTGCTTTCATCAACATCTACTTGAGCGTGTAGCTCTGTGATCATATTTCTCTGCTGATCAGCCTGCACCCGACCTTCTCGGATCACCGAATGTGCTTGCTCCAACTTGACTTTGAGAGTTTCTATCTCATTCTTATCAGCCAATCTAGCCTGTTCCATCTCTGTGTTGGCCTGGCCCTTGGTATTTTCTATAGCTGTATTTAACCTGGCTTCAAGGATCTTGATGAGGCAATTTTTTCTTTTTAATTGGAGATTCATCTGCCCAACCGAGAATTGATTCGCCGAAGCATAGTCACCCAGTGTTCCAGCGATTTCAGTAGCAAGCTGGTCACTTTTCTTGTTCTTACCATCTGTCATGATTTTGTATTTTTTAACAGTGGACTCTCCCTCTTGACAAAATTCTCGCTTCACCACAGMTTTTCTCTTTTTATCAAAAAAGAACTCATTAGGAGGGAGTTCCTCTGCCCTTATAGGCCTCAGCTCTTCACCAAATATCCATCCCTCGCTAATATATCCCTATGCCAACTGCAAGGGCGTGACAGAGGAGATGGGTTTTCCTATTTTCTTTGTTGATTCTTTTGGAGTATTGACAGGGTTTGTTCTTTTTCAGTCTCTGCTATCTGCTTTCTTGGTGAGTCTGGAGTCTTTCCTTCGGCATCCGGATTCTTTTTGCTTGGAGGGTATGGAGTTTTTTCCTTAACCTCCGAACTCTCTTTGCTTGGTGGATCTGGAGTCCTTTCTTTTTCTTCGGGATTACCTGTTTGATCCTCTTCCGGTTGTTGTTCAGGGATAGATATTACCTCTACATAATCTTCAACATTTTTATCTTTTGTCTCGGTAATGGCCAAACCTCCCAACACAGTGGGAAGACACCTTCGTCTATGCTCTTGGAATCTTAACACAGCTGCTGTGTCTTCAGGTGCTAGCGATTGGATCCGGCTAACACCTCTTCATAATATTTCTCTCCTCAGAAAATGTCGTCCGAGGGGGAATTCTCATGTTTGAATCTCTTAAGCCCAACCTAAGCCAGATGATTGCTTACAACTCTCTGTGGATCATGTTTTTTGATCTCAATGGAGGCCAACTTTAGGTCCTCCAGGGAAGCAGCCTCAGCTTTGGCATGCCCAAAATATAATAAAGAATATGAATTCATTCGGATGGGAAAAGAAGGCCATACCTTCTTTGAATAGACCTTGAGTTCCTTGCTTATGCCCCCGATTATTGTTTTCCATGCAACTTCACAACAGGCTAGTTTATCGGGAATGAACAGAGGTAGCGCATGAGGGGGAACAGAAGCCCCGAAAACTCTGATGTATGAGAACTTTGCTTCTACATACCAATATGCGATGCCACTCAGACCTGTTGAAACGCTATCCGATATGCGAGGTGGCGGGCGATCAAAAATAATGATGTGCAGGGGCACCATCACCCAATTGAAAATCTCGTATGGGAACTTTCCATCTTTATTTTCCCATAATTTATCATGGTATTCGTGCACTGGTTTTTCTTGGGTTGGATTCCAAGCCCAATTCATTAAGGGGAAAGGCGTCATGGAACATATCACATCCATGATATATGCCGACATGTAAAACGCTGAGGGTTTCCTACCTGCCTTTTTCTCCCGATACTCTATGACCCTGTTAGCTAAGATGTCTGAGAGCATCTTTGCCCAATTAAATGAGCAACCTTCAGTGACTCGAAATATGAGAGGCACCCAAGAGACATGGAAATGTGAGGTATCTTCTCGCCCGAACAGGCGAGATGTCATCATGGCCACATACATGTACTATGGCTCCAGCGAAGCAATAGAATACACGCCCTTGTCAATCGCTCAGAATGTCGCGGAGCGCGAGACCCAGTCTTTTATCAAGCTAGGCATGGTTTTCTCATATTCCTCGCACTCCTTCTTTTTGAATTCCTCCAGGAATTCAGTGCCATATGTATATTCAAAAGTTGCTGGGAGCTTATACATGTCTTGTAAATGATCTGGCCAGAAAGTTTCGATAGCCACTCACCGACTGTTCATAATTGTTCTGGTGGGCAGGTCTACATGATCCAAAGGCCAGCGGAGATTGTCATAGTAAGGGAGAAGCCGGGGCCTGATTGTTATTCTGTGCATCCCGGACTGGACGACTATCTTATATTTGGTGTGCAAATTGTCTCTCTTGTTGCCGTCAGAATCGTCTGAGTAATCAACTAATTCTACCTGCAGAACATTGGACACCTCTGACCAGTCAAAAATTGAATCGATACTTCGGGGTGAAGTATCAGAGACGCTGTCTGAGCCCGGACTTGTAACTTCAATATTTTCCTTCGTCGCTTTCTTTGGAGCCATGAATGAAGCTGACGTTTTTTCTCTTCTATGATAAACCTGCGTATACATGCATAAGTTAATTCACTCTGAAAGTGACGAGTTGTGCCGCTTATAAAAAGTTTTTATTTTAACAAATGAAACTCCCGTATATATTTGAGACTCCTGTATTCTCCGTAATAAGTCTGTCCAATCGCAATTAACAACAAATTGATTGCGTAAAAATCCGATTATATTTATTCGCGGATTTACCCTAATTCTTCATTAATGCCATCAATGTTTGGCGGCTTGACAGGCAGTCGGGGTATGGAGAGTAGAAAGTGCTTTTGTAAATGCGCAAACCTCGATGCACGGGATGGGACACATCTCATTTTATTTTAAAATTTCAAGCTTAACAACGTTAACCATTTTCTCGCTCATCGCCGCATCATGGATTTCCTTTCAACATTTGAATTTTTAACTTGCGAGACTACGAGGGCCGACTTGGATTCAATTAATAGTAATCATGATTTGGAGAGTCATTAATTGCATCATTAATCTATTCGCCACTTCGCGATTCAAAAATTCGAAGACAGATTTTTGGGGGAATGGTATTCCGAGTCGCAATACCACGATGTGGCGATAATTAAGGCTCAAGATACGGGAAGAGGATCTTAGATTAGGTTACTAATTAACCTTTCCTTAATCATGTCGCAACTTCGTGACTCGAGATTTTAGACGCCTTAACTTTATGAAAGAAAATGACGAGTGGCGAAATGTTGAGCACCAAATTTAACCATGGTTAGTTTTTGGACCTTTACCTTGACCAGGGTTATCGCAAGAATTATCGCGTTCTCAGCTCTCGGCTTTGTAAGAACAAAAACTTGGGTTTGAGGAATGCCGAGACGCGAACTCCCGACAACATCCACTCACGAGTTAAAAAAATTACCCTAGTTAAAGTCTTGGGTGAAAATTAAAGGCGAGTTCGCAGCATTCGCGACTCGAGACTTGTGAAATCAAAGATTTAAAGTATCCGACTTGCGATATTCCGAAATAAAACAAAGAGCAAACATAATTTTGAAAATGGATTTGTTTTTTCTTTAAATTAGCAAAAGCATTTATGTTCAGGTGACAAGATTTCAGAGTTTTAAGATCTCGGAAGGAACAAGAAAATCAATCTTAGATTTCAAGTTTCAAAAATTGAAAAAAAAAATCGGAAGGTAAAAACAAGGGCGGCTCCAACAGGAAGTAAAGGGATGTGAACCAGATTCACATGTGCCATATGTTCATAGTATGGCCATTAAACCTGCCATTTCACTGCACTACCTTAGTTTTAGCAGACACTCACGACAGTATGCCAGAGCTTTTAGCAATACCCCTCTCCACCCACGTCATCAAGTACCCAAGTCATTAACAACCATTATGTCACAACCTCAGTCAATGAACGAATGAGATATCCTTTCTCTCTCTGTGACTCACTTGATCATTTCACATACCAGTGTCCCATGATCATTAAATATAGACATCGTCAAATGGCCCTTATTCAAAATCCCCCAAGCACCCCACTTTTGGTGATACAAGTGATTCCCCCTACGCCCTCTCTAGATCATGTTCGCATCATATCCCCTGAACCTGAGGAACTTCCTACCCCTCCCTGGTTCATGGATAGATTGTCTGAGGATTTACCCCCAAATCCTCCCAACTCTCTAGTTCATTTCCCTCAATAAATATTACCCCTGCCCATGGTTCACAACCCACAGTGTATGAACATCCAGTTTATGTCAAGCATGCCATCGCACCATCCTTGCAATACCCCCTACCTGATGAAAATCACACGGTGGTAGTCACCAATGTTACTTCCTCAGATCCCCTATACTCTCACATTTTCCATTGGGACGAAGATATTCTGGAAGAACTAACGACCCCCAATTTCCCATGGAAAGCACTCCATCACAAAGAATTTTTTCTCTCATTTGAAGCCTTTGACCCTTCTATCTAAAGCTCCATATGTGAAATCGAAACAAAGGATTTCATCTCGTCCGAGCATATAGACTGGTTCAACAACCCTATCCTTGCCCCTGATGCTTTTGAAGAAGGTAACATGGCCAACATTTCCCCCACTATCAAAATTGATATTTCCATCAAACCTGGAATCGTAGAAGAAATCACCATTGGCGTCGCATTCTCCCCTGAAGAACTCATAGCTTACAAAGCTCTCTTTTAGGAATACTAGAACATTTTTTTCTGGTCATACACAGATATGCCCGGCCTTGATCCTTCTATTATTGAACATTGTATCGACAAGTGGCCTGATATCACCCATGTACATCAAAAGCAACGACCACTGCACCCATCCAAAGAAGTAACCATCAAAGACAAAATTGACAAACTATGCACTACTGGGTTCATATACCCCATCATATACACGTCATGGGCCTTCAACCCCGTCCCTGTCAACAAAAAATAGGGCACCATTTGCATCTTCACCGACTTTCGTGATGTCAACCAAACTTGTCCCAAAGACAAATTCCCTACGCCATTCATCAACCAAATTACCGATGATTTCACCGGCCATGAGGCATTGTCCTTCATGGATGGATTCTCTGGCTACAATCAAATACAAATCCACCCAACAGATCAGTATAAAACAACATTTACCACCCCATGGGGTACTTGTGTGTATCGTGTCATGCCTTTTGGACTCAATAACGATGGTGCGACATTCCAATGAGCCATGAATTACATTTTCCATGATTTCTCTCGCACCAATCTCACTTACTTGAACGAACTCACCACTCGATCGAAGAAATGAACTCAACATCTAGATGACTTACGGGTCATATTTCAATGATGTCGATAGTACAATATCTTCTTGAATCCCCTAAAGTGTGCATTTAGTCTCACCACCGTCCACCTCCTTGGGTTCATCGTTTCTCAAAATTGTTGGATCATGTTGTCATTGATGCCAATGGTTTGATTGATTGATGTCAAGTGATTGATTGATGTCAAAGGATTGATTGATTGATGATTGATGTAATATAATATGTAT
>JZKD02S2104655.1:742576-829483 GCA_000966675.3 Picea glauca
GATTCACCCCCCCTCTCAGTAATCCAACAGAAATGACATCATAGTGGACCCCCTCAAGGTCCAAGCTATCACAAAAATTCCATCACCTCGGAATTTACGCCAACTGTAGAGCCTACAAGGCAAAGCCAACCTTTTGTGACACTTTGTCCCAGATTATGCCACTCACGTGCATGGTTTCCTTCATTTATTGCACCATGATATCCCATTTCGATGGCATGAACATGCCCAAACCACTTTTGATGATTTAAAAGAGGTTGTCTCCAATGCCTCTTTGATTAGTCCACCCAACTATGATCGCGACTACATCCTCTACTTGTCAGCCTCAATCATCTCAGTAGCAGGAGTTATCTTCCAACTAGGGGATGGTGGTCGCAAGCATGTTATTTACTACATTCGTAAAAACATTTTAGGACCACCCCTAAAATAGAATCATGAAGAGAAACATGTCCTCGTACTTCTCCTCACAGTCTAAAAACTGCGTCATTATATCTTACATCGTACTACCAAATTTGTCGTAGATTCCAACCACATGCAATACTTTCTTAGTCGATGTCAAATTAATGGAAATTTTTCCCTATGGATCGTCATCCTTCAGGAGTATGACCTAGAGTTTTCAACTCCCAAAATCAAGAAAGCGCTCGTCCTCGTCGAACTCATCATGACGTTTCCCTTAGACGATGCTAGTTTTCCCATCAATATGGACTTTCCTGAAGAAAACCTCTCCTACATCCCCTCATATGACCCCTGGTATGGTGACCTTCTCGTCTACCTCCAGACACAGAAGTTTGGGTCTCACCTCTCAAGAGACGATCGTCGACACATTCACCATTAACTCCCTCAATATCTCCTCATCGGTGACATCCTATATTGATGTAGGGTCGACACCATACTACATCGATGTTTAACCATCGACGAAGCCGATAGAGTCTTCAATGATTGCCACAATGGCACATGCAGTGGCCACCTCTCAGGGATGTCCACTACCCAAAAAATCATTCGAGAAGGACACTTCTGGCCCACATTGTTTCACAAATGCATCCATGATGTGAAGGGATGTGATAAATTTCAGTTGTATGCAAGCAAATCATGAGCGCCACCCGCTCTTCTACATCCAACCATCACTGTCGTCCCCTTCTGCAAATTGGGCATAGACTTCATGACCTGCAATCCTCCATATAGCAATGGACATAAGTACATCTTCGTGGAAATCGATTACTTTACCAAGTGGGTTGAAGCCATGCCTACCTTCAATAACACCGCTGACACTGCAGTGCATTTTTTCTTTAATCACGTCATTTCCCACTTCGGATTACCACTACAGCTAGTCGTCGATCACGGAAAACACTTTGAGAATGAGATCTTCGTCAAAATTTCCTCTAATCTAGTCTTCTCAAACGAGTTTGCCTCCCCATACTACCCCCAGTCCAAGGGACAGGTAGAGGCTATCAACAAGGTCCTCAAAACCATGTTGTAGCGCATTGTTAACAAACATAAGACCAATTGGCATCATATGTTGTGTTCAACACTATATGATTATCGCACGACAGTTAAACATGCCACTGGTTTTACACTATTTCATCTCATTCATGGGGTCAAAGCCACTCTCCCCATAGAGTGCAAAATTCCCACATTACACACTGCTATTGAGCTATTACCCGGCATTGCTCCAATGGAGCAGTGCTTGTTGAACTTAGAGTCACTGGATGAAGATCGTCGGTCTTCATTACAGAACAATGAGGCAGCTAAAAAATAGTCAAAGTCCACCTTTTACCGGCATGTCAACCTTCTCTCATTTAACAAAGAATACCTTGTCCTTGCCTACGAAATCTCTCACAATACCCTCGACCATGGAAAATTTGAGTCATTATGGCATAGAATCTGTTATCACTCCAAGAGTCACTCCCAGACAGCAAATGAGAGTAAGCTTGTTAACATAGAAATAAAAATACTTGATTGGTTTTGTGGATTAAGAAAAAGAAAACAAGGAAGGGGAAGTACATTAAGCTATTGTAAATCAATGATGGGCCATTGGGATATGGAGTCAAGAAAACACCCTGCTCATTAAATGCAAACAATCTACATATCAGATAAAGGTTTATTGAATAGAGGAAGAAAAATATAACACAAATAAGAACATCCATAAGGCAGAGATCCTCTATGCATAATTTAATTCAAGGTACTTGAATGTAAATAGTGACTAATAGGAAAAATACATCAGATCCTCAGATGCTCAAGAATCCATTAATCAAAGACAACCATGATCCTCAAGGTGTAAAATTCATTAAAGTAAGAAGAAAAATTGGAAAATAAAACAAGATATATAATTTGATAACACATATATCATGAAACTTCAATAACATAAATGTTTACAAAAACAGAAGCCCCTTGAGGTTACATGATCATAGGCAAAGTGCCTCCTACCGCTTTCTCATATCCACTGGCTCATGAATCCAACCTCCCTAACCTATTGTAAAATGAATATATATCCATATAGGCCCTTTCCATATCACCCATTCAAAATCCAACCCCTTTCCCAAAATAGAAACAACTACAAACATATTATGACACATTTTAACTGATTTCCTGCTTTTCCAGGAGGTGAAATTCTGGAAAATAGGCTTCAAAACGCCACTTGTAATTCTCAAACCATAATGGCTATGTACAATCTGAGAATGGTTTTTTTTATAGAAGATCTTTATGAAGAAAAAACTATCTTTGTTTCGTTAAATTAATCTCCATATGGCCGCAATAGGTGTCACAAAAACATGTCTCAAACATGAAATCACGAAAACTAAAAAATAGGGATTAAAGATCCTTTTGAATATCCAAATCTGTGACACATGTGTGAAAAATGAAAGAGGTTAATGTTCATGGGTCCATTCTTGACAATAACCTCATTCATATTTTTAAAATTCATCTTGGTTCACTCGAAAATTCTTCTAGAAGTCAACTGGTTAAAAATATCAGTTCAACAATCTAGAATAGAGCTTTTGTAGCACATTTTGTAATGCCACTTCTATGTATAATATCTCTCTAACCATAACACATTTTTAAAAAAATGAGAGAGTTTTTTTTTATTTGGTATGTGATGAACAAAAACCTCCTCTATTTTTCAAACATACCTTCCCATTTGTTCATAACACAAGTTTTAATTTAATCACTCAAAACTGGTAGAAGTGTCCTTCATGAATTTAGCTATGTGGATTTGGCAGTGCAACTGTGACACAATCATGCAAAATTGGTAGTGCCCATCATGAATTCAACAAATTGCGAAGGATATCAATCCTTTATTTTTCTCATATGCCAATATTGTAAGCTAGCACCAATCTTGGCCACTGGGCACTTATGAATGGCCAAGGAACTCTTGGCGCTACGAAATCCAAAAGCGCTAACAAATAACCAATTTTTGAACAATACAAATAGCAAGAACAGGAGTGTTATGAAATGACCAAATTTTCTACTACAATTTTTTTTGCTAAAATTTGGCTCCATGGGGGATAGAGACCTCCCTGCGAGGCTCCAAGAACCTAGTAGTTCTATTTACCTTGTCTATTGGTCATTAGAGTCATTTGGCCTATGCAACCGATCTCTGAAAAATTCTCAAGGCCTGCCTTTATTCTAGCACACTGAATGCTACTTTTGCTGCAAAGTGGAAGAAAATAAATGCTCGGGAAAAGAGCTTATTTACTGCACTACCCTACTCTAACCGGATCTACAATTTGGTTAAGTAAAGGATGAATTCCATAATATCCATTCAAGCAACTTCAAAACTGAAAATATTTTGTCCATAACATCGATTAATAGATGATATCTGAAATATAGTAGCAGTGATAAAAACTTGTTCAAGAAACCATACTCACCTGGAAACATTGGTGAGCTAAGGAAATCTGAAATTTTCAAGTTCTATGAAATGCATGATTCCATGAAGGCTGCCACTGGGCCTTTGAAACCGAGATCATAAACATGTTGATCCAAGAAAAACACCTTCTCAACCATGACAACCTCTTTGCTCGAAGATTGATGAATTTCTTGTTCTCTGAGAGAAACTTGTGATCATCAAAAATGGAAATCTGCATCTCTTCAGAATCATGATCATAAGATGATGATAGAGCATTGTTTAAATGACAAGGATTATGATCAGCTAGGAACATGTAGTTACCTATGCAATTATTGGTTACCACATGCTCAACATGGTTTGCAAATTGATTATAAAATTCACATGCATACCTGTCTCTAGAATATTGTGCAAATGTTGAAGAGTTCAGATCTGAATATGAAATAAGCTCACATGCTTCCTGTTGTTCCAAATCTTCTTCACATTCATTACCTTCTTGCTCAAAATCTGAACTGTACTGACATTTTTCTTGCTCATGTGCATGCAGATTTTCAAAATAATCTCGATCACGGATCCTCCTGGAAGAACGTATGTTCTCCTCCACTTCTTTTGCATCTTCAAACAATTGTCTTAAGGATGAAGACATCATTTCTAACAAGAGAAGGGAAAGCACTGAATGCAGACCCATAACATAATATACCATGGCAACAGTCTCTGTAGGCCGGATCTCTAAAGGAATATCATGATAAGTGTTGTAGAACCTTCGATTGAAGACAAGAAAAACCTTGTTCTCCTCTCTTTTCAAAGCATAAAAATCAGTGACATACAAATCAATATATTTGTTCTCACCCCAATGCTTTGAAAAATCATTTGATAACTTGATCCAAGAGCCAATGGAATCATCTCTTAGACCCTTAAACCAAATAGAAGCATCTTTGAACAAAAACTTAGAGAACAATCTCATGATCACATCATCATGAACAATCTCAAATTGATCAATAAAATTCTCAAAGGATCCCAGATGACTCTCATCTGTGACATGATCCTCTCCAGAAAACCGAGGAAGATACTCAAGGAAGTGAAGAGGATAAGGATGAAGGAGATAGGGCAGCCTCAAAGGCTTGAACATATTCATTCTGATTTTAGTTTGAAAAGTAGGGGACTAATTATGAGGAATAACAAGTTGATGGAAAGGCTCAGAAATTAAGGCAAAAGGTGTTGAACTCTGAGTAGGTTTTAAATCAATTTCAACCTCCACAAAGTCACAAGAATGATCATATTCAGGAGGAATTGGAATGCAGAACCCATCTTTAGAAACAGGTTGTGATGAGGATATAGGATTAACATCAACAACATAAGGCTACACGATTTCCTTTTTTTCTAAAGACAGATGTATAAAAGAAGGTTGATGATCATCCAAATACACAAAACATAAAATGATCATTTTTACATGTGAAGGGAAAAGAATGAAAGAGGTGATAAAGAACAATAAAAGATCCTGTAGAAGACTAATGAACTGATACCTGGATTTGGAATTCATCCCCTTCATTTTTCTCTCAACCGGATCCTCCCGAGTGGATTCTTTGATTTTGGAGTCACCAGGTAGATGATTACAGTCAATTTTAGGTATCCCTCTCTTGTCTACCATCAAGATTTGGATCTATGTCGTTCTTCCTAGGGAGCTCTTCAATCTTCTCAAATCTGTCCTTGACAATGGCGCCATTTATGTTATCACTCCAAGAGTCACTCCCAGACTGCAAATTAGAGTAATCTTGGTAACATAGAAATAAAAATACTTGATTTTTTTTGTGGATTAAGAAAAAGAAAACAAGGAAGGGGAAGGACAGTAAGTTGTTGTAAATCAATGATGGACCATTAGGCTATGGAGTGAAGAAAAAAACCTGCTCATTAAATGTAATTAATCTTCATATCAGATAAAGGTTTATTGAATGGAGGAAGAAAAATATAACACAAATAAGAACATCCATAAGGAAGATATCCTCTCTGCATAAATGAATTCAAGGTACTTGAATTTAAATAGTGGCTAATAGGCAAAATACATCGGATCCTTAGATGCTCAAGAATCCATTAATCAAAGACAACCATGATCCTCAAGGTGTATAATTAATTCAAGTAAGAAGACAAATTGGAAAAGAAAACAAGAGATACAATTTGATAACATAGATATCATTAAACTTCAATAACATAAATGTTTACAAAAACTGAAGCCCCTCGGGGTTACAATGATCATGGGCAAAGTGCCTCCTACCGCTTTCTCATCTCTCTTGGATCATGAATCCAACATCCCTACCCTATTGTACAATGAATATATATCTATATAGTTCCTTTCTAGCGCACCCATTCGAACCCAACCCATTTCCCAAAATAGAAATGACTACAAACAGAAAATGACATGTTTTAACTGATTTCCTGCTTTTCAGGAGGCGAAATTCTAAAAAATAGGCTTCAAAACGCCACTTGTAATTCTCAAACCATAAAATTTGTGTAAAATATGATAATGTTTTTTGTATATAATATATTTATGAAGAAAAACCTCTCTCAGTTTCGTTAAATGCATCTCCACCTGGCTGCAATAGGTGTCACCAAAACATGTCTCAAAGAGGAAATCACGAAAATCTGAAAAATAGGGCTTAAAGATTCTTTTGAATCTCCCAATCTGTGACACCTATGTGAAAAATGAAAGATTTTAATCTTCATGGTTCCATGATTGAAAATAACCTCCTTCATATTTTTAAAATTCATCTTGGTTCACCCGGAAATTCTTCTAGAAGTTAGCTGGTCAAAAATACCAGTTCAACAGTCTAGAACAAAGTTTCTGCAGCTCATTCCGTAGCGCCACTTCTATGTATAATATCTCTCTAACCATAACACATTTTTTTTAAAAATGAGAGAGTTATTTGTTATTTGTTATGTGATGAACAAAAAACTCCTCTAGTTTTCAAACATAACTTCCCATTTGTTCATAACACATGTTTTAAGTTAGTCACTCAAAATTGGCAAAAGCTTCCTTCATGAATTTAGCTATGTGGATTTGGCAGCGCCATTATGACACAGTCATGCGAAATTGGTAGCGCCCATCATCAATTCAAAAAATTGTGAAGGAAATCAAGCCTTTATTTTTATCATATGCCAATCTTGTAATATAGCACCAATATTGGCCATTGGGCACTTATGAATAGCCAAGGAACTCTTGGTGCTACGAAATCCAAAAGCGCTACAAAATCACCAATTTTTTAACAATACACATAACAAGAACAAGAGCGTTGTGAAATGACCAAATTTTCTACTACAAATTTTTGTGGTAACAGACCCTACATCATCCAACACTGCCTCACTAAAGGAACATTCATCCTAGCCTCTCTAGAAGGCCATCCTCTCAAAGAACCCGTCAACGAGTTGTACTTAAAATATTTTTTACACCTAAGTGTAGTCACTCTACACTAGTATTTTTCTTTTTTTGCACACAATTGTAGAGTTTTTAGTCTTATTTTTTCCTCCATGCCTTTTTTCTGATCTATGATTTATGCTATTAACAAATGTCTCCTCCATCAGCTTACAACATCAGTTACGATGAAGAATCTAGCCGATGGACATAGAATCTTGCTTCAGCCGCTTGGGCCCTCTATACCCTCTCACATGAACTGCTCCACTCCAACGACATATGTTTGGGCTCAACAACCAAAAACCAAGTAGAATACATAGTTGTTATTGGCCTCCTAGCTGAGGCAAGTCACTACGACATTCGACACCTTATCATCTTGTTAGATTCCCAGCTTGTCGTCTTGCATCTCAACAATGTGTACTGTGTCCATGATCCTTGCCTCTTCCACAAATACCTGCAAGTTAGACTCTTATCTCGACATTTTGATTCAATAACATTTACGCATATTCCAAAACAATTGATTCAAATAGCAGATAATATCACTAACCTAGTGTTAGATTGGCATTTATCACATCAAGACACTATTACACATACATAAATCATCAAAAGTCTGTCACAACATATAGATTAGACATCATAAAAAGAATCACAAAAAATCATCACATGTAAACATCACAAAGATCATAAACATGTGTATCCATATATATATATATAACGATCACTGTATCATCAATGTTTACAAAAAATGGTACAAAATGTACATTGCATGTAGGCAGGTGAGCCCCCTCATCCCTATACATACAAAATAGGTGTCACACTACCCTATACAAAATGGGTTCGTAGGCCTCTATAAATACAAAAAAGATACATCAAAGCACTCATGGTGCCTCTAGAGAACCACCACCAGTTCCTCTATCTGGGGGAGGTGCCCCACCAGCTGGGGGTCCTCCAGGTCCTGGGGGCATTCACACAATCATAGCTTCCCCCGCTATAGTTTCTCTGTGGATCAAGGTCCACAACTCTACCGGAAGCGCCACACATTACTCCAAGACTCCCTCATATTATACCTGAGTCCACATGCTCTCGGACACTCCTTGTAGCACCACCTCCAACCGGTGGCAGAAATCCTCAAGCACTATTACACCTCAAAATTACTCACTTCGATAGTGTCGCAAGTGTCATCATTACAAGTGTTGTAAGTGTCGCATATTGTCCGCAAATGTCACATCTTGACTACAAGTGTTGCAAGTGTCAAAAATAGTATGCTGCAAAGTCACTTAAGACACTTAAGACAACTCAAAGGTTAGTTTGGAAGATGAAAATTCTCTTGACATGGAGTACAAATCCTTTTTCATTGAGAAAATCACTAAAAAATTGATTTTTGGAGAGGAGCGCTCCACTACCTATTGTTAGGGAGCACTGGCACACCTTGAGCCTCTTTTGGGAGTGTTTGAGTGCTCTGTGCACCTCTTTAAAGGAGCGCTACCCTCCTTTGAGAAAATTTTGGGTTTGTTGAGGAAAATTAGGGAAGAATCCCTCGATTCCTAAAGGTAGTTGGATTTGAATAGATGGTCAAAACATGATATTAGTGGATATCCTCAACTAAAGGAGAGGAATCCTCAACTTATCCCAAAGATCTCTGAAGTGGTTGGACCTCTCCAAGGTTATATAAGGAGGCATTATCATGGTGAAAGGTACAATGGAAATTTGGAATTACATCAAACTTATGGTCTCATGCGTGAGATGCCATCAAAGCAATCAGTGGAGATTGATTGAGAAAATGGGTTGGACAAGGAGAATTGGAGGAAGCTGTTGCACCTTCATCCAAAGGATTATAAGTACTTTTAGTTGTTCTCATTAATAATCAATGCTTGGACTGTTTCTTTCAAACTTGTGATTGTTCCATATGAGTTTGTCTACAGTAGATGGATTTATGATTGAGCTAATCTCAGTAGAGTATGAAGTCCATTGTATCTTTGCTTGTCTTACAGGATCTATCAGGGAGCTCAGGATCAAATCTCAGCTAGGACTTTGCAAGGACAAACGTCGCTAATAAGGTACATATATTTCTCCTTCTCTTTCATTCATTAGCTTGATTATATATAAAAGGAAGTCATTTTCCATGTTAAGAACTTTCTATATTGGCCTTAGGAGTTTAGAGACCAAGAGGGAATCCACTTGTCCATCAGGGGATTCACCTACAACAGAAATTGGTGACTCCATTGGTGAGGAGCTCTGATTTGTTTCCTTTCCTAGGTCTTGTGTTGGCTTTATTTGCCCACCGATTTGACCTTCTCCATGAATTTCTCGGATCCTTAGGTTTGATTGTTGGCTCTTGGATTTATCTTAAACAGAGAATTTTGCATTCTTCCTGAGTTTTTTTTAGTTTCTGGGAATTTCTCTGAGCTTTTGCAACAGAGCGCTCCCCTTCCCTTACCAACAGAGTGTTGTCACTCCCTTACATTCTTCCATAGAGTGTTGGAGCGCTCTGTGTCCCCTTTTGGGGGAGCGCTACCCCTTTTTTTCCAGAAATCTTCTTAGAAATTGGTTTTTCCTCAGTCTTTTTGTTGATTAATCTGCTCAGGGTTTGTGCTATCTTAATGTGTCCTTGTTTAGACTACAATTATTTGATTTCTAAGGATTATTCATCTCTTTCTTGTATTTTTGACATTTTTCCTTACTTTGCAATTTGTCCTTCATGATTTGGAGTCAATTTGTCATTTTCTTCTTGTTTATATGAATGAGTGGAAACTTAGTAAGGAGTTTCAAAGGTATTTTGTACTTTTCTTTCTGATCTTTGAGTCATCTTGTCTAAGGTCTTTCTCCTTCCTTTTGATTTTTTGGCTTTCTGTTTCTTGTTTGATCACAACAAGGGTGTCTTTGGTTTATGTGAAGTTTTTTTCCAGATTGCTTAAATCTCACAACTCTTGAAGTCCGATTAGCATAGGAAGCTTTACATTTACTAGTTATTAGTCACATGCAAACATTTTAGCATTGCATAGGATTCCTTATTGAGGACTATTGCATGAGGTCATTTCATCTTGGTGTTTGACAGTGAAAGGAAAATCCTTCTCCTTCCCTTAATTAAACATTCATTGAAAGAAAAGATTGCTTATCATTTCTTATGCATGTTTTGGGAAATGAGTCATAATATCATCAGTCTTCACTCTCATACACCTATGAGTAAACAAAAACCACTAAAATCAACGCTTAACTAAAATAGAATTTTTATATCTTTGTTAGAAAACCTACATTAGTTTAAGGTGTAGGGCTTTGGAATAAGATTGAAAGGATAACTTTCCAAAGCTATCAAATGAACTTAGGATCTTGCGATAGGGAGAGAAAATCCAATTGTCATATAGTCTTTATGAGATCCCCCTCTCACATAGGGGTTACGCATGAGTCGCATTCAAGAGATTTACAGAGATTATCCCTTCATGGTTCAACTATTTGTAGTGGTTGGATCGTATATACCCACGATTATGTGTGGGAGCCTCTCGAGTTGATTTCGGACTTGTTATCCTGCCCATACGTCAGATCGGACTGTCGAATGTACCCACCCAGGGGATGACTATGATTTGGTGACCTTAGTAGCCATAATATTTAGGGTCTCACATAAGGTAACGGTGAAGGGAAGTCTCACTATACCTGGAACAAATGTTGGTCAAACTCACTCAGGCTCCTTGGAGGGTAAATCCACAATTATTGCATGGAAGCTTACACCAAGGCGTAAGTCCGTTAATAAGGTCTCCAATGTAACTGATCCACCCTATCTATCCCTGCCTCTTCTTATTTTGATCTCGCGATGTTGGATTTCATCACCAACTAGTGGTTTCATTGTGGGAAGGTTTTGTTTGATTGTTTGCTTCTCAAATTCATAGTGTGTTTTGGTTGTGTTACTTAGTGGACCTTAGGTTGAGTCATTGTTAATAGTATCAAATCATGAGAGTACCAATGAAGGAACCCATTCTCCTAGGGAACCTTATACCGTTCCTTTGTTTGGAAACTTTGGTCCTCCGTACATTGCCACACTAAATCTTCCAAGACTAACTATCAGATTATTAGTTTGGTTGTTCCGCACTCTGGTGATTCAAATCCTCCCAATGTTTCAACTGCACCTAATACTTTAGATGTTAGTACACCACCCACACATCAACCTCACGTCAAATTTTCTCCTTCTTCACCCACTAAGTCTCCTTCCCTTTCTCCTTCTTAGTCTAGTGAAAGCTCTAAAGCAAGTAGATAGGTTGATCAGAAGAAGAAGAAATGGAAAGAGAAGAAGAAGAAGAGCCTGAAAAGGACCAAGGCTCCAACAACATCAGATGTTGAATCCAAACAACCAGCTACTATTAATAGTATTGGGAGTGTTGATAAGGTCAACAAGATTAATATGAAGAATCTGAAACCCAAGTTCCCTTGCAATCTTTGTAAGGGTGACCACTTTATAAGGGATTTCCCTGGTATTCCCAAGGTCTTAGAAATGTGGTCTTCCATGTCATCATCCTCTGCAAGTCATGCTAGTGATACCCCATCCACTAGTGACATTAAGATTGGTAAGAAAAATACAATTTTCGAATTCCCTTGCATGTTATGGAAAGGTGATCATTATTCTCACCTTTCTCCTTATATGGATGAGGCTTCTCATCTTTTGGAAAAAATTCAACTTCCAAAAGGTTATTGTAAGCTTTCTCCCAACCCATCGTTAGTTGATGGAATGATCAATCCATTTCCATCCCCAGTCAATATGGTTGATTATGTCATCAATTTAGTTTCATCCTCGGTTGAAACACTCACCAAAGTAGCTGAAATGGTCCTGTCATTGATCAACCCTACTCTTCATCAAAAGAGTGTAACCCAAGTAGTTGATTCATTTTCATCCTCGGTCAACCCCACTCTCCCGTTAGACAGTGACACCAAAGCGGTTGATCCATTTCCACCCGTCGACACCATTCTCCCCTTGGAGAATGAAACCCAAGTAGTACATCTAGTTCTGTCATCAGGCGATCCCACTCCTCCTTTGATGAGTGCCAAAGTGGTTGATCCAGTCCCTTTCTCAGTCAGTCCCACTCTTCCTCTAAAGAGTGCCTATGTGGTCGATTTGATCCCATCATCGGTCAATCCTACTCTCCCTCTAGAGAGTAAACCCGATACTGCCCACATTTTTCTCGTTGATACAAAATCTACCATGTTGAGGGGCATTCCTTATTCTCCTGCGAATCCCCCTCTAAGTAATGAGGCCATCCTTTTTGATTGGGGTGCACTAACCGAACCTCATCTTCCCTCTCACATTCCTTTCCAGATTACAGTACAGGTTTGTGGTCAAGACATTCCTCAAACGTTGATAGATGAAGGTGTGTTCATTATTATTTTGTCCTCTGTTGCTTGCCATGCTTTGGGTTGTCCTCAGTTTGCATCGGTTACACAAAATCTGTTAGCTTTTAACAGAAGAACTAGTCAACCTTTAGGGACACTTCCTCAGTTTTTGGTAACTTTGGGAGGGAAAACTGTCTTTATTGATGTCATGGTATTCTGATACCCCTTGGATTTCACTTCACTCCTTAGGCGGGATTATCTATATTCCATGAAAGCTATTGTGTCCACTCTTTTTCGTGTGATATCTTTCCCTCATGATGGAAGAATTGTGACTATTGATCAACTTTCATTCATCAATCCTGACTGGATTACCTCCATAAATGGTTCTTATATGTAGATAGCATCGCCCCCACCACATGTTAATTATGTGGCGTTGTCTCCCATGCCTTCAACTTCCAATGATTTGGATCTGGTAGTTGACATGGTGATTTATTCGGTACAGCTATTGGAGCATGATATCCTTACCCATGTCACGACCCTCGACATGTGTTCCTTCCAGAGTGATTTTCTTCCATCCAATTAAGATCTCTTGGAGGCCATGACCGACTTTTGTCCCTTGACATGGTATCCTTCCAGAGAATTATTCTCTTGGAAGCCATGATCAAGAAGAGTCTATGAACATAGTTTCTCTTCTCTATGGAAAGATCATTAAAAAATGAAACAGAGGTCATGAGCATAGTTTCGCTTCTTTGTGGCAAGCTCATTAAAAAATGAAATAGAGGTTACGAGCATAGTTTCTTTTCTCTGTAGAAATCTTGTTAAAAAATGAAACAGAGCCCATGAGCATAGTTTCTCTTCTCTGTAGCAAGATTGTTAAAAAATGAAACTAAGGTCTTGATCATAGTTTTCCTCTCTGTAGCAAGCCTGTTAAAAAATGAAACAACAATCTAGGGATTGCACCTAGAGCCCTGAGCATAGTTCTTTTTTTGTGTTAAGCTCGTTAAAAAATGAAACAGTCACCTCTCTTGAACCTTCATTTCATCCCCTCTTATCCTCTTTCTCCCTCTAATGGAGAAATTAGTGACAACCTCAACATCGGTGAATGAATCGAATCTTGGAGGGAATGTCTCCAGCCTTTGAAGATCATTCTAGAGTTAATCCACTATCTTTCAAGATGGGGGCATACTAATCTTAGTCTTTGTTCTTTCTCGTTCTTGTAAATACATGAGAATGCAACCGGGTAAACTTTTATCTCTTTTTTAAAACTGCATGGATATATGAAAAAGGAACCCTTTGGAGTCATCTTTGAGCTCTTTTCAGACTCTCTAAACATGAAAATATTTCCGAGTGATCTTGCTTCCTTTCCCACTCGTTAAAAGGTTTGAAAGGGCATCTTTCGAGTGATAATTTATCTCTTTTTCGGCCTTGTGAGACTAACATTACGAAAAAGGACAATATTGGAGTCAACTTTACGATGTTTTCAGACTCTCTAAATATGAAAAACCACCGAGTTTACCTTCTTTGGACTCATTAAACAATCATACATTGAAGGGCCCATACGGGATCGAACCCTTACTTCTTCCAATTCATTAAACAAAGGAAGAGGGACTTACTGAAGGTGATTCATATCTAGCATGTGTTACACTCCTCGAGATAATTAAATTAAAAATAGGTACTCGTCTATTTGTATGGGGGGGAAATTGAAAGAAGCAAGCCAAGAAATTGTTTGAGAACACTACAAATAACTCTTATGGTCTCCCTTGAACACGAAACTTTGTCTTTGCATGCATTTTAATCTACTGAACCTCTGCACTGAGCCAATCCTTTGAGTTTCTTTTACTCCTTTGGGTCACTTCATGAAAGTCACAACATCCATTGCATTATCAAGTTTTGGTCCATGGCAAGTTTCTGCTGATGTGCCTCAGTGTTCAAGGGAAGCATCTGCCTCGAGAGTCAGCCATCACAAATATCTTGTTTCAATACCCGTGTCAGTCCATGTTCATTTGATCTACCAATTACATCTCTATGTCTATTTCGTGTCGATGGGGGATACATCAAGGCCCTCCTTCGACGATTCTATTCATGTTGACTTCTACACATTATCTAGGAGATAGACTTAGAAACGAGTTAGTACCTTGGGACCTACATGCCTCAATGGCAGGCCTCCTCATGTCCGAAAATGGGTTTACATCATTGAATCCTGATCAGATGATTCCATGGATGTTCGACTTAAGCTCATCTATTCACATTTATTGGAATGTACTAGAGTACCTTGGGAATCATTGACATCAATGGTGATATCCCTCATGCTTAATAACGGTTTACATCATTGATCGGTAATCAAGTGGTTTATGCCATGTTCGACATCAGGACATCTATTCACATGGTTATATTCGTACTACATCGGGATCAGTAAGAAGAACCTGGGTTGAGATTCATCACTCTTATATGTAATTTTCCCAGGTTGTGAAGGAGTTATCTTGAACTATGACACATATACTGTTACATAGATCCACTTTGAATTGGTTGTGGCTATGTCTTGTCATTTCATAGATCCACTGTGTATTCTTCATGGCTACAATCAGTTCAAGTCATAGGAGTATAGAGACACATTGTATCTGTAGTGGCTATACCATTTTGTCAATATAATTATGGATCTGTAGTGTATTGTATGGCGGCCATACCCAAAAATTCTTTATCACTAAAGCATAGGTATGCCTGCCTTGGGTTTGAAACATGTCATAATATTTGTTTTATGGTTGTGTGCAACTTTTTTCAGTTTCTCTGCGTCCATACCCTTGCTTGAAAAAGTCTACAAATTACTTCAGTCATCATCATATTCTAACTTCATACTTTGGGGGGCAATCTGTTAGACCTCAAAATTACTCACTTCGATAGTGTTGCAAGTGTCGTCATTACAAGTGTTGTAAGTGTTTCATTTTGTCTGCAAATGTCACATATTGACTATAAGTGTTGTAAGTGTCACAAACAGTATGTTTCCATCTTGCCTATATTGTGCCCCTATTGACATCACAAAGACACTTAAGACACCTCAAAGGTTAGTTTGGAAGATGAAAAGTCTCTTGACAAGGAGTACAAAGCATTTTTCATTGAGAAAATCACTAAAAAATTAATTTTTGGAGAGGAGTTCTCCCCTACCACTGTTAGGGAGAGCTAGCACACCCTGAGCCTCTTTGGGGAGTGTTTGAGTGCTTTGTGCACCCATTTGGGGGAGCACTAGCCTCTTTTGAGAAAATTATGGGTTTGTTGAGGCAAATTAGGGAAGAATCCCTCACTTCCTAAAGGTATTTGGATTCGAATATATGTTCAAAACATGATCTTAGGGGAGATCATCAACTGAAGGAGAGGAATCCTCAACTTATCCCAAAGATCTCTCAAGTGGTTGGACCTCTCCAAGGTTATATAAGGAGGCCTTCTCATGGTGAAAGGTACAATGGAAATTTGGAATTACATCAAGCTTATGATCTCATGAGTGAGATGCCATCAAAGAAATCAGTGGATATTGATTGAGAAAAGGGGTTAGACAAGGAGAACTGGAAGAAGTTGTTGCACCTTCATCCAAAGGATTATAAGTACTTTTACTTGTTCTCATTAATAATCAATGCTTGGCCTGTTTCTTTCAAATTTGTGTTTGTTCCATATGAGTTTTTATGAAGTATATGGATCTATGATTGAGATAATCTCAGTAGAGTAGGAAGTCCATTGTATATTTTTTTGTCTTACAGGATCTATTAGGGAGCTCAGGATCAAATCTCAGCCAGGACTTTGCAAGGACAAACGTCACTAATAAAGTACACATCTTTCTCCTTTTCTTTCATTCATTAGCTTGATTAGATATAAAACGAAGTCAGTGTCCATGTTAATAAATTTTTGTCGTGGCCTTAGGAGTTTAGAGACCAAGAGGTAATCCACTTGTCCGTAGGGGGATTCACCTACAACAAGCACCCCGTTGGCCTCTCCCCAAGGCGCATTCGATGACCCTGCACTGGGGACATCAAATATCCATCTCCTACCATCTCTTTCATAATATACTGGCCTCGCACCAACCTCATCCCTCCGACGTCTCTCTCCCACCCATGGCTCTCCCTATCGTGGTCTCACAGGCCCCTGATGAGCTAATGCTCTAACCAAATCCACCTCTCATCCTGGTGGCCCCACATATGCACACACAACAAAAAAATGATAGCATCAACATCCATCCATCCATAAAACAATTCTATACTATCAAAATCACAAAACATAAAATACATCAACATAAATCTATGGTTCCAATCCTCTCCAAGAGGTAAATCCATATATGGGTCCTGGCAGTAGTCCGTCCAACCATACAGGTACTGTAGTATAATCTATGGTATCTGGCACCACACATGCACCATATCAACCTTAAAATAATGGCCACCCTCACCACCTCCATGTCATACCAAAATCGTTTCCCACTGCATCAGTCATGGCTCCCGTGCATCAACCATCGACAACAAAACTCTAGGGCACAACATGGGCACCCTCTCCAAGAACCACACCACCAAGATTGACCCAAAGGAAAAATACTCTAAGTCAACAACTTGACACTGGTTGAGCTGCCCCATCATCTTGGTGTGCAACATCAAGCCCTACAAAAAATGCTCTCCACCCAATGATCTCTACATGATCCTCATCTGACCACCACTGATCCACTGAGTAGCTAAGGATATGTAGATCCTCATGATAATAATTGCAATGCAATGATGAATGAGTGCATCCATCACCCCAATCCGTACAATCGAGCTTGACATAAAGTCCTCCCCCAAACAGTATGTCTGCGCCAAGTCTGCCAAGTGTGCATCCACTAGAAACTGGGGATCAACAAGTAGGGCCCTCCCCTAAAAATGGATCTCGGTCAAGAAATAAACATCCTCCATCGAAGAGAATGTCATCTTCTCCCCCCTGCACAATCAAGCACTATAGCTCAGAGCTCCACATCGATATCAAAAACTACAGCAGGTACTCTAATGCCCGTAGAAGTGGGCAGTCGAAGAACATTAGCAACCCACAGGTTGCCAAAGGTCCCCAAACACTTGGCTCATCCCTCACTGCCTCCCTAAGGTGTGCCTAGTCCCTCTCCCTCCAGTAGAATGGCATCTTGAACTGATAACCTGCATTCACACAAGAAACACTTGATCAACCATCACAATTCATAAAATGAAAAACTTTGAAAAAGACAAGTTTTTTCAAAACCCCCCAGCTTTGCCTCATGTGCACAGTTTTCACCCCCCACAGGAATGCACATATGTGCACATATTCTTCGCACAGCTAAGCATCAATGTGTAGTTGTCAGAGAAACATATGCACATCAATTCACATCTGTCACACCCATAGGCGCGCATTAATGCACACATATTCGTTACATAGTTGCGCACTAGTGCGCAGCTATCAGAGATCCAGTTGCACATAGTGTGCAACTGTACTTTGAATAGGCAGGCATCTAATGCACACCTATTTTACTCACTCACACTCCCCCGTGCGTATTTTCTCTCTTTACATCCGTGCACCCCAGCGCGGGTATCCTTTGATCGTATGTGCACTTGGGAGCCCACCCTCACCAAATCCCACCGTACGGCCATCTGTACGACCATGCCCAGAAAATAAAACCTAACTACAATGTAGGAGGATGAGACCACTAACCTGTCTCTCGCAAATCCTAGATTGGTTGGCTCAAACTCCCAAAATCTCCAAATTGCCTCTAAAAACCTCTCATCAACTTACTATGGCAGCAAGTACAAATGAGGTGGCAATGTGGGCCCTACAACTATATATAGTCCCTTTTTCCAAACTTCCATGCTCAATTATAGGAGCTGAGAGAATATTTTTTTCGATCTATCTTCATCCAAGGGATTAGGATCCCACCACCTACACATTCACATTCCTTGAGTCACCATCTATCCTCGGCCCCAGGGGAGCATTTTTCTCACATCACGCCTAGGTACACATGCTCATGTTGAAAATTATCGAATAACTGTTATATGTTCTTTATCTTCAGATATCGTTCACGTCAGGTATTAAGTTTTTATGTGTGTAGGTACTTGGTCATCATGCATTATTGCAACCCATTTAGGTATATGATCGACACTGGCATGTAAACATTCCCTCTGAATATCAAGTGCATCTCCCAGTCACACCCTTCGACATTTTCCTGTAGGATCCTCACATATGGCTCTGTAGTACTATCACCTCTACTGCATTTCGATATTTTCAACCGGTAGCATTATCCCCTACATGAGTTGTCCCATTCATAGTCCCCTTTGGCACTTTGACACTCATGTTGCTTACCCCTTAGGGATGGGAGTCCCAATAGTCTTACGCATGTTTGAGAATTATCCACATACTCTTTCTCCTCATTTTGCTAGATTTCCCAATGGACTTCCAAGTTATATCATCATGGTTCTAGCTTGACTTCACCCTCACAGTATCATTAACCTTCCATTTCATCCATAATTAGTTTTCCCATCTGTAGATTTCCCTCCATTCATTTACCTCATACAGAAACCCACCCATGGGGCCCCCACCCTCCACCAGTTCTCCACACAAATTGCGCCCTCACAGGCCAAGCCATATTACACAGGGGCACCCGTTTTTGTATCTACACACTTATCCCAACCTATTCTTTATTCATTCAATAATTGTACAAAGCCTTTGTTTCCAACATTTACATAGCTTCTTGTTGTCGCCTTTAGCAACCTTCCATTTCTGGAAAAGAAACCCTTGTCTCCCTTGGTTGGGGCATTCATTTACATTCTACTCTTTTTGACATCATACATAAACCCCGAGTATCCCACAGTCCATGTACCCCTAATATCTAAGTTTTTCCACTTTGTCACGCCTCTGACACAATTTAAACCCACATCTAGTTATCCCCCTAACGCGAGATCCAGTTTCACAGTTGTTGCGACTCATATTTTTCATATATCCCCAACCAAGGGAAGTCTTGAGTCTCACCACATGTTGACTTCATCCATGTACCTCATCATTTCCTGATCTCATCTAGTGGATGTCATGAATCCATTTTATTCTTGGAGTCGTGTCTCCTTTTTCTGTCGACATTAGCACAGTTTCCAGAAGGGCGACAGTATCTTGAATCTCATTACCTTTATAATGAGGAGCCTCTTATAGAACAGAGAGAACCACCATTAATATCTGTTGTTTTTTACCCCCTTACCATTCAACTTCAACACAATCTCATGTTACGATGGGTCTTACTTTGCGACTATTGTAGTTTCTTTATACTAGCCGAAGACCTATGAAATTTTTTGGGCCATCAATGCCTGTGAGTCATCAACACTTCTTACCAGTGTCATTGCCTCTTTTCATAGTATGTTCACCATCATAATTTTCATCTGACATTGTCAAACTACCCCGTAGGGCGCTGCAGTTATCTACATCAGCATCCAACTTCAGTTACTATCTTACATTTTTTGAGTTACATGACACGAGCATGGGGCATGTCTGCCTCGTTTGTACACATATTTTATTTTTCCACACCTAGAAAGAGTTTTGGATCCCATAGTTTCCCCTCTCCTTCCACTGGATTGCTCTTGCAGTTCCTATCAACACTCTTTCTTACAATGGTACTCTCAGTACATGAAGCATTGATGTATTTCAGCTATATGTATGCTCCTGACCTCATACATCAGGGGGCATCTGTTATCGTTGAAATTTAGTCTGGAAATGGTTACATGAATCCATCATCTCCAAACACCTATTAGTTCACCCGCAACTTCAAAAATTCATTTCCAAAATGCACAAACTATAAAACTCGTTAAAAAATTAGCATGGACAGAAGAACTACAGGAAGCGTGCACACATGCACAAGTTAGAAACGTCAGAAAAGAGCACATGCGCCTGAGGTGCGATTGTGTATGATAAAATCCGCACACTCCTAAGAATGACACATTTATGGTTCTTGTCGGCCCCTCACCCACTTCGGGTTCATATCCCAAGTTGATTTGACCCTCAAATCCGAGTTGAATCTTAGTGGGGGGCTATTCAAAGACCTAAGGGTGCCCTAAAGTGAGTTGTGGCATGAATATTAGTCAATTGTTTGATTAATTTCGGTTCTAATTTCCTTATGCATTGTAGTTTTGTTTCTTTAGTTATTATTATCTTAGTTGCTTGTTTATTCCATTTGATTGAGTCATTTGACTCATACACTAAGTTATGTCATGTTCAATTGACCCAACTGGACTTGCAAGTGTCCCTCTTTTGCTCATTCAAGTGGCGAAAATGATACAACAGAAGTTGCCCATAGTATAAGAATGACTCCCTTCAGATGGAACACCAGAGGACATATGGAGGTCCACCATGGGAAAGAAATTCATAGGAACTGGCATAGTGGAAGAAGGATAGGTGGACGAAGTGTAATAAGTAGAATGACCGCCCATTTGAGCACTTGCTCCTGGAAAAGTGGAGTCCTAGGAAGGAAGATTCCAACCTCCTACTGTAAGAGTTGTTTGAGGGATATGACTCCTACCGAATGAAAATGGATAATAAGGAGGCATCGTGCCCCCAGAACCAAAACTAGGATTCACATAAGGAGATGATACAAAGGGTGGCAAGTGCGAAGACATGTCTGGCATACCATGAGAAAAATTATTAGAGACCCAAGGCATTGAATAAGTATCATAATTTTGTGTACGATTATAAAACACAGAAGGATTTGTCCCCATGAAGTGAATGAATGTCATGGGGGAGGTAGCATTAAATGAGGGAGCCAAAGGGACTCCACTATCCATGATAATGAAAACTCACGATGCAATACAAACTCTTGAGGTCAACTAATCATCAAATAGCACACCAAAAATAAAATAAACAAAAGGCCAATATGCACACAAACAGGATAAAGTGGCTAAAAGGAGCCTCCCTCCCTAAAGTAGGTATACCTCGCACAAGACGGGCCTCAGAATCCTTGTTAAAGATCAGAGGTATCAGAATCAGTTATAAGGGCCCTCATGGGCTTAACAACCAGTCAGTCAAATTTCCCTAGAGAGGTAATCCTCCATAAAGGTTGTGTATTGTCTGACCCTTATATGACCCAGGGTACCTACATAATAACCCTTGCAAGTAACCTATGTGGTACCTAAGTCAAGTAACTAAGAAACCACAATATAACCAATGCACAAGCGAACAGTCGTAAGTCAGGTCCACAATATGGGTAGGGTAACAAATCCCAAAACCTTGAAAGAAGCGCCTCCCACAGAGGTAAAGGTACTAGAAAGATCCCCATATACGAATAGATCCCCATAAATATATATGATGCTAAGAAGGTATCAGGGGGATATCCCTTCAACCAACCTCACATGACCTCGTGCTTAACTCCAGTGTAAGAGGAGCCTCCTGATATTACCGATTATACAATGGATTTCTCCACTCCCTTAGTCAGACACATATGTTGATTTAATAGCCTTGGATAATCTTACTCACAAAATCTTATTCCAAGGCTCTAAATACTAACCTAGTTTGTGCACCGTAGAATATAAAATTGTTACTAATCAATTTTAAATTATAATTGTTACTTTTAGTGGCCTTGCTTACTCAAAAAGGTGCGGCCATGAAACTAGTGATGTTATGATTCAACAAGTAAAATAAATTAATATGAATACAATGCAAAGTCCTAACTTCAATTCCCAATAAATGATATGCTTTCCAAAATGCAATTTTCAATTTAATTATGCAATTCTACATAAAATGCAATATTTTTTTACATGTACTAAGATTAATGATAAAATGACTAATATTTTTGTATTTTCAATATAAGAGAATGAAAATGCAAGGACTGGATAACAACTTGATAAAAACTATATTGTGTAAACAAAGAAAAACCAGGTAGGATATCAAGAAGGAAAACACCCAACCCAAGATGCAAGGACAATCAAATGAAAAGGATGATGAGAAAGGCACCGCCCAAAAAATTCAACCAAAGAAAGGTTTCATGTCATTCCACAGACACTTAACAATTATAACAGAGACCCAAGAAGACTCAACAATCATCAAAACCTACCGAGAAACCTTCAAACCCAGCAACCAAGCAACAAAGGGTGATGTACACGACTGTTTAGGAGAATAGTGCGTATATACGCTTCTTGCAGAAGGACAACACGCGTATGTATGCGACTGTCAGGAAAAAACCCGTGTATATGTGTTAAAACAAAACCAGGCTAAGGAGAAAGATAAGAAACTTAGACTCAGAGTGAACATAGGATTTCAAGAAATCACACAATAAGAAACTCAATATAAATGAGAGCAATCTAAGGAGAAGAACACTCCAAACCCTGAAAAATAAGATTTTATCCCTAGTATTGTCGTCAATTCTGTTATGAGGAAACTATCTCTATTGATAGGGTTAAACCACAACAGATGGAAATGACTGCAGAAATCAACTCTAATCTCAAGTATGCTATACAAACAAATATTCTAGAAAGACAAGATGAAAGGCCTACCTCGTCCATACGTTCAATGAATTCCATCATTGAGCACTTGACTCAAACCAATACACTTGCAACTATTCCTCAACAACAAAGAAACACAAGCATATGGCGATAGTATATAATGTTAGCACATTTAATAGCATAATCCATCAACATTCACAACAAATACGCCCATGGAATAACAATTCAAATATTCACAAGATATTAATTGGACAAGAAAAGAGTATTTCTATTAAAATGTAATCAACAAAAGTGAATGAATTACAAACTTTTGTGTTGGCATGGTTTGAAACTGAGAAACTAAGTTCTTTCCAGCTAGGCCTCCACCACTTCAATCGTCCAACAAAGGTAATCTAATATAATAGAGACAATGAGATTCTCAATCAAGTAGGGAAGATATTGGGGGCTGAAAAATGTGTTCATACTTAAAGGACAAATGGATGCAGACTCAATATGAAGTGAATAATTTCTCCAGGGTAACTTTTCTCTCAAAGTTGAATTCTTCTCCTCTTTTCCATAGCTTGGATTTGGCCCATTTCTAGCCTTCAAGTGGAACTGAATGGTTGATTCAGAATGTTTCCAATATATGGAAGGTCAAGGATCATGGATCTTGTGAAGTGACATGGAAACCCGACACCACTTTTTAATTTTGGGCACAAATCTTGATGTACACCCATTGTAGTGATTAAACTTGCATATGCGCATGTTGTAATATAGCTAGGAAACGTATAAGTGGAAAATTCATTGTTTTAGCTCTGGGATTTGCAAAAAGGGACTTCAAGTCTGCATAGGGAATGGAAAAAGTCCTTCTGTGCAAGTTTTCATAGAGTGAGGAAAATATTGCTATAACAATCCCTCGACCCTCATTCACGATGCCTATTCCTAGTTTGCCTGTTGAAGTCTGATGACATTCCAAAGTCACTATGCTGACAGCTACAGGAAGCAGGAGTGCAGTTTATAAATATGCAATGTCGAATGAGCCATGTGATCCCTAGGTCAAGATCATGGGCGACCTCAAAGGGAAGGTCGAAGAAGTCAAACTCCTCGACCTCGACCTGACAGACTAGGCCTTGTTTCCACAATTGGACATTGATGTATTCTGGATTGTGGATCTAGATGAGTTGGGATGGATGTAGTTCGTGTCGAAGAAGGAGTTCAGCAACCTCTTCAACTCCACCATTATGAATCTTAGAGATTTACTAGTGTTCCACACTTCGGGTGAGGTTGCGAGATGTACCAAGTTCCTCATCAACAGGGTACATGACAGGAGCCTATGTATGGATAGAAAGTACCCAATTCATGCGGAGGATATCCATCAACACACGGGCCTCTCTATCGAAGGAGAGGATGTATCCAAAGGATTTCAGGGTCCTAGTAACCATGGGAATAAAAAGGGAGAACCCAAGTTGTATGAATGATTTCATACTCAGAGAGGGGGTCCAGAACCAAAATTGACCCCATTCTACCCGAGGTCAATCTTAGTTGTGTGCCCACTCTCTAAGTATGAAATCATTCATACAAGTTGATGTGGTCATATTACAAGAGTGAGTGCATGTTGGATTCCTTGTCGGTTGTGGACTTTTGTGCCAACGAAACAATATTCAACTAGTCCAGCTACTTGTTGAAAGAACTCTTGGTAGCATGTAAGGAAGCTCAGGAGAAGGGAGACACCTTCACCTATAGATACCTACTATTTTCGTTCTCCATGTTGAAGTGGACGCCACCTGTAGGATTAACGTTATCACCATCAGACAAAGGCCGAATGAAAAATATTTTCAGGCCTTGGCACTCAACGTCGGACTCAGAGAACACCGCATTCAACAACGTGACATTCTCAAAATGGTATAAACGGTTTCTTGACACAAATCATAGGTTGTGCATACCTCATGAATTTCTAAACCTGAACACGCGGAACATCATGTTCAACATGAACTACAACCACACATTTTTCTTGCCAAGGCATGCCAATAGAGAAGACTTCCACTCCGAGATGATGTTGTTCTACTTGGATGAAGAGGCCTTTGAAAAGGAGGTCATGTCATGACCATGAGTGAAACACAACCCGTGAAAGTTGGGGATGCACTACCTTCTACTGATGGATCTTTTGAAGAAAAAGAGGCAGGAAGTAGGGGTAGGACTGAGCTCGGGCCCAAAGGAGAATAAGAAAGAGGTTAAAATGCAGATGGAATCGAAGGAGGAGGAGGAAGACACGTAGCCACTGGAATGTAAGAAGAGGACATTGCCTATGTTCCCGCAACTTCTAGAACAATTCATGTTGATAGGTAAAGATTTCAATGAAATCTTAAACGTTGCCTTCATTGGATACATTGGTCAAGAAACCTAGGACGAGGTTCTCCCCAGTAAAGGTTTTGAACCCTCAGCCTATATCATCAACCATCCCTCGTACTCGAGCAACCCAAATCATTGACATTCAGGATGACCTTGAACCTAATACCACTCCATCCACCACCATCACTATTGAACAACCCCCATCACCCCCACAACCCCAGTCACCACCTTGAGAAATTACCATTCCACCCCAAACCACTGAACCAAAGCCCATGAAATTGGACCCCCCCGAACTACCTGAACAAATACCATAACTCATTGTTCCAAACCTCGAAGCCCTGAGCCAAAAAATTGTTCCTTTTATACCAATCCAAGACACTCCACCTTCAAACTATACCAATATCGCAAGTCCCAAGTCCTCATTGCACACCCTCAACTAACAATGAAAAGGGTGATATCCAAAGAACTACAAACCCCAGAAGTCAAGGTCCAGAAAGAGGTAAAAGTGCCACAGGTTCAAAAGGAACCTGAAACTGCATCGAAACATAGTGAAACCTCATTGGAAGAACAACTAGATTTAATAATACAAAATCCACAACAGTGTGCAGAGTTGATGCAACTCTTCCTAGAAAAAACATAAGTCCTAACATTACTTCCATCAGCATTGAGGATGATACTTGCGCATCCACTACAAGGTCCATCTACAGGGGAGGAAGATGTGGAGACACCTTCGGAGCATTCGATGGCTAGTGGACTCCCACTGCAAGTCTGAGTACCTAGGGAGGCCACTCCTTCTTCTAGTCACCTAGATCAGTGGACATCAACGCATCTAATTGGAATGATCGGAGCTTCAACTAATAAATTGGTGCAGAGGCTACAACAGTTTGAGTGGGACGTAGAGTTTGCAAGGCTAGAAGTACTCCTCTCCCAAGAACACATGACACAAGAGGAATACGCAAAGATATAGGCAGAGAAAAAACTGGAAAGAGTTCAGGAGAATCTTGCAGAATCTTGGCCAGATATAAGAAAGGAGGCACCACAATTGACTGAATCCAGCGTAGCAGTTGAGCTTGAGCAGCAGATTGAGCTACACTAGGGAGCATGGTCAGAGTTGGCTATTTGCAAAGAGAACCTTGAATAATAATTGCAGGAGAGTCGGCATGAAGTAGAACAACAACCCAGGAAGCTTCAAGAGCAGATGGAAAAAGTAGTTCTTGAAGGAAATAACTCAAGAGAAGCACTACACAAATGAACAACAGAATGCACGAGGATCTTTTATGAAGTTAGTGATTGGATGGGTATCATTGCAAGGCACATCCAGACTCTAGAGGATGTTTGCGCAAAGATACAGATGCTTAATGAGGAAATTGTTTTCACTATGGATCCACTGGAGCAACAGGAGAAATTTGATCAGATCCAGCATGCGAAAAATGATTTGAACTCTCTATTTCAAGCACAGTCAGTATCTAAGAAACAGCTAAGGGATTTTCAACCTATCGTTTAGATAGCCTACATGCAGATGCATCAGGTAGATGCTATAGTTGATTCAGAGTGGAACTCTTTGGTTGCATCCAAGCCTAAGGGATGCATTACAGAAGCGACTCAATAGTTCATGGCTGAAGATTCACTCCTTGCAAGGAAGTGGCAGGATAAAATTGTCAATTTTCAAAGATTAAGGAAAAGATCCTTGGAGTTGGTCCCAAAGTTGGTCCCTTCATTTGAAGAGGTGGAAAAGGAAAGAATGAAAATAGAAGATGGGAGCCAAACAGAGACAGAGGATAAAGGAAAGCAACATGCGCTCCTCGAAGCCACGAAATAGCCAAGGAATTGAATCAAGGGTGAGTCAAGGATTGTAGTTGGAGCCTGTTTGGCCCTTCATTTTTTATTATAAGTTGCTCAAGGAAGATGCCTACAAAGAAAATCATTATAGAGAAATCCACAAAATATTTTCCATAAAAGATACATGATGGCATCACTACTTGGAAACCATTTTTGGTGATTTTAGTAGGTTTATGGATGTTGTTATCCAAGATATATTTGAAATAGAGCCCATTTTTGAAGAGTAATATGCATAACCCAACTCACGGAGAAGTTGAAAGATGTGGTATGGAGTTGTTGAGGCTCATTTTTTCATACATACAAGCACAAGGTAGTTTTTAATAGAACATAAATCCATAAAATAAATGAAGCCACATAAGCGTGATTATTTAGAAATGTGGAATACTGAATATGCAAAGTCTAAGGAATCATCTCATAAACCCTTTGTGCTAGTCTCATAAACCTTCTATGTATTTTACTAAAGGTGTAGACCTTGTTTTTATTAGTGGGTTGTAGCTAGCAAATTCTAGTATATTTTGGAAGTTTCTATAACTACATCATTTTCTTATATATGTGTTAAGGATGATATGTAAAGGTGGTTATTCTTCTAGTTAGGGATAATTTTGAGGATGGAAATTTATCTCAAAATGTAGAAACCTTGGAGAATCTTACAAGTCCTTAATATGCAAACTATAAAATGTTTGGCGATATTTTTGTAAATATATTCGAATTTATAAGGATTTTATATATTTCTATAAAATTTGGGCTATTTGGGAAAATCACTTTTAGAAAAAATAGAATTCGACAAATCATTTTTTTGGAAAAAGTATGGAAAATTGGCCCATGAGAGATATATAGCCCCTGAAATTTTCCCTACTTCTAGTTATGCTACTATGCATAGTTATGAGTTCTAGATCTATTAAATTATTGGTCATTGTTGGTTTTATGCCTAGTGAATGTGCATTTTGCAATTGTTCTAAGATGTACTATTTCTTGTACTTAATACAATGGAAGAAAGTTCTACTCATGTGTATCTTGAAAACATTTTCATTGTTGTCTTCATTACATATGTTTTATGTTATGTTATCTTAAATGACTGTAATTAAGGTTACCAAACGGATTCTACACCCACAGTAATTCTTCAATAATTTATACATCAATTAACAAACCAATATTAAACATGCCTTGGGTGAGACCTCCTTCCTTTGGAAGGTTGAATATGCCAAGATACTAGACTATTGTACACCATTGTTGGATACCTTTTGAAAACATTGGATCTATTATAGAGACAACACTCTTGATGAGTGTTAGGTATTATACATAACTTTGCTTCATTGAACAAGATTCTAACTGTATCTCTTCTTGCATAAAGTATTCCTAAATCATATTAAAAGTAGGTAAATTATCATGAGCATAAACACCTTGGGAAAATAGTTTCCAATATGAAGAAAACCCATTTAAGATAATTCCAAGGAACCAACTCTTCATCAATGTCCACCTTTGTCCCTATGGTAGCCAACTAATATCTCAAATCTATGATATTGACTAGGTAGATAACCATTGTATTTGTGTCACTCCCACAGATGGTTGAAAGCTTGTTTATTAAGAGCATCTTTCTAGAGACACTCAGACTTTGGTATAATGCAACCAAAGAATCATACATCTCCTTACTGGTTTTATTCTCCATAATGTGGGTCATCGAATGATCCATCACCAAATCAAGAATGATTATATTTTCCTTGGCCTCCTTATTATGATTGGTCAACAATTTCAAATTGGTAGTTGCAATGATATTTGTAACGTCCCTGGTCGTCATCCCACTGGTCGGGAAAACACTACACATGTGGAACAACATTCTCATACTTATGTAATATGAATTTAAATAAAGTTAAATGACTTAACAAAGTAACATATAATTACTTCCATCATACAGAATTAATGAAATCAACAGTAACAATTATCACAACGAAATGCATCATAATATAGTAAGTATCACATACTAACATCACATATAAATTAAGTAAAACATTAATATTTATCTTTGAAGCTGTAGTAACTCCACATACCACATGCATACCTTCCACGAACCTCCCAGCCTTAGACCATGCTGCTCATCACTCTCAGTAGTGGGTCACCCTCGAGCTGGGACCAAGCTCCACCCAAGGTAAGGGAATCATAAAATAGGCTGAGGTTACAAGGAAACTACACAAAATAACTGGAAGGATTCTTCCCAGGATGCCTTCTTATGCCCACTACTCACGGACTCTCATTCCCCACATGTTTGTTCCACCCGAGAGTATACACCTTCACAAGAACAGTCCATCAATGCTTCACCTCCCTCTCTGGGCCTCGGCAACAGGCTGGATCAGGAAGTCTCAGAGCTCCGTAGATGGTGTTGGACTCTCTCTAGGAGAAAAATTCTTCCCAACTAACTCCTTCACCTGGAAAGAGTGGCACACAGGCCTGACAGCCTGCCTCTTCAACCACAGGCCTAGCCACCTGACTCTTCCACCAGCTTCCACTTCAATTCCCGCAAGGTCAGGATAACGACAACAACAATAGCAATTCGTTTAACTCACATGTGATAAAAACAACAAGAATTTGGGTATGGACATCCAAAAACAGCAACAAACCACACTAAGACACAACATGGTTTAGGCCATATCCAAAAATTTTCATCTTCACAATAAAACAACATAGGTCAGCTTCACGGTTTTCTATTTTCAGAGATGTGTGAGGTTATTCAAAGGTTGATCCCAGAGCTCAATAGAATTCGTGGAGGATGGCAAAATGGATAGTGAATAATTTTCCCGTGAGCGTTTCCTTCACTGTGCGCGAGTATGTAGAGGCAGACACATAGGAAAAATAGTTCATATGCCCTATATCCCCGCGAACTCAGACGGAGGATCATAGAATGAGGAGTGAACCCCCTCCACGGCTGACTTCTGCAACTTTTAACTACATGTACCTAGGCCGACACATGTCACCAATGAAGCTTCATTCGCTCCATCATCATGTGTTCCTCTCCAGGAACTTAGGACAACACTCAAAATTGTCCACCTTAGTTTTAAAGAAATAATAATAATAATAAATTATTATCCCTTTCTAGAGGTAAGCCCCCTAGATTATCCCCTAGGCTCAACACTTGGCCTTTCTTTCCACCTTTCATTCCCCATTCCCTTACCCACTCTGTGGAATCTTAGTCCCCCATCACTCATTCATCATGGTCGGTCTACACGCACAGATGTTCATATTTTTATTAATGTTCTGCATAATTACATATACAAAAATAGGCTCCTAGCCTTAACACTTAGGCTCTCCGGCCTAATAAAATCATAAGCCTTACCAGATTATCAATACTCGTCTCACCAACCTACAAAAAATGATTTACAATTCATAAACATGATTACAACAAGGCTCGTCCTTGGGGATATTACAATCCCCTCCCCTTATTTTTGCACTGTCCTCAGTGAAACTTTCACACAACATCAACAAGATTTCCAAAATCTTCAAAAAGATGCGGGTATTCTACTCACATAGCATCCTCATGCTCCCATGTCGCATCCTCAGGACCATACCAGGTCTACTGGACCTTTACAAACCCTATATCTCAATTATGGAGCTATTTGTTTTTCCTGTCCAATATGCGCATAGGATGCACTTGCAGGATACCTTCTTTCTCCACCTGAATCACATTCCAATCGATAACATGATTAGCACCAGGTATATATTTCTTAAGAAATGAAACATGAAACACATTATGTACAATCATGGATGCAGGTAATCCAAGCATATATGCAACTGGCCCAATCCTTTCTAGGATTTCAAATGGCCCACAAAATCTGGCTACCAACTTGGCATAGTTTCCCAGATTCAGGGAACTTCTATTAGCTTTTACTTTCAGGAAAACATGATCACCCACTTTGAATTCTCTGCGGGTTTGTTTTTTGTCAGCATAACTTTTCTGCCTGTCTTGGGCATCTTTTAAATTATGCTTAATTTTAAGCATTTTCTCTTCCATTTCCTTGAGAAACTCTGGCCCAATTATTGCCCTGTCAGCTGGATTATCCCAACTTACTGGAGTATTGAAATTTCTGCCATAAAGAACTTCAAATGGGCTCATCTTCAATGATGCTTGATACCCATTGTTGTAAGCGAATTCTACCAAGTGTAGGTAGTCTTCCCATTTTAATGGTTTGTCCATCACATACATTCTCAGTATGTCGTCTATCACTTTGTTCACCCTCTATGTCTGTCCATCAAACTCAGGATGATAAGTTGTACTAAAGTTCAGATTCGTTTCGAATCCTTTGAACAATCCTTTCCAAAAATTCGAGGTGAATTTTGGGTCTATGTTGGACACAATTGTTTTAGGAATTCCATGCAATCATGCCACTTCCTTCACAAAAATATCAGCAACATATGTTGCCTTGTGAGTAGTTTTCAGTAGAATAAAATGGGCATCTTTTGTAATCTTGTCCACCACTACCATGATCGAATCATGTAGCTTTCCTATTCTAGGAAATCCCGTAATAAAATCCATTTTTTCCACTTCCCACTTCCATTCAAGAATGGACAAAGGTTGCAACAACCTTGCTGGGTGCCTGTGCTCATCTTTAACCTTTGGCATTCCATACATCTAGCGATATATTCAACGATCTCTTTCTTCATACCTAGACAAAAGTAATGGCTCCTGATTGCTGCCACAGTCTTCTGATATCCAGGGTGCCCAACATAAGTCACGTTATGCATTTCTCTTAGAATCACAAGTTTCAAACCCTGGACATTAGGTATGTAAACTATGTTTTTGTAAAGAAGTATTCCATCAGCTCCCAAGGTATAATTTTCCTCTTTATGTGCTCTCTCACTCTGTTGTAGCTTTACTACCAAGTCTCTATACTGCAAATCTGCATTTGCAGCTTCCAAAACTCTATCCTTAATATCAGTCTTGTACATGCTAATGGCTTAAGCATGTAAGTTGTGCACCTTTCTGCTGAGTGCATCGACCACCTTGTTTTCCTTCCCTTTGATATGCTTGATATCAAATTCGTATTCACACAGAAACTTCAACCACCTACTCTGCCTGGAATTTAAGTTAGATTGGTCAAACAAGTATTTCAGACCATATTGTTCTGTTCTTAATTCAAATATCCTTCCCATGAGGTAATGTCTCCATTTCCTCAGAGCGTGAATGATTTTTGCCAACTCCAAATCGTGAGTGGCATAATTCTTTTCATTCTCTTTTAGCTTCCTGGACTCATAACATATTACAAATCCATTCTAACTGAGAACTCCTCCCAACCCTTCATTACATGCATCTGTGCACACCACAAAATTCACATTTGGATCTGCAATCCTCAAGATTGGAGCGTTGGTTAACAGTTGCTTCAATCGCTGGAAACGTTTCTCACACTCTTCAGTCCACTGAAAATTTTTCTCCTTCCTTTGCAAGGAAGTGATAGGGTGAACTATCTTTGAGAACCCTACAATAAACCTTCTGTAATATCCCACTAGACCCATAAAGGATCTAGCTTCCACGAAATTCCTTGGCGATGACCATTCTCTGATGGCCTCAACCTTCTCAGGATCCACGATGATCCCTTCTTCTGAAACAATGTGCCCCAAGTAATGGATCTTCCTTTGATCAAACGAGTATTTTCTCAACTTGGCATACAACTGGTGTTCTCTCAACACTTGTAGCACCATCCTCAGGTATTGTTCATGCTCTTCCTCTGACTTGGAATACACAATAATTTCATCCAGGAAGACTATGACAAACTTGTCTAGATATTCCTTGAATACACCATTCATCAAGCACATAAAAACAACAGGTACGTTCGACATCCCAAACGGTACCACTGTGAACTCGTAATGACCATACCTTATTATAAAGGCGGTCTTTTTGATGTCTTCATCCTTTATTCTTACCTGGTGATATCCCGATATGAGATCTATCTTCAAAAATATTTTCGCGCCTTTCAACTGATCGAAAAGATCGTCGATCCTTGGCAAAGGATACTTATTATTGACAATTACTTTGTTCAACTGTCTGAAATTAATGCACAGCCTCAAAGTCTGATACTTCTTCTTCAAAAACAGGACCGGGGCACCCCAAGGTGACACACTTGGGTGAATGTATCCCTTCTTTAGAATCTCTTCAAGCTACAATTGCAACTCTTTCAGCTCTAGCGTACTCATTCTATAAGGATATTTCAACACTGGAGCTGCTCCAGGAATCACATTTATAGAGGAATCAATATCTCTCTTTGAAGGTAGTCCGGGTACCTCCTGAAATACGTCTTCAATCTCTGTTTGTACTGCATGGTATCCAATATTTGAGACTTCATCTCTGGATGCTTCCTCCACATGGGCTGCAAATAATTGATAGCCTTTCATGGAGAACTTTTTCAGATGCATTGCTGAGATTTCTCTAACAACCATAGCTCTGGGAATTCCTTGGAATTTCTTCCGATTCCCCTCCTCATCCAGGCAAGTAAATTCCTTGTTACGATAGTCCAAGAAATCATGGTGTTGGTCCAACTAGTCCATCCCAATTAAATAGTCATAAGAGCCTAAAGGAAGAATATTCAATTCAGCCTTCTTGCTCAATCCCTTCATGTCCACAGGATAGGACTTAACCAACTCAGTGACTTTCCTCTTGGTTCCTGTAGCCAACCAAACTAACCAATACTTTTCATGTTTTCTTCTTGATAAATGCAAACATTCCACCACCCTAGGATCTACATGACTATGGATAGCCCCTGAATCAATTAAAATAGTAAATGGTTGGTTGTTAATCATACCTTCCACTTCGATCATGTGTGACTGAAATTCAGCTTGCTTATTGTCCAGGGCCACATAGATCCTTGGCATTCTACTACCCATGTCCTCAACTGTTTCAGCTTGTTGAACATTATGGACAACTCTTGCTTTGCAATTTTTATGGAGACAATCTTTGTACTTATGGTTCTCTTTATAGCCCCAACACTGAATGGGCATCTGTCTCGACCTTTGTTCCCCCACTTCAGCCATTCTCAGCTCTCTAAATGATGGCTATTCTTGAGGACTATTTCTGAAAAAGGGAGGTTTGTTTCCCTTCTACCTTTGTTCTTTCTTGAACTTCTTCTGGTCATCCCAAGCCTCTCGAAAGGTAGGATTTTCTCTTTGCTATTCATATAAGCATTTCTCTCTTCTTATTGTTTCTTCCATATTCTTAGGATCATCATATTGAATCTTGTCACCAATCGGAGGTGGAAATCCACTCAGATACCTATGAATCTTGATAGCCTCATCTTTGATGAATGGAACATACTTCAGTAATTCAAAAAACTTTCATTCGTATTCATCAATGGTCATGTTTCCCAGCTTGAGTTCAAATAAATCCTTCATCTTTCTGTCATAGTATATTTTAGTCAGGGATTTCCTGTCAAAATGCCTCTTCAATTCCTTCCAAGTGATACCTTTCTCTCTAATGTGTTGCACCTGCACAAGCTAATCCCACCACATGGATGCTTTTCCTTTTAGTTGATACATCGCAATTCTTCCTTCTGCATGAGAGGAATAATTCTGCAGTTGGAAATATTTCCTCATGCCAAGAAACCATGTTTCGGCATCTTCCTCCTTCTTATGTTCTCCATCAAACGTAGGAGACTTAATCTTGTTCATCTCCCCTTTCAATTCATCCACTCCAGATTTTCAGTTTTTTCTGGTAGGGGATGGGCTTGAATTATTGTGTGCTTCCTTACTGGAATGCTTTGGGGAGCGACAACGATGTATGCTACCACTCCTCGATCTTTTTTTTCTCTCATGGATCCTTCGAATCCTTGTTTTTATTATGTCACTCTTCTTTTTCCAATTTCCTTTCTATTATTTCCGGACGCTTCAACATCTTTAACTTGAATTCACCCTATTAATCCCTTACCCTCATGAGATTTCAACTATCATCTTGGAAAGCTTGGGCATCTTTCTGCAATCATTCAATGATTTTCATCATATGCCCTTCCTTATCCAATTCTCTTCCATGCCCATTGGAGTTCGATCCTTCAACTCCCAAGTTGGCATCCCTTCCTTCTCTTTCGTTCTATGAATTGGAGGCAATCCACACCTCTTCCATTTCTATAATCGACATCAATTCACAACTTTCCTGACACTTGTTGAGCTCTGCACACACAATGTGTATTCAACCAAAGTTTTGCAAGCCTTAAACCGTTAATAAAACTACAACATTCATAAACCAACGCGAATAAAAAAACATTTCGATTCCACAAATTTATTGAGCTCTGTTTGGCTCTGCAATTTCCAGGCGATAGCCCCTATTTTCTTAGTCTCCAACCCATGCGTCCATGGGCTGTGATCAAATGCTAAACTTCTAGGTGCTACAAGTCTCTCCAAATGAAACTTTAGGGTTCGGGATTTCGAGGTTTCGGGGTTTCAGGTTTCAGGGTTTTGGTCTTGGAGGTTCTCGTACTCGCTTCCCTCTCCAACTCCCAACTCCCGAACTTATTACCTCTCTCCCCCTAGGCCCATAGAACAACTATCACCATTCAAGGTAGTGACACATGGTTTACTTAAGAAGGTCCACATCACTTCTAGCAATGTCATAAGGTCCCACTACTTTCACTTTTCGTTTCGTAGTTTCAGGCATCAAGATTTCATTCATCCACACATTTCAAACTTCTGTTTGCCAAACTTATGAATATACAATCTATTCATCTACTAGATCCAATGTTCAATATCATCTCCTATGATCTATGGTGTAGATCGTTTCGATATTTCAGGGTTTTGCATTTTGGGTTTCAGAGGTGTTCACCTCTCCTCACTTCCCATCTCCCGACTTTGCAAAATCTAAAAGGTTCTCGCGACTAACTCGAGCGCGAATAAAAAATATATAATGGTTGATCCCTCCTCCCAGATCTACGGTGTAGAGCTTCTAGGGTTTTCGGGTTTATGTGTCTCAGTGCTCCCCACTTTTTCCCGACAACCAAATTCCCAAAAGGATTCTCAGATATCCCTTTGGCACCTTCTCTGGATCTAACAGTTGTGAGGGATATCCTTTCCTCCTAATCAGATCCAATGGCTCCAACACTTCATTCGTTGAGCTCTCTCTCTCCCTATGGCCATATACCACACCGACTGTAGGTTCTATAATACCGCTACACCTCCTTAGCTTTGTAACAAAACCAAGTGACTCCTTGGCACTCAGGAACATTCAAAGGTATAAAAATCAGTTCTTCCAAACATGATTCCCACCTGAACTTCAAGTCCAATGACCACTTATCTATCCCATTCAGGTTCAGTGTTGTAAACCATGCTCTGATACCATATTGTAATGTCCTCGACCGTCATTGCACTGGTTGGGAAAATTCTACTACGTGGAACAACGTTCTCATACTTATGTAATATGCATTTAAATAAATTTAAATGGCTTAACAACGTAAGACATAATTACTGCCATCATACAGAATTAATGAAATCAACAGTAAGCATCATTATAATGAAATGCATGATAATATAGTAAGTATCACAGACCAACATCACATATAAATTAAGTACAACATTAATACTTATCTTTGAAGCTGTAGTAACTCCACCTACCACGTGCAGACCTTCCACAAACCTCCCAAACCTAGACCATGCTTCTCATCACTCTCAGAAGTGGGTCACCCCCAAGATGGGACCAAGCTCCACCCAAGGTAAGGGAATCCTAAACTAGGCTGAGGTTATAGGGAAACTACACAAAATAATCGAAAGGATTCTTCCCAGGATGACTTCTTACACCCACTACTCATGGAATCTCATTCCCCACTTGTCTGTTCTGCCCAGGAATATACACCTTCACAAGAATAGTCGATCATTGCTTCACCTCCCTCTCTGGGCCTCAGCAACAGGCTAAATCAGGAAGCCTCAGAGCTCTGTAGCTAGTGTTGGACTCTCTCTGGGAGAAAACCACTTCCCAACAGACTCCTTCACCTGGAAAGAGTTGCTCACATGCCTGATAGCCTGCCTCTTCAACCACGGGCCTAACCACCCGACTCTTCCACTAGCTTCCACTTCAATTCTCGTAAGGTGAGGATAACAACAACAACAATAGAAATTTGGTTAACTCACAGGTGATAGAAGCAATAGGAATTTAGGTATATACATCCAAAAATGGAAACAAACCACACTAAGAAACAACACGGTTCAGGCCATATCCAGGATGTTTCATCTTCACAATAAAACAACACAGGTCGACTTCACGGTTTTTTGTTTTCAGAGATGCGTGAGGTTATGCAAAGGTCAATCTCAGAGCTCAACATAATTCATGGAGGATGGGAAAATGGATAGCGAACAATCTTCCCGTGAGGGTTTCCTTCACTGTGCACAGGTATGCAACGGCAGACGCATATGCGAAATGGTTCAGACACCCCAGATCCTCACAAACTTAGGTGGAGGATGAAAGAATGAGGAGAAAACCTACTCCATGGCTGATTTCTGCAGCTTTTAACTACATGTTCATGGGCCGACACATGTCGCCCATGAATCTGCATGCGCTCCATCAGCATGTGTTCCTCTCTGGAAACTTAGGAAAACACTCAAAATTGTCCACCTTAGTTTTAAAGAAATAATAATAATAAATTATTATCCCTTTCTAGAGGTAAGCCCCCTAGATTAGCTCCTAGTCCCAACACTTAGCCTTTCTTTCCTCCTTTCAGCCCCCATTCCCTTACCCATTCTATGGAAGCTTATTCCCCCATCACTCATTCATCGTGGTCGGTCTGCACACAACAATGTTCATATTTTTATTAACGTTATGCATAATTACATATACAAAAACAGGCTCCTGGGCTTAACACTTAGGCTCTCCAGCCTAATAAAATCATAAGCCTTACCAGCTTATCAATACTTGACTCACTAGCCTACAAAACATGATTTACAATTCATAAACAGGATTACAACAGGGCTCGTCCTTGGGGATATTACAATATCTTTCTCAATATACCCCCAAATCTCTGCCTTTTCCAATACAATTTGCAACCTATACTTCCAAGGTCTAAAATTGGAAGCACCATCCAACCTATCATTCTCTCTCAAATTGAGAGTAGTCATTCTTACCAATATGAAGAAACCTCAAAGAAAAATCAACAATAATTCAAGTATATTACCATTCTAAGGTTTGATTTCTTGTTCTTAAGTTCCCTACGGTTCAACCCTAGTGTGTACACGCAACAATACATAATAGTTCAAGCACCTCTCCTTGTTACAAAAAAAATAAAATACCCAACTCTCTCTTCACCAAGAGAGTGATCTCAACCAAATAAACTCTAATACCATGTGGAAATTTTGGAAAACATTCGTTAATGAAAATATAGAAATTTCACCTTAAACCTAAGGTTCCCTTGATCTATTTACTATAAACTTTGAGTGTTACAGTTGAATCTAAAATATAAATTACAGTGGTATATACTTCACTTATTTCCAACCAAGAACACATGATAGTCCAAGAAAAAAAAATAATAATTGTACTTCAAGGGAAATATGTTTCCATCCCTTAGGGAACAAATACCAACATATAACATATATAAAAAAATTACTTAATTACATTAGATTTATTACAACCATAAATATCCCCACTTAGCTTCTATATGTTTTTCAAATCAATCAACAAAATCAATGAGTTGTTCATGATAAATCAACACACCAAACAACTATTTATCTATAAGTTGTCATGGATATTCCACTAGAACAGTTCATCACAACAAATATTATAATATTCTAAAATATTATATTATGCAATTTATTTCCTTAGATACCATATTTGCTATCTCTATCTTGTTACTCTAATTTTATATTAAATAACTGAAATATATAAAAAAAAAAAAATAGGAAAGTGAAAAAAAACCATCCACACAAATAAACACAAGATTTACCCTAGGAAACCTAATACAAAATAAAACCTAGTGCAAAGGTGAGACCTATTCTCTGCTCTCTTTGCTTCAGTTATAAAAATGAAAATACAAAGGAATACACACTCACTATGGAGTTTCCTCTAACATTGTGTCTTGATAGCATACTATAGAATCTTCCTCCTCCTCTATTATGCTCTCAAAATACCACTCCTAGATGTTTTGCTCGGCTATTGAACAAGTACTAAATAATGGAAACCCTTCTCCTCCTAGCGGCATGATATTTAACATAGCTCGATCGTTGTTTAGGGTTAGGGTTTTTACTTCCTCAACCCTCAATTAGTAATAAGGTTTGGACCTTCTGTAATATTCTTGAAAATCCACACATCGCTAGCCCCACACATTTGAATAATGGGGGATGACGTGGCATCCACTTTTACCATGGTGGTTAACAAGGTAGGTCAACTTGTGAGAGGCATAACTTTCACATATGAGCTTCAATTGAGTTGATTCTTGCACCATTGGAAAGGTATCGATGTGTAGAACATTTTCAAGAGAATATAGGGCATATTTTTTTTTTACCTAAAATGGATCTAGAAGTTTTTGAACCCAATTTTCCAAATTGGAACCTGTGCTAAAATGGCCTTGCAAGATGATTCCTCCAATTTTCCACCCAAAAAGTACCAATATATATGAAAAATTATATGATGATCCAATCCATATAATACCTCCCCATTTATTGAGGTTTTTGGTCCCAAAAATATTTACTAAATGAGGTGAGGAAAATTTTCCTCTACGTTCTCCACGAAGTACCATTTTGATTGTTCTGGAAGTTGTCCTTCCAACCCAATATGAAAAATATCATGCTACCCTCATCTTATAGTTTTGTAATTCCTATGAAATATTGTTTCTTCTACTAAATCTACTTGAGAATATTGTGCTAAGTCCTCTATGGTAGATAAGACCTTCTCCTCCTCCTCATCCAACATGGAAGGCTCATAGAGTTCCAATTTCTCCGCATTCACTAGTGAGTAAATGAACATGTGTGAGGGCAGACCGAGTCTGTAGGAGCGATATCCCACCTTCTCCAATACCTAAAAAGGGGCATACCAAATATCCTCGATATTCTTAATAGGAACCTATAGCCTTTACTTGTTTAGTTGTAACCAAACTCTATCTCTTACTTTTATTGAATTCTCAGTTATATGTTGATCATGTCTAACATTATACTTTTCTTGTGACTTCCTTGGCATTTCCTATACTTGAAAATGGATCTATCTAATATTTAAAATAAATTTATTTTCTTTCAACTTTTCTCATGTGATGTATTCTCTCACTCCTCCCTTCTTTCTATATACAACATCCAAGGGAGAAGGTGACAAATACCCAAACCAAGTTGCAAAAGCGGACTTACCAGTAGAAGTGTGTACTTCTTTGTTATAAGAGTGTTGAATATAGATTAGATTTTCATCCCAGGTATTCAAATGATTCTGATTGTAACCCCTCAAAATATTCACCAAATTACTGTTGACTACTCATGTCTTCCCATCTATCTATGGATGGAATTTTTTATATCTCTTCAACTTAGTGTCCATCTTCTCCCAAAGTGTAGTCCAAAAGGAACTAATAAATTTGGTATCCTTTTCTAAGATTATGCTTCGTGGTATCCCAAAGTTCACCCAAACCAGTTCAAAGAACACGTTTGTTTCTTCTTGTCCTTTGATGGTATTTTTACAAGGCATAAGAAAGCACATATCGTTGAACATGTAAACTAACACAAATAAATAGTCATGTCCCTTCCTAATTGTTGGTGAACCTCCCACAAAATCCATGAAAATTCTTTCCCAAGATTGAGTGAGTACAAGTAAGGGATGGTATAGACCTTTCTTTCTATTATTGGGCTTGTTGATACAATAAAGTATGCATGATATAATACACTATGCTACATATTATATCATTATGGGTCAGTACACATACCTTTGTAAGCTAACAATTGTCTTCCCAACACCAAAATGTCCTACAACTTTGGAGGTGTGAGAATCTCTAATAAGCTATAATATTTCAGTTTTAGGAATACAAAGGTTTTATATATTGTATAGTAACTCGCTCTATATATGATAGTCATCCTTATTGTCACTTTCTTCTACTTGAATTTGGACTTGTAGTTGTTGAAACACCCCTTGGAAGTCCTCATCTTTTGTGTATGCCTCTTTGTATGCATCATGGGTAAAAGGATTCATGTGCATAAGAGTTCCCAAATATGTAATGGTGGATGTACGTGGCCTTGAAAGCATGTTTTCCAAATTGATAGTGTGACCCTTCTTATACTTGATCTCTAGATGAAATTTCTACAAAATCCCCATCCACTTGTAATGTTTGGTTTGCTGAAGATTACTCTAGGCTTTCAAATATTGTAGTGATTGGTGATTTTTATGGATAATGGTTTTCAATCCCATTAGATAGTTCTTCCACTTCTTAACAGATTAATCTAAGGCATATAGTTCCTTATCATAGGTAGGGTAGTTTAAGACTCCCCAATGGAACACATCAGAATGATAGCATACTGACTTAACTCCTTGCATTAAAACTACTCCCATAGCATACCCACTTGCATATGTCTCCACTTTGAAAGGATTATGCAAGTTAGGAAATGCGAGAAATGGTGCTTGACTAATACTTTGTTTTAGATCATTAAAAGTTTTCTATTGATTCTTTCCCCACTGGAAACTCTTACCGCTCATCGTTATATTCTAGAGTGGTGTAGTTACCACTGAAAATGATGTTATGAACTTCCATAGGTACTATGTTGCCCCAAAAAAGATCCTAATTTCAATGACACTAGAAGGAAATGACCATTTTATGATGGCCTTCATCTTTGTGGGATTTATATTGAACTCCCCTCCACCGATCACATACTCCAAATACACCAATGACTACTAAGAAAACTCACATTCCTTGAGGTTATATAGTAATTGGTTATTTTTCAAATCCTATAACACCTACATGAGATGTGGGATGCGCTCTTCCTAGGTAGAGCTATAAACTGATATATCATACAAATACACTACAAAAAATGAATATAAATATGGGTGCAATACATCATTCATCAATATCATAGATGTAGTTGGTGCATTACATAAACTAAATGGCATGACAAACCATTCATACAAACCTTTCCTTTTCTTGAAGGTGGTCTTCCAAGTGTCTTCTTCTTTGACACATACCTAGTGTAAACTGATTTGAGATCCAACTTGGTGAATCATCTATCATAGGAAGAGGGTATCGATTCTTGACTGTAATCTTGTTCAAATCTCTATAGTCGATACACATCCACAAATTCTTGTCCTTCTTGGGTAATATGATAATAGGTGACCCAGAAGGTGAGGTGCTTGGTCTAATTACTCCTTTCTCTAGCAGCTACTTGTTATAGAAATTTTTACACACTCCATGCGTCTTTCTTTGATGTCCTTACATTTCCCTCTACAGACTCAAGTTCACCTTTTTGTTCATTCCAAAGTAAAAAATTCAAATTTTTGTACACATACGTGAGGCACAGTTAGACAACTCGCGTATACACAAGTTTCTCCAATACACCACGCGTACATCATGTTTTGTGCTCAAACATTAAAAAAATATGTCAAATTTTCATGCCATGTCATGAGATCCATTATCCTTGACGTTACGCATACTGGAAATGCTCTCAATCGACCCTTCAACTCAATTTGAAGGCTATATATTGATCCATATAAAAGACTTGAACATATATTCATCAATGAGAGCAAAGACACTCTAGAGAAATTTCACCTCATATTCAATCTGCATCCCTTTATCCTTGAAAGTATGAACTTCTTGTGTTCACCCCCAAAGCTCTTCCTATCTTGACATGGAGAACCTCATTGACTCCTACTACTTGTGAGCTTACCTTTGTGGAGGATTGAAGTAGTGAAGGCCCAGCTAGAGGGTCTTAGTTTCTTGGTTCTGAAATGTGTCGTTACAGAAGTTTGTCACCTATGTACTTATGTTGATTACATTAATAGAAATACTATTTTATAGTCCAATTATATGTCACAAATATTTGTATTACTTTCCATGGGCGTGTTTGTTATTCATGTTAATGGATTATGCTAGTTTATATTCTAACATTCTATATAATTTATATATGTTTGTGTATCTTGGATATTGAGGACAAGTTCCAGGAATCAAGCTTTCGATCATGAGCTCAGTCATGGTCTTCTTTGGATGTTCAAACGAGGTAGGCTTCTATCCTTCTCTTGTTAGAATTTCTATTTATATATAATACTTGAGATTAGAGTTCATTTATGGGTGTTGTTCCATCTATTGTGGTTTTCCCCTAGCCATAGAAAGATTTTCCTCATAACAAAATCGGCGAGTCCACTGGGGAGATATCCCATTTGGGGTATTGGGTCATTTTTCTACTTTATTGCTCTCTATTTTCCTAATTTGTTGTGTCACATGTTTCTTGAAAAATTGTATTTTTCTTTGTATCTGAGTTTATTGGCCTAACTCTTGCCCAAGAAATCTCTTCTTTGGCATATGCGATTTTTCCCTTGACAATCGCATACATACCTGTGTTGTTTGTCTTTAGGACATGTACATACTCCCTTGTTCTCTGAACAGTCACATACACTATCTTCTAAGACTTTTTGGTGGATTTTAGTGTTTGTTGGGTGAGTTTTGTTGGTTGTTGAGACCTCTTGGGTCCTTGTCTTGAGTGTTGAGTGCCTACAGAGTGATAGGAAGCTACATTATTGCTGAATCTTTTGGGAGAACTCATTTCTTTTCATTTTCCTCATTTGTTGTCCTTATATTTTGGTCTGGGTAGTCGCTTCTTAGTGTCCTTCTTGGATTGTCTTTTGTTCTTGTGGTAGGGTATGTCTGAGAGGTTTCTATTCATTCCTTGCATTTTCATTTCATTATATTGAAAATACAAAAACAAATTTTGTTTTTTTTTATCATTTTATTCATAGAATTTTCACTTTTGTATGCATTACATTAGATTTGGCATGTTAGGAAATAATGCACCTCATTGAAATTGAAGAGATTGTCTTGGCACAGGGGCAGGCCTAGCGTTAAAATCTAACAACGCACCAACAAATCATAACTACTGGCCTTTTCGGCAACACCTGCGAAACAGATGAATTCTTGACTGAAGTGGCAATAAGGGGGTTGCAGGACACAAGTGTCTACAACCAGAGGAAGTGCAAGATGATTCCAGAATAATAGTGCAAGATAACCTAGAAATTCTTAAAAGTATTCTGCTCAACCTCGCGAAGTTAGTTATATCTTCCTATCTTTAGTAAAGGAAATAATAATGCAATCACAGTATAAAATATAACAAATAACACAACATCAATCACATATAACAACAATATTTTATGTGGTTCACCCTCTCCCTAGGGATACGTCCACAGAACTATGTTTATTGATAAGGTACATGAAAATACACAGTCCTATTTGTGCACTTAGTTGCATATCCTTCTCTCTCTCTCCTCTTAATTTCCCAACCCTATGAACCCAGCTGCAGAGTCGATCTTTGCACCCAGCTGAAGATCCAGAATACAAGAATTCTTTGAGACACAATACTTTTACATCTCACTCTCTCTATGTCAACCCCCAATCAAGTCTTCTAGGACTCTATTTATCATTACATGTCTCTTAGAAATACTAGATCGAGTCCAGGTGCCAAAACCCTAGGTACCAAAACCCTAGGTACCAAAACCCTAGTTACCAAAACCCTAAAATGCAAAAATATACCTTTTAAGGAATTCACCAACCTATCCTTCCTTATTCTCTGTGAGGTGCTCCAAAGAACCTATTGGTGTCTTATTATGTTTGTTGACTTGTCCATGATTGATATTCCTTGTTTCTTTCTCTTCCTTGATCTTATCATTTAACAACTCGCTTTTGCTTTACCTTGCTCCTTCTTTTTTACTTCTTTAGTCACTTAGACCCCTCCTCGGTTTATGTGCCTTCCTCTCTCTTCATACTTTGTCTTTATTCTTCTTTAATATTTTCTTTATTAGTACATTATGAAGGGCCAACAGGCCCCCAAAAATCACATGTGACTCGTCTTGAGTCACTGTAGGTTTGAACCTTATATATTACTTTGTTGGCCCTTAACCAAGTTTTGAGGATCCTTGGTCATGTTTGACCTAATTTGGAACTTCGACAGGCTGTTGAAGGTGGAGTGCAAGTTGAAGCAGAGATCGCAAGATCTCAGCCCCTTGTTTAGGGATTTTTTGGTTTTGGGCTTATGTAATGGGTATGGGGATGTTGGCCCATGAGTTTACCCATGTTTAGGCCCATTGTGTAATGTATAAATAGAAATCTAGGTGATGTAAGTAGGTGGTGTATGTGATGCCAAGTGCAGAAGCGCAAGTGTGTGATACCAAGTGCTAAATGCAAATGATAGTTGCAAATTCTCTATGCATGTTGTGTGAGACTTGCAAGGATAAGTGCAAGTGACTGTAAGAGATTTAGTAGAATCTTTGTGTTGTAACCTAACTCAGGGAAGGAGCATCTGGCAAGGTGCACATAGATCTCATGTCCTATGCAGAGTAGGATCTGTGGCTCTGTGCATGTACAATATTGACAGAAGATAATAAAAGAGAATAAGAGTTGGTGGACATAGCCCCAGGCTGGGGGTGAACCACGTACATCCTGTGTTGCTATGATTTGTGTGATGCATTGATGTGTTTATGTGTTTCCTTTCTTAAGTGCTTTAATATAGATGAATGATAGATATATATGTTGATTCTTTGTGCTTAATAATGTGAATGAATGATAGATATGATCTATATTTAGCTGCTAAGTGCTTGGGCATATTAGATCTTTTCGACTACTTCGTTGCTCTGTTATTATATTTTATCTGTGTTGTAAACGAAGGTTAATTACTAATGAACTATAACTGCTAAGTTCTTTGATATAATATTGTAATCATAGATCTGTGTCCCAGCTAAGGTTGCAGACATTGGAGTCCTGCAACCACCCCTGCCTCTACCTCGGGTGAGACTGCATCTTCTTTACAGGTGTTGTTGAAAGGTCTGGTAGTTAGGGTTTTGTTGGTGCGTTGTTGAAGCATTGAACCCTAGGTTTTCCCCTATGTCAAAAAATGGTTCTGTTGTTGGGACCTGAAATTGTGATTGTTGGGAACTGAAGAAAATGGAAAGCTCTATGTGTAGATATGTTGCCCTAGTGCACAGTATTCTACTTGACCTGTAAATATCTGTGCTAAGAAGAGAATTCAGATGTGAAGAAAAGAGCTAAGATCTTGAAGCTTTGTGCTCTAATAAAGGTAAGAACAGTGAAAAGTTTTGATTGAAAAGGTAAGATAACTGGAAATTTTTATTTCGAAAGTATGGATCTTGGTATGTTTGATAAATTTTGTCCTAGCCTAGAAACTAGGGCACAACTAGAAGAAAGAAGATTTGATATGAGTAGATTTGATAGAAATGATGAAACATATGTTATTCCTATGCATAGAAAGAATGTTTGGACTAACAAATGGATGCAGGATCCTAGAAAGAATTTTTTGCAGGTTAGTTACTGTGACCCTAGTGCGCAATATAGGAAAGGTTGGGGATCGTTCAAAACAAAGAGAGGATTAACTCTTTTCTATAGTTGTAGAAGACCGAGACATCTTGCTAAGGAATGCCCTGGTAGAGGTCCCATTTTCCTTTGTTGTAAAGCTATGGACTATGGAGTTTTTTTATTTCCCTAGAATGATTGCTAAGGTTGAAAGAATGAATATGAGACAAGAAAACCCTGAGGAAGATCAATAAAATAAGACCATTTCAGAACCCCAGAAAGAATTAGAGAATGTATTGCTACAAATCAAATAAACCCTGAATCATCACAAAAATATCAACTTATTAGAGATATTCAAAGAAAAAGAATGCATAGACACATGAATAGGAGACTTCGACAATGACTATGTTCTGGATGATGAAACACAGGTGAACATCATGACAGAAAGAACTTGGGAAATTTTAGGAAATCCTGGTATGATTCCTTCATTGGGAGGAATAGGATTATTTAGAGGAAAGTTGATAACCTTATGTGGAAGACTCACCCAGATGACTATGAGTGTTCATGAAACTTCGACAAAGAAATATTTTGAGGTTGTTAAATTTATTGAGATCAGCACCCCATTTGCTATGTTACTAGGAAAAACCTGGATTGAGAAGGATCATGCCAAAAGAAAATAAGAGGAAATATTAGAATAGAAGAAGCAATAATTAAAAGATTTCATGACTAGGAGGATAACACACTTGATTGAATAATATGAGAACATAGCAAAGTTATTTAGAACCAGAAACTTGGATGTCAAATTTGAAAGAACACAAGAAGACTCACAGAAGAGTGGAGCACCTACCCCAAACAGAGAAGTAGTATTACCCTTGAACCCTATGAAAGAATCTCAATAACGTAAAGTTACTATGCCAAGATCACAGGGAAGAAGGCTAGAAATCTCAGTAAGAAGAGAGAGAAGTTGAAGAATGTTCCAGAGGGGACTTCGCAGAAGGAAGATTTGCAAAACTGGAACTTCGTCGAGATATCAGAACAACGCAACATGGAACTTCACCATGGCGAATAAATATAACCGTTGGAGGCATTATGACTGTTAGAATGACACCCCAAATGGTTAGAACAACAATTACGACTGGAAATATCATCTTCAAACCATTGGGACCATGCCGCAACAGAAAGAATTGCAATGATGAAGGCCTCTTACTCGATTGGAGAAGACCCATTACATTTTTGTCTACTTATTTTGTCAACTATTTCACTGAGAACAAGTTTGTGAATTATATCCAAGACAACTCATTGCTACCACATTTTGTTTACTGAGATTGACACATGTTCTATTTCTTTTAGAACCTATTCATCAATCTGAGTTATCTGATCTTGAGAGTGTATGTTGGATAAAATCGGCAGCTGAAAAGTGTGTAGAATAAGTTCTAATCGATCTAATGGCTGAGAAAGTAATGTCCACGGGGATTCAAGCCTCATCAAAGAGAGGATTGAAAAACTCCACGTTGACTACTCGCAGATATGGACCACCTGAGCTGCATTAGATAAGAGAACCAAGCATCTATATGACTTGGTGAATGTGAAGTTAATCCCGACTACATCCCTCCTTTGGCTGGCATGGTGAGTCGTGATAGTGTCCAGAGGGATTTCATTTATACCTTGGTTACTACGTACCTCCCGAAGGGGATATGTGCAATTAGAACGTAGCAAGATAATATCATGACATTAAAATCCAATGAATTCAACCTAGAGGACCGCAAGAACCACAGTATTCTCGCTCCTCATAGGTACTTGACTACGATGAAGGGGAAGAAATCGAGGATAATCCCACAACCATGGACTATGAACCTCGCATAGTCCACCATCTTGAATGTGATGAAGATTCCACATTTCGGAAGGCACCAGGAGGTTAACATGTGTGTTAATATCCTGCTATCATGTTACCATGGAAGCTATCTATGCCTAGACAGATGCATCATAGTCGATCTGACGTTGATCCATAGGATCATCGGATTGAGCATGCAGGGACCCGACCCACAGGACTTCTACCCAGGGAAGGCTTCAGACCACGCACTGGAACAAAGGATTAAAGACACATATAGTGATGTATAAAACAGGATGTGAGGCTACAACTTAGATTCCATCCAGAATGGCATAGTGTGCCTGGCCTTCCAGCTGATCGTAGGAAAGACAATGATTAAGAACATACCTATGGAGGTCACAGCATTTGTTGTTGAGCTCGCCGGAAAATGTGTAGAAGGACTCCAAATGAGCTCAGCGAAGTACTTAGTCAAACACCTTGAATAAGATTTCCGCGAAGCTTAGGATCAGGGATATGAGTTCCATTTTAGTTGGTTGTTGATCCTCATAGAGTTTACTACTTAGGATATGCCGAAAGATGTGACCTTCCCGGATATTGAGTCATTCGAACCACTCTCTACGAAGTTCACCGCACTCTGGTACTCAAGCGATATGGGAAAACAATGGCAGTCGAATGCAATATTTCACAGATATTATCTCCAATTGAAGAGGGATATTACGGTTGTCCCTCGCATGACATCGAACACCCTACACCAGTTTAGACCCCTCATAAAGTTACGCGCAGATTGAAATTTTATTTATATCACTGTGCATGCAGAAGAGCATAAAGAATATCTTCAGTCATATTATACGCTCACAGAGGAGGATCTTGAGGAGATGACCAAGGATTGGTCTGTAGAGCTCATTATCCCTGTTGACTCCATATAAATGTTTGACCTCGAACTAATGGCAGGTCGGAGGCCACTCATGAAGAACATGACAAACTTGGAACCAGCAGAAGGGAGAAGATTGAAGAGGTACAAAACTTGAGCAGTGCATCAGAAGAGACCACTTTAGAATAACCAGGATGAGAAGGTGATGAGGAAGTAGATAAAGAAGAGACTAATGGAAAAGATGATCAACAAAATCAAGTCGAGGTAACACTGCCTAGGGATCCTATTTATGAGGTTGATCCCTCTAATAAAAGGAATGTTTCCCCCACAAAAACTACCTCATGAAAGAAATCCAAAGCCACCAAGACTAATTTTCAGACCATGCTCACACTCGATGACTTCAACTTCAACATCGTAGTCATATTAGATGCCTTGCAGGATATTATCTAGAACACAAAAGCGAAGAAAGGATCCACGTATGATAATATTGAGACAAAACTTAGAGGGGTACAATAGGCCCTTCAATCTAGCCGCACAGTATCCATTGTTCCCCCACCATCAGAAGAACCAGAGTTGGGAGATGAACCTGCCCAACTCCATAGAATAGCTGACGCGACCGAAGCTCACCTTCGTCAAGCGCAAAAAGAGAAAGAACAGGCTACAGTTTCCCTAAAGCAAGAACAAGAGGAAATGGTAGAGAAACATCAAGTTTCACAGCAGGAGAAGGATGACCTCCACACCAAATTCAAAGAGGAGAGAGCATGGATCCAGCAAGAGAAAGAGTAGTTTCTCATAGAATATCTCGGAGTCAAAGAACCAGTTAGCAGATCACTTCACTCTTTGACAAGCTTAGAGAAAAAGGTGGAAGAACTAGTGGAGCATAAAGTAGCAGAGCTTGAGGAATCTATCCACTAGATTCAACATAGAATCACAGATATAGACCTACGAACAGTGCCAAGTACCTTGTAGGACGTGCACGATAAAAGAGAATCCATTTCCCGGATTGCAGTTGAGAGGATCAGAGTATTCGCTCTGGAATGGAAATAAATTAGCAGTAGAAGTGCACAAAAATATGAGCGACTTACTGAATACCATGAACTAAAGGCACTGGAGTCAAAGATTGAGGAGGAAAAAAAGAAAGTAGCAACAGTACAGGCGCAGCTGAAGCTCTTGTCAACAGTTGAAAGGATGAAGCGATCCTAGGAACAACACATTGCTCAACAACAGGTCCACACCATATAGAGAAAATTCATGGAAGTAACTCAGAGGCTCCAACCAGTCTAGGATGAAGCATGCCAACTGTTTGAGGAGATTGAAGACCAAGGATAAAAGCTAGAACAAATATTCATTGCAGTCAAGCAACGCTTAGAGGGACCTATCAACAAAGCAATTATCCAAGATTTCGTCGAGCAGGAGGGCTTGGCCCAGCAAAAGTTCGAAGTAGATCGAGCCAAGCTCGAGGCTTTCAAAGTAGAGCTACCGAGACCATAGTGAATTGGGATGAGTCACAGGTGAGTGTTGGGGGTATGCTGGCCCTTGACCAAGTTTTGAGGATCCTTGGTCGTGTTTGACCCAATTTGAAACTTTGACAGGTTGTCGAAGGTAGAGCACAAGTCGAAGCGGATATCGCGAGATCGTGGCCCCTTGTTTAGGGATTTTGGGGTTTTGGGATTATGTAATGGGTATGGGGATGCTGGCCCATGGGTTTACCCATGTTTAGGCCCATTTTGTAATGTATAAATAGAAATCTAGGTGATGTAAGTAGGTGGTGTATGTGATGGTAAGTGAAGAAGCACAAGTTTTTGATACCAAGTGCTAAGTGTAAATGATAGTTGTACATGTTGTGTGCATGTTGTGTGAGACTTGCAAGGCTAAATGAAAGTGACTGTAAGAGATTGAGTAGAAGCTTTGTGTTGTAACCTAACTTGAGGAAGGATGATCTAGCAAGGTGTGTTCAGATCTCCTATCCTATGTGGAGTAGGATCTTTGGCTTTGTGCATGTAGAAGATTGATAAAAGATAATAAAAGAGAAGAAGAATTGGTGGACGTAGCCCCAGGATGGGGATGAACCAAGTACATCATGTGTTTTTATTCTTTGTGTGATGTATTGATGTGTTTATGTGTTTACTTTCTTAAATTCTTTGATATATATGAATGAAAGATAGATCTATTGATGCTCTGTGCTTAATAATGTGAATGAATGCCAGATATGATCTATCTTTAGCTGTTACGTTCTTGGGAATATTAGATCTTGTAGACTACTGTGTTTCTCTGTTATTAGAGTTTATCTACGTTGTAAACAAAGTTTAATTACTAATGAATTGTAGTTGCTAAGTTCTTTGATAGAATATTGTAATCACAGATCTGTGTCCCAGCTAAGGTTGCAGACACTGGAGTCCTGTAACCACCTCTTCCTCTACCTCGGGCGAGACTGCATCTTCTTTACAGGTGTTGTTGAAAGGGTCAGTAGTTACGATTTTGTTGGTGCATTGTTGAAGCGTTGAACCCTGGGTCTACCCTTGTGCCAACATACTTCGACTATAGACTGCATGAAGAAGCCTGTGCTTTCTACTTTGTCCCTTCCTACACACTATCTTTTTTGTGTCTGGTACCCAATTTCAACTGCACCTGGTACCTAGACCCTTCTTCCTTGCTTTTACTGAGAGTTGCGAGGTAGTTGGTTGTCATAATACAGTTTCAACCGGCTCCCATTTACTAAACCATCCTTCCATTCTCCATTAAGGGTCTTCAACTGCACATCTCCACCCTCTATAGCATAGGCAACCTCGAATGGCCCAAGCCAGTGTATCCTAAACTTTCCTGGATGCTTAATGAACTTGTTGTTGTATAGAAGTACCAAATCTCCTTGTTTAAATGATTTCTTCTTGATATGTCTGCCATGGTAAGCCTTTTCTCATTCTTTTTGTACCTACTGATGAAATCCTGTAATGAACCTGTCTTCCTCTAGTTCCATCAACTGTGCAAGGCTTTCTTGAACAACGTTGGTGCCATCCATACCTATGAATTATTAAATTCTTAAACTAGGAACCAAGTATTCCATAGGTACCACAACTTCCAAGCCATAAACTAACTTAAACGGAGTTTGTGTTAAATTTTTGCAAGTATTTTGATAAGCCCATAACATTGTTTGAATTCTCAAATCCTAGTCATCTCATTTAACACTACAAATCTTAGTTAGTGATCTCTCCGAGATCTTATTGAAAGCTTCGACTATACTATTCTCCTGTGGGTGGTATGGTGTTCTCTTATAATGGTGAACTTCGAACTTCTGATTCAAGGCTTCAATGGTTTTTTTAATGAAATGTGTTCCTTGATCACTCATAAAGATCTTTGGGCATCCAAATCTGGTTATGATATCATCAAATATGAACCACACATTTGTAGTTGCACTAAAGTCCTTAATTGTTCTTGCTTTTGCCCATCTAGTCAAATACTTTGTAGCAGTGATAATGTATCGAGCTCCCATGCACTTTCCTGGTGGGTTGATAGGTCCCACAAATTCAATAGCCCATTTTTCAAATGCATGTATAGTCAACTGAGGTTCTAAAGGCATCTCATCTCTTCTTGATGAATTCCCTACTCTTTGGCATACATCATAGGCTCTGTAGTATTCCTTAGCATCCTTATGTAGAGTGGGCCACCAAAGTCCAGCTCTGAGAACCTTTTGTGTTGTTTATTTCCCTTCATGATGTCCTCCTGTGATTCCTTCATGTTCTTTTGCAAGAATCAATGGTCTTTCTGACTCCATAACACATCTTCTTAATATCTCGTCTAGTCCCGTGTTATATAACTATCCAGCTATAAGTTGAAAATATGCACCACAGACTACCAATTGTTTCTTCTGAATAATTGTATACTTGTGAGGTGCCATTCCTGTGGATAGGAACTAGAATATTTTGGCGAAGTGGTCATCGGATTTTATGATGGCCAACAGTTGTGCATCTCGTAGTGTGTCATCCAAACTGGTAGGTTCCTCTCCATGTTCTAACCTGGATAAGTGGTCAAGTCCTTTATTCATTCTTCCTGGCTTGACCACAATCTCAAAATCATACCCTTGGAATAATAGTATTCATATACATACTCTTCCCCCCAACACTATCTTTTTGACCAAGTACTTTAGTGCAGAAAGATCAGTGAACATCTGAAAATGTCCTCCCAACAACTAGTGTCTAAACTTTTGTATTCAATACAACATAGATAAGCCTTCTCTTTCAGTGGTAGTATAATTCACTTCAGATGTAGATAGCTTCCTACTATCAAAGGCTATATGGTGGTCAATATCTCCTGCACCTAGTTGTGCCAAAACTACTCCTAATGCAATGGATGAAGCATCAACATCAACATTGAATTCCTTACTGCAATCTGGAAAGACCAAAATAGGTGTAGTGACCATTTTCTTCTTTAGTGTGTCAAATCTCTACTGGCATTCTTCTATCCATTGAAACTTACTATCCTTCTTTAATAAATTTTCCATAGGTGTAGTTATCTATGCATAACCCTTAATAAAATTTCTATAATATCCAATGTGTCCCAGTGTGTAATTGTCTAACCAACAACCCCATGAGGTAGATCGACAATGACAACAATCTTGGAAGGATCTACCAACAACCCTTGTTTACACACAATGTGTCCTAACAACACTCCAAAAGGTGAAAATAAAATACACTTCTTCAAGTTCAGGGAAATCTGACATTTCCTACACTTATCTAACATTAATCTCAAACATTCAATATGATCTTTCAGAAGACTAAAAACAGTCGAGTCATCAAAGTATGCATCCAAAAATGTATGTAAAAATTCTTTAAATGGTTCGACCACCACCCTGGAAAAGATGGTTGGTGCATTCTTTAAACCAAAAGGCATCAAAGTGTACTAAAAATAACCCCATTATGTTGCAACTGTAGTCTTATGTTTGTCTTCCTTAGCAATTCTGATCTGGTGATAGCCTGAAAATCCATCTATGAATGAATAAAATTCTTTTCCTCCTACATTATCTAGAACTTCATTAGTAAAAGGTGTAGAGAATGGGTCATTTAAACATGCATCATTCAATTTCCTTAGATCTACACAGATTCTTATTTCTCCCAACTTCTTATCCTGGACCACCATAGGGCTGATCCATTCAGATTCTTCAACTGGTTCTATGATTCTTTCTTCCAACATTCTATCTAATTCAATCTTAACTTTCTTATACTTGGGATTTAGTCTGTAAGGCCTCTGCTTGATAGGCCTTGCATATTCTTTCAAGGAATCTTCATTTCTCCCATGGGCCCTTTTATTCCCCTCATGTCTGTGAACTTGGTTGGAAAAAAATCATGATACTCATGCAATAGTTCTGTAATCTTACTCATAGTAGAATCATCCCAATAGTCTCCAACATTTGCTAACTTAGGTGTTTTCTCTGTTCCAATATTAACTTTCTTAATTTTAATAGGCTTTCCAACAAAAGGTAATTCAATCCTTGGCCCTTCTATGTCTCTTTGTCCTTCATTTTTTGATATGTTCATGTTCCTAGGGTCATCATCCTCATCAACATTAATATTATAGAAACCATGTAACCGCTAAAGAGGCACAGTCCATTCATCTTCTTCTTGTTCAAGAGGGAGGTTAGATACTTCCTCAAAGACCCTTTGTCTTACAATTTCTAAAGCCTGATCTACTATGGGGTACTGAATTTCAAATCGAAAGGTGGCTATAAAGTTGTGGTTCATACCATACCAATCTGTAGTCACTAAGCACAATTCTTCTTGAAGATACCAGTTTATAGGTGTAGTATCTAGTGTGTTAATGAACTTATGTACCCATTGTTCTTTAGGAATGTTTCTCTAGGCTTCCTCACAACTTCGCACATGGTCCTTAGGGAAAATATGACCTATGTATTGAACTTCCCAGCTTTCATCTAGGTCTAAAAAGAACACTGTCAACAAGGTGCGACATTGTGCCCATTCCACGATGTTCTTCTTGTGAGGTTCCCACCATCTGGCTGGCGTTGCTTTCAAGGTTTCATATAGTTCCAACAACCTCTGTTGTATTGGTACAATTCCTTCAAATTCAAGTATAAATGTCTCTAAATTATTCAAGCCATAAAATGTAGGAAGATTACTTACTTATGTCCCAATCCAGTGAACTACTTTAGTCAATCTGGCACACCTCTGCATAGAGACTTCATACATTATGTTATGCCAATTTTCCAACTCTTCTTTTGAATCTGATGAGCATTCACTTTCACTTTGCCAAATTAGATTTCCATCTGTTGTATGATTAATATAATCATGTTGTCTTGCTTCCATTTTATAGATGTTTTGTAGCTCGTAGATGTGGCCTTCTTCCCTTATAGGTTCTATGTACCTGCAACCTTCATCAGGATAAATAGGTGCAATGACCCTAAGGCCATCACCCTAAAATGTCATTCTTCTCTTTTTTAGGTCAACAATAGTCAAATTGTTGAAATCCCAATCAATTATTAACAGTGCAGGATAGGGACAGTTATCATAAACTATATCAATCACTTTGAAGTCTGCAAATTTCCTCACTCCATCGATGTCTACAGGGACATGCTCTAGTCTTCCAAAGGGGCTCATCGCCTACTGATTAGTTATCCTAAGCCTAATAAGAGAGTAAATAAATTTAGGTTTTCCCATCAGTGCCCAAGTTTTCTTCGTCATAAAATTTACCTCTAATCCTGGGTCGAGGACCACACAGTCCACGTCATAGTATCCAATCTGAGCACTAAGGTGCAGTTCCTTGCATGTCCTCATTTTCCTAGATACTCGATTCATGACTCTACTCAGCAGAGGATCTATTCTTCCAATTTTGTATTGTCTTATCAGGTGTTGTAGTTCCTACACATCTCTTTCATATTTAATCAAATTTATACAAGTATACAATAATTCCATAAGATTTCTTACCTCTTTTCCTTTCCTAAGTGGAACAAACTGATCGAATGTTGGAGTCATTTCACATTCCTTTACTTATGTTTGTGCCCTAGATGAAGAAGCATGTTCTCCTACAAATTCTCTCCTTTCTTATTCAAAAGTGTGTTATTCCTTCCTTGGGTCAAACAATGGCACCTTCTCTGAAGGTCTTCTGATCCCTAATCCCTCTATAGTCTTTCCTGAAGTCACCCTATCTTCTCCTATGATAGCACCTCCTCTAGTAATAACAGTGACTCTGGGTTCCTCACTGCGAGGTTCAAATGATATTAGTTGGACTTGTTGGTTTCCACCTTATCTTTCCTGAAGTTTAGATAACAATATTGGACAGTCTTCAATGAAATGGTCAAATGAATTACAGTAGTTGCAAGTAGTGCAAGGGTTCTGACAACCCCTTTCCAAATGACTTGGCTAGGAGAAGTTATAGCAAATAATATGACCTCGACCTTGACCCATGAGTCCTCCTCATCCTCTTCCTCTAAACCCACAACGAGGATTGAAGATTCCCCTTCTTGAGGAATTGAATTGCACAACATTTCCTTATTGTTGTAGTTCTCCTTGAATTCTATATGCATCCCTTGATCTTTCATGCATGAGTTCATAAGACCTACAGTCCTTCTCATCATGCCCCACAGATTTGCAGAATGTACAATAAATATTGGTGGGTGTCTGGACATATTTCTGTATATAATAACATTCACCAAGGCAATGTCTGGTTCTACATACCTCACACCATGGTACAGTAGCTTGCTTCAAAGGGTTAGGGGCTCCATAGGCCAATTATTCATTAAATAAGGGACAATACTCTTTGTCATGGCCTTCTGATTTACATATGATACACCAGATGTATTCTTTTTTATCCTTTCCTTTATCTTTCTTCATGCCTCCATCCTATAAAGAGAAACTAGATAATTGATTCAAAATCTTCCTCATACCTGGGCTGGATTCTCCTACAGGGGCTGCTTCTAATTTCATGGAAATTTTTAATGCCTCAGCCTATGAAGCGACCTTTTGTTTCATTAGAGGAACTTGTTGGAAGCCAATTCACATTTTTATACTGTCCTTATAAGCTGCCTACACCAGTGTTTTGCAAACCTTAATTTTTGTCGCAATCCTTGAATAAAATGATGCTATTATTTTGTGCATTTGCACACTTACCTTGGTTCTAGTTTTCATGACTGCAAGCGTGAAAACTTTGATTTCGAAGTCACATTAAAATCGTCACTAGATTTCTATGATCACTCTTTATGGTCGTTGTGCCTCTAATTTACTCATGATTATACAATTGGCAAGACCCCTTGATCTGTACTCATTTGGCATTCTTTGATTGATTATATAATTTCATTTTATAAGTGATTGAATTTGTGATGCATTGGTGATTGGATTCATATGTTCTTTGATCGATTCACTTGGCACATTGGTTTCATAAAAACACATTTGTGTTGTGGCAAGGCCCTTGGTATAATCATTCCATACAACACATAGTTCATATAAATCAAACCCTTGGTGTGATTTCGATTTATTGCTTTGGTTTTGAAACTATGACTATTGCTCGTGCGAGTGTTTTATCCACTTACCATAGGTTTCGTTGGTTGATTGAATGGCATAGTTTTTAACACATATGCATAGTCATTTGAATAGTTATACACGCCGACGGTTGTACTGTGGGTAATGATTGTTCTGCATGGGCCGAAATAGCTCCACCACCTTCGCACGTTCTATCATAAATGTTTCCCCCTATCCCGGGTCACCCCTGATGTTTTCGGGTAAGCCTGTGTGCATTCTTCCCCTGCGTATACTATGTTCAAACCCTAGCCCCGGCACCCTACTCACCGTGTGCTCCTGTCTATGGCACCGGTGGTCTGCATAGAGCCGAACGGTAACCAAGCTCTATTTTTATTTGATAACGCCTGTAAGGATTTAGAAAACAATGGTTGGCTGGTGTTTATATAGAGGTTCAAGGGTTTCAATCTTTTGTTGCACAAAAATTCGCCCTCGCCTTTGACGGGTGTAGGGATAAAATTGGCGACATTCAGCTTGAGCTGAATGAAGAATTCATAAGATCTGCTAAGGATTGTCGGCCACAGGGGAAAGATGGCTCAAAAACTCCAAAGTCGACGAAGTGTCGTGGCCTTTAGTATTCATATCACGAAAGGTTACATCCTGTGACAAAGGTATGCCTATTTCCACACTTAAACCCAGGTGGCATGATCTTTTGATAATGGTTAAACAATTTGTGACCTGTGAAGGTCAGTATGGATTGGTTTTTCTTTATCACCTCCGGTTGTTGATGAATTTCATGGGTTATCATTTGAACATGCTGCATTACTTCTTGCGTAGTCTTTACAAAATGGCTAAGAGGTTCAAACGCGAGAACGCCGATAGCAACTTGTTTCACCATGGCTTGATTAGACTCATCATCGTTCACCATTTAAACCTTCACGACGATAATTGGCAAGCCTTTCTATCTCGAAATGGCTTTGTTGATTCAGAGTCTATCCAAATCAAAAAGTCTGTGGTTAGTGAGACTATGGTCAGGCCACCCGTGCCATTCCATATCCTCCTACCCCCTGTCAAACCCTCGGTTTTCCCTGACATCGACCTACTCGACATTATTACAGACAATACTGAGGTTGTTAAGAAGCTTGTGAGTAAGAGAGTCAAGGGTGATTCTACTATTGACAACAAGGATAAGAAAAATGCTCGATTGATATCGAGACTTGCCGGGAATAAGCCTAAGCCAAAAGTTGATCAAAAGCCCATAGTTTTGAGCGAGGACTCAGACTCCGATATTGAGAACTTCCTAGCTGGAGAGTACCCTTATTCCCATGGTTTATGCTCCAAGCAACCCTACGACTATGTATCTAACTTTCCCCCGTGCCTAAAAAAAATCCTAACTACCCAGGAATCAAGCTGCACAATGAAACCCCTGGTGGCTTACACAAACCCTCGCTTGTGTTATCGAAGCCCGAGCAATCGTCATGCATCCAATGCAATGTGTGGATAGAGCTTTATTTCACTGACGTCCCCTTGATGCAATCAAAGATCAAATCGTTAGAAGACCAAGTCACAGTTCTATCAAAAGAAAGGGACAAGCTTCAAGATAATGACAAGAAGAAAAAAGCCACTGGTTCGATTGTTTTCAGGAATGTTGAAGCTGCAACAACCTTCGTCAATTCAAAATTATCATGACCAAGTTGTTTTCTGATGGTCCAGGTATGAATTTCAATTTTAATTTCATTTTGTGAGTGGATTGAATTAATATAATGAATTGGTTTTTGGGTTTCGATTAGTTCTGTTCATTATTCGAAATGATTCTTTCCTAATTTGATTATCAAAAAAGGTTATGTTGTGGATTCTGTACAGTAGATTCTTTCTGCTAAAATCAAATTTGGTTATGCGATTTTGTCGTTCCCAGCATAGTAGAAGCGATTGATTGGTTTTGACTTGGTGTGGTTCGCTTTAGAAAAATTCTGTTAGTTTGAATTAATGTGATCAATGGGGTTTGTTTTCATTTAGATTTTGATTGCATCTGACCTATATAGGAGATTTTTGTGCTAAAATCAGAGCACGACTATGTTTTGATTTGGTACGATTTCGTTGTGGTTGGATTCTATCGGCTCTGATTTAGTTCTTATGGTTTGATTTTGGATCGATTTCGTGGGCTTGAATTGGTATGATCCTTTATATGTGTTATGCGTCATTATTAGTGACTGGGTTGATAAATACGATGTAATCTAATAAAATCAAAACAACCCTGTTGACTTTGATTTACCAAGAATGAATTTGTTTTATATTGAATCAATATTCTCGTTTGGTGCTGAAGATCTATTTGCTAAAATCATGGAAATAGTGTTAATTCATAACGATTTCATCACCCCAAACCGTTTCAATTCATTCCTGTTTGATTTGATTTGCAAGTGATTGTTGCGTCCCACGATTAGCATGATCGTTTGTATTTGTTTAATATAGTTCTAGCAATTTGAAAAACGATCCTATTGATTTCGTTTGGATTCGACAATAACTTTGTTGATGGCTAAAGCGACATAAGCTATTGCATGGAAAATTTGTTTAGTTGGTTCATGTTGGTGTTGATTTCAATTGGTTCATAAAAATGATTTCATTACTGTCGAGTTATCCAATACGATTCTATTTACCCAAAATTGTGATAACAAATGGAATAGAGTACATGTATCCCTATAATCATTCGATTGATCATAATCTTGTTTGCTCTCAAATTAGAATAACAGTTTTTTATTTTAATGATTCGTTTGTTTTCAAATAGCAATTAGATACTGGTTTAATAGTTTCAATTTAATTCTTTGAGTTTTGAATTGGTTTTAAAACAATTCTATGTTTGATTTAGACCAGCTACAGAATCGCAAGATTCTGTAGCTAGTCTTTAAAATTAGATTTTTATCAATTTTATCAACAAAATATCCTTTTAACTTGTCTATTTTTGTCCTCTTTCAGGTACATACGAATTGCAATGATCAATTTGGGCATGCTATGGAAATATAGGAGATATTTGTGTGATGTAGTTTTTATTTTAAGTTGTTAGTTTGAGTCAGAAATAGTGACTTGGGATATCATCCCAGATTTTGTGTAAACTATTTTGATAATCCCCACAGGGATGTTTTACCCTGTGGGAGGTCTTTAAATACTTATTATTTTTTTTGTAATAATCATCATCCTCACTGTGGGAGAACCAGACTATGGATTTATGATACACACTGAGATGAAAGTTGATGTCTTGTAACAGCTTTCGCTTTCAATATATCAAACTTTTGTTTCAAGTTTTATCCATATCATTTTGCAGTTGATTATAGACTACTTTAGCTATCGTAATCTATTGCAGGTTGATGTGACTTGATTAATGTGTTATCCATATCTGATCTCTCTTATTTAAAAGATACAACAATTACTTTGTTTCAGTTAATGAATCACATATTTCTCTTCTTTGTTAATTGAATCATTTTGTACAAATCTTTGCACATAGATTTATCTAGATGTGATGATTTGTAAATTATAAGATTGTTGTAACTTTTATGTCTTGTTTGTTCTGTTATTGATATTCAAAAGAGCATTGTTGCTTACTGTTTACTAGAGGCTTGCAGTGGATTGATGCGGGTTTCCCCCCATTCAACAAATAAACTGGATTCATTACATAGGACAAATCGGAAAGTGTTATCACAGGTTAGCTTATTAGTGTTATTTAAGTAGTTTAGATAGATATTTGTATAGTTTAGATTTGTAGTTAGAGTTAGTGTTTTAGTTTCTTAGCTTAGATAGTTAGTTTTATTTTATTTCTTTATCATAAAATTATAAAATCAAAAAATAGTTATGTTGTCTTAGGACAGTTTGCAATTGATTTTTGCTGGTTTTCTTCTAAATATGTAATTTATAAATATTGTACATTTGTGATTAAGATTTGATTCAGTTGATAGTTGAATGTTAAATTTCATAGAATTATTATAGTTTAGGTAGTGAATTGTATATATTGGTAGTTTAGATTTGTTTATTAGTTTGTTTTAATTATTTAGATTAGTTCATTTAGAGTAGTTTTCTTTTGTTTTCTTAGGACTTAGATCGGCTAACAGAGATGTTAAACTCGTCAGGGTGGGTTATCCCAAATGGCTTGGGTTATTTAGATAACCCCGGACTGGATCCACTCTTCCAGTTGGTGAGAGTTCAATTTCACCCATCAACAAATGGTGCTAGAAGGAGGGTCTGAAATTAATTAATGGCACGAGGCGGTCGTAAGACTCCTCCACCACCTAATCGCTCACCTATAGTGACAAGAAGTCATTCAAATGATAACATCCCCCCTCAAACAACAACCACATCAAACGATGATCCACGGATCACAGTTGAGCCAGCAACCCCGAATCCCACAGGTGGTGACATACAAGAGATTGTCTGCCAATCTCTCATAAGAACACATAGTTCCTTAGTCCGTTTGAGGCAACCAAATCGAACTTTGGACCAACCTTTAGATTTCTCTGATATCAGAGAACAACTCAGAGGAACTAACCTCACTGTGAACCCTACAAATCCAACCCTCACTCCTGCTGCAGGGGGATCTAGAGTACCTCCCTCACCACCTCCATCATCTCCTTCCTCTTCTGGAGGAGATTCTTCTGACGAAGGCAATTCCCCTTCTCAGCCTTCCACAATGACTACACCAATGGCCAACCATAACAACCCTGCTAGACCTTGGCTCGACTAAGATGAGGTAGTTGTACCTGGAGCACAATATCCCTTACCCAAACACCCAGAGAAATGGCTTCCCAAGTTTGACCATGATTCTAAACAGATCGTTGAAGATCACATTAAAATTTTTATGTTAGCCATAAGACTCTGTAATGTCGAGCATGAAAACATTGTCTGTAGATTTTTCCCCTATACTTTCGAGGGCAATGCATCTACATGGTACTTTTCCCAACAACCTCATACCATCGTGTCTTGGGAAAAGTTTGAGTCATGATTTTTGGAAAAGTTTGGAGACGGTAAGCCTCCGGAAGTCCTAGTTATGGATCTTTCTAACTTAAGAATGAACCCAAAAGAAAAATTTAAAGACTTTAATCAAAGATTCTTAACACTTAAGAACCGAATCCCTACGGATTCGATGCCCGCCGAGAATCTTATAATAACATAATATACTAAAGCCTTGCATCAAAGTATAGCTATTTGGGTTAAACGATCTAAGAAATCCATGTTGTCAGAAGCCTTCGAGGAGGCCAGCCATATTGAAAAAGACATACTTAGTCTTAAAGACTCTACTAGCAACGAAACAGAGACTAGTTCTTCTTCCAAAAAGAAGATCAAAATCCTCCCTAGACCTACTCAAAGTAAAACACAACCTGAAAGCTCTGATTTAGAAAACTTAACTAAAGTCATTCAAAAACTGTCGAATCAAGTTATAGACTTGAAAAGGATGACCGAAGAAGCTTCTTTGAGCAAAGGGCCTTACAAACCCCCATTCCGGAAGCCTTTTCCCACCAACCGACCTAATCCAACCACCGAGGGCCTTAATCTAGAAAGTCTGCAATACACCCTTCAAACAATTCTAGAAGCCCAGGATAACTTGATGCCTCATGAGATTCCTGAAGAGGTAGTTGAACAAGAGACAGTTCAAGAAGAGGAGTCTTCTCCAAAAAATTTTGGACACTTCTTGGATAGCATCTTTCAAGCTAACTTCGAGACAGTCCATCCCTATAATACTAGGAGTAAGAAAACAAACAAACCTTCCGCTAAAAACACTACGACTTCACCCCCAAAGCAATCTAAACCAGCTGAGACTAAACAGAGTCATGTGAACCCCAACTTAGATTATGATGTAGTTGAAGATGTTAAAAAGTCAAGGGCCAACATTTATGTTTATGAGTTATTGGAATTTCCATTTCTTCTACAAAAAATGCTACAAAACATCGCAGAGAATGGAAAAAATGGTAATTCAAACACGGTTGTTCAGAACAAAGTTCCTTAGAAGACTTCCACAAAGAATAATCTCGATCCTCAAGACAAAGGAAGCCTTCCTATAAATAATGTAAATAATGTAAACAATGTAGATAAAGTAGCTTTAGAAACTGCAAGTAAAAAGCCACAAACTACCACCCTTAGCACTCGCAAGAATGTACCTCCATTTTTGTTAACTTTCAAAATCTTTAATATAAATGTGCACAATTGTATGGTAGACTCAGGAGCGTCATCCAATGTGATGCCATGGTCTGTATGCCAAAATATTAACGCCGAAGTTGAACCATCCACTTTAAAAATCATACAACTTGATCGGACTAATGTTAAAGTTATAAGCGAACTAAAGAATGTGCTTATAAGATTATCGTCTAACCCCAAGGTTCATCAAGTTATTGATATTATTGTTGTGTATATTCCAGAAGTGTATGGTCTGTTTTTAAGAAGGGATTGGTCAGAGCAGCTACACGGCTATTTCGCGACGGACTGGTCTCACCTATGGCTTCCAGAGAACGACAAGCCTAACAAGATAAAGGTAAATCGTGAATGCTACCTTAAGTTCACAGTCACATATTTGAATGATCCCAATGAACCATTTACGCCTTCTACTGATTCACCCGAAGTACAAGCGATGGATACCTTTTTCAGCAATTTCATGGTCGAGGCTTCACCTATCACCAATCCAGAACAACAGTCTTAGATTGTAGCATACATGAAACCAACAACTTCTACACAACGATCTCATGTACCCGATGAAAATCAAATTTGGTATCTTTATTTTGACGGGTCAAAGTCCAAATAAGGATATGGTTCAGGCTGTGTTATTACCGATCTGGCAGGTAAAAAAACATTGATTGCATGTAGGCTAGAATTTGAATGTACTAATAACACTGCATAATATGAGGCTTTACTGCAAGGTCTCAGAAAATCTTTATATATGAACATTCAAAACTTGACTGTCTTTGGCGACTCTGAAATCGTGGTAAGACAAGTAAGAGATTCTATCCATTGTCTGTCTCCTCATCTTAGAAGCTACCAAGACGAGGTATGGAATTTAATGAATAAATTTTTTTCTTTCAATATAAATTATATTCCTAGATTGAATAATTTTGAAGCTGATCTATTAACTAACGTAGCTTCTAAACTATTTCCTGTAGAAAGCTTATCCCTGGATGCATTCTTCGTTGACCTGTTGTTCAGACCATCAGTGCCCGACAACATCACGAACTGGAGAGTCTTTGACGACGATCAACAGATTATTAGCTTCCTGCACATGGAAGAAACCTTTCAAGGTGCATTGATAGACGAATGCAAGCACGACGACAATTTGTGCGATTTCACAGTAGTACCAGATCCGAGAACTCCTGAATCTTCATCGGACATGGTAAATTCGATCCCTAAATTTGTACAAGATAAATTTAAAAATTTGATCAACTGTAAAACCAATAGTTCCTCGTTATATTATGAAAAAGTAAACTTAGGAACTAATGACAATCCGCAGTGCATTAATTTAGGGTTGGGGTTTTCTCAACAAGAAAAAGATGCATTTATTAAATTGTTCAAAGAATTTAAATATGTATTTGCATGGATGTATGATGACCTTAAAACTTTCGACCCTAACATCATACAACATGTCATTCCTATGAAACCCCAAACCTTACCCTTTCAACAAAAATTGAGAAAAATGCACCCTATGCACGAACCGTCCATTAAAAAAGAATTGAATAAGCTCCTAAATGCTAAGATAATTTTTCCAGTTAGGCACACCCAATGGGTTTCTAACCTTGTCCCTGTCCGGAAGAAAAGTGGGGAAATCCGACTATGCGTCGATTTACGAAACCTTAACAGAGCATATGATAAAGACAACTATCCTGTTCCACCCATGAAACAGATTCTTCAACAGGTATCTGGTTCTGAGAGGATATCCTTATTGGATGGTTTCTCAGGGTACAACCAAGTCTTGATGTCTCCTCCAGACCAACTTAAAACTACCTTCCTCACTCCATGGGGCACCTATGCTTATCGAAAAATGCCCTTTGGATTGATTAATGATGGTGCCACTTTCTAGAGAGTGATGGACATCACTTTCCAAGGCTTAATCAATCAGTCCATCATAGTTTACTTAGATGATGTGACTGTATTATCTAAAAAAAAAATCGATCATCTAGCTCACTTATGAGTCGTTCTACAGCGATGTCGTAAATACGACATTTCCTTGAATCCTAAAAAATCCATCTTTGTTGTAGAACAGGGTAAACTCTTAGGATTTATTGTGTCGAGCAAAGGGATGATTATCGACCCTGAAAGGACTCAAGTCATCGTGATACGCCCCCCTCCTACATCCAAAAAATCTATGTAGTCTTTCTTAGTCCAGATAAACTTCGTGAGGAGATTCGTCCCCAGTTTCTCCGAAATGGTCAGACCTTTACATAATCTAATTAAGAAAGACACCCAATATCACTGGGGACCCCTAGAAAATCAAGCTTTTAATGAAATAAAGAAGGCCATAATAGACGCTCCTTCTCTCATGAGCCCCGACTTTTCGCAAGACTTTACGTTGTACACTTTTGCTTCTGACCGTTCCTACGTCGCCGTCCTAACTCAAAAGAACACTGAAAACAACGAAGTACCCATTACCTTTATGAGCTCTGCTTTCAAAGGCATTGAACTTAATTACCCAATGGTAGATCAGAAATCCTACGTTGTTTTCAAAGAAGTCAAGCACTTCCGGTCCTATCTTTTGAAATCCAGGATGAAGATCATTATCCCGTACCCAGCCGTCAGGAACCTGTTAGTGCAGAAAGAACTAGGAGAAAAGAGGGCTAACTGGGTCACTTCCTTTCAGGAGTACGACATAGAAATTACCCCAGCTCAAATAGTGAGTGGTCAAGGGTTATGCAATTTAGTTGTTGATTCAGCAGCAGGACAGAAAGAAGAAAGTGATATGTCAAACCTAGGACAACACGATCAAAATGCAATCTGTTGCACACAAAACTCTGTCAGTGTGTGGTATGACGATATAAAATTATGTCTTGAACATGGGTCAGCTCCCCATAACCTGGATCCCACTAAAAGAAGAGTGTTGAGATTAAATTCTACCTCCTTTCATTTGGTTAATGGTATTCTGTTTCGTCAAAATTTTGATGGCGTACTGATGCGCTGTCTTGAGAAAGATGAAGCAGAAAAAGTCTTACTAGAGTTGCATGTTGGAGAAGTTGGTGGTCATTTTGGTGGTGACACCACTGCCCATAAGGTTTTAATAGCCGGTTATTACTGGCCCATGCTTTTTATAGACGCCCATGCCTTGTGTCGTAAGTGTACCATTTGTCAAAAAGCATCAGGGCGGTTACAGAAACCAGCCTTTCCTTTGTAGCCCATTTTAGTAGATTCTCCTTTTCAATAGTGGGGCCTTGATATCATAGGTCCAATCAACCCCCCGTCCTCACAACAACATAAGTTTATCATAACATCCACGGATTACTTTACCCGGTGGTCTGAAGCTTCCGCATTAAGAACTGTCAACACCGGTCAGGTAATTGCCTTTTTAAATTCGAATATTATTACTCGTTTTGGTATACTTGATTGTTTAGTATTAGACAAAGCTTCTTATTTTTCGTCTCTTGAGATGAGTGAATTATCTTTGGAAAAAGGAATTAAATTGAAGTATTATTCTATCTATTAGCCCTAGGGCAATGGATTGTCATAATCAACAAATAAGAACTTGATTAAAATCATCAAGAGAACGGTGGCTGAAAATCACAAGAATTGGCACAATGCACTATTAAACACGTTGTGGGCTGATAGGGTAACACCAAAATCTGTTGTAGATAACTCCCCTTTTTTCTCGTTTATGGAAGAGAAGCAATTCTGCCACCACACATTCTTCTTCATTTACTACAGTTATCACAGAAAATTCAAGAAGAAGATTGTCCCCCTTTGGAAAACCAAATTAATTCTTTGATGAAGCTAGAAGAGGTAAGAGCCCAAGATAAACATAAGTTAGATCAGCATCAACTATTGGTTAAAAGATGGTTCGATTCTAACTCTGCTTCTGATAGGAATTTTGAAGTAGGTGACCTCGTCTTGAAATGGGACAAACCGCATGAGGGAAAGGGAGAGCACACAAAATTTCAAAACCTATTGCTTGGACCATTTTTAATTGCTGAGAAGTTGGGTCCCAGCTCTTTCCGATTGCAGAATCTAGAGGGGCAGCCTGACACTTATCCGGTGAATGACCAAGCCCTGAAAAGATATTTTGCCTGATGACTACTCTTTGTATATTATGTACATATTTTTCTTTTGTTTGATTTTCTTTTGTTGTTTTGATTTTGATTTCTACTTTTCATTCATCAGTTTATTCTTTTGGAAATACACATACCTGAATGTTGAACTATTCGGACAAAGAAAACAGAAAATTCCTTCACTGAAATGACTACTAAAAAAATTGTCTGAACATCAATTATATACTCCTGAAATTTACATCTGTGTTGGCAAGGACTGTTGTTTGAAAGAAGTTAATTGATTTTGATCTCCGAGTAAAGCCTGTCATGATCATATATTATATTTTGACGCTATCCCTTTTCCTTAAGGGAATGACTCAGAAGATGTCTCCCTGCCTGAGAAAGTTGGTTATGTAAATGAACCATCTCTGGATCTTAATAAAGGACAGTTATAAAAAAATTCTTTCAAGGTCTGAAAAAACATGTCTAGAATATTATAATTTTCAGCGTCACCCCGCTCGACTATATATCTTTAAAAAAAAAAAAAATCAATAAAAGAGTTGTGGGAAGTGCTTGTAAACCCGCCGAGATGCTGAACAGGTCTGCTGGCAGCGGGTAAATGCATGCATGATGCCAAGACAACTTCATCGGGGTACTGAACAGGCCTGCTGGCAGTGAACCAATGTCGGGTATATGAAAATTTGCAAATATGAAACCTCTTGACCTTAATTTGTCCTTTATTCTGATCTGGAACTTCTTGGCAGGATACAGATATCAGAGTGGGTTAAATGGAAACCCTGTCGAGGCTATGGACGCCTGCTGATAGCAGTGGCTCTGTCAACAGTATTGGGGATTTTATCTTTAATATCGTGACTCACTTGTCTCGAGACTGTTATCAGTTTTCATCCCTTAAAAACTGCTAGAATATTTGGTTAATGATGATGTTTACACGATTTTCTGGTTGTTATTTTTGAGTTAGAATTTTTTTCATTATCCTTATCTGAATTTGTTCTTTTGGCAGAGATAACTACTTCTACCAGTGTGTCGCCATTGTTGGCAGCCAAAACGCATTTTTATACTGTCCTTATAAGCTACCTACACCAGTGTTTCGCAAACCTTAATTTTTGTCGCAATCCTTGAATAAAACGACGCTATTATTTTGTGCATTCGCACACTTACCTTGGTTCTATTTTTCACGACTGCAAGCATGAAAACTTTGATTTCGAAGTCACACTAAAATCATCACTAGATTTCTATGATCACTCTTTATGGTCGTTGTGCCTCTACTTTACTCATGATTATACAATTGGCAAGACCCCTTGATCTGTACTCATTTGGCATTCTTTGATTGATTATATAATTTCGTTTTATAAGTGATTGAATTTGTGATGCATTGGTGATTGGATTCATATGTTCTTTGATCGATTCACTTGGCACATTGGTTTCATAAAAAAACATTTGTGTTGTGGCAAGACCCTTGGTATAAATCATTCCATACAACACATAGTTCATATAAATCAAACCCTTGGTGTGATTTCGATTTATTGCTTTGGTTTTGAAACTATGACTATTGCTTGCGCGAGTGTTTTATCCACTTACCATAGGTTTCATTGGTTGATTGAATGACATAGTTTTTAACATATATGCATAGTCATTTGAATAGTTATACGCACCGACGGTTGTACTGTGGGTAATGATTGTTCTGCATGGGCCGAAATAACTCCACCACCTTCGCACGTTCTGTCATAAATGTTTCCCCCTATCCCAGGTCACCGCTTATGTTTTTGGGTAAGCCTGTGAGAATTTTGCCCCTGAGTATACTATGTTCAAACCCTAGCCCCTGCACCTTGCTCACCATGTGCTCCTGTCTATGGCACCGTTGGTCTGCATAGAGCCGAACGGTAACCAAGCTCTGTTATTATTTGATAACGCCCATAAGGATTTAGAAAACAATGGTTGGTTGGTGTTTATACAGAGGTTCGAGGGTTTCAATATTTTGTTGCACAACAATTCGCCCTCACCTTTGACGGGTGTAGGGATAAAATTGGTGGCATTCAGCTTGAGCTGGATGAAGAATTCATAATCTCTGCTATAGGATTGTCGGACACAGGGGAAAGATGGTTCAAAAACTCCAAAGTCCATGAAGTGTCGTGGCCTTTACTATTCATATCACGAAAGGTTACATCCTGTGACAAAGGTATGCCTATTTCCACACTTTAACCCAGGTGGCACGATCTTTTGATAATGGTTAAACAATTTGTGACATGTGAAGGTCAGTATGGATTGGTTTTTCTTTATCACCTCTGGTTGTTGATGAATTTCATGGGTTATCCTTTGAACATTCTGCATTACTTCTTGCGTAGTCTTTACAAAATGGCTAAGAGGTTCAAATGCGAGAAGGATAATAGAATATTGTTTCACCATGGCTTGATTAGAATCGTTCACCATTTAAACCTTCACGGCGATAATTGGTAAGCCTTTCTATCTCGAAATGGCTTTGTTCTTTCAGAGTTTGTCCAAATCGACAAGTTTGTGGTCAGTGAGACTATGGTCGGGCCACCCGTGCCATTTCATATCCTCCTACCCCCTGTCAAACCCTCAGTTTGCCCTGACATCGACCTACCCGACATTATTACAGACAAGACTGAGGTTGTTAAGAATCCTGTGAGTAAGAGAGTCAAGGGTGATCCTACTATTGACAACAAGGGTAAGAAAAATGCTCGATTGATATTGATACTTTCCCGGAATAAGCCTAAGCCAAAAGTTGATCAAAAACCCATAGTTCTGAGTGAGGACTTGGACTCCGATATCAAGTGCTTCCTAGCTGGAGAGTACCCTTATTCCCATGGTTTATGCTCCAATCAACCCTACGACTATGTTTCTAACTTGCCCCCGTGCCTAAAAAACAATCCTAACTACCCAGGAATCAAGATGCACAATGAAACCCCTGGTGGATTACACAAACCCTCGCCTGTGTTATCGAAGCCCGAGCAATCGTCATGCATCCAATGCAATGTATGGATAGAGAGTTATTTCACTGACGTCCCCTTGCTGCAATCAAACATCAAATTGTTAGAAGACCAAGTCACAGTTCTATCAAAAGAAAGGGACAGGATTCAAGCTAATGAAAAGAAGCAAAAAACCATTGGTTCGATTGTTTTCAGGAATGTCAAAGCTGCAACAGCCTTCGTCAATTCCAAATTATCATGACCAAGTTGTTTTCTAATGGTCCAGGTATGAATTTCGATTTTAATTTTGTTGTGTGAGTGGCTTGAATTAATATAATGAATTGGTTTTTGGGTTTTGATTAGTTCTGTTCATTATTCGAAATGATTCTTTCCTAATTTGATTATCAAAAACAGTTATGTTGTGGATCCTGTACAGTAGATTCTTTCTGCTAAAATCAAATTTGGTTATGTGATTTTGTCATGCCTAACTTAGTAGAAGCGATTGATTGGTTTTGACTTGGTGTGGTTCGCTTTAGAAAAATTATGTTAGTTTGAATTAATGTGATCAATGGGGTTTGTTTTCATTTAGATTTTGATTGCATCTGACCTATATAGGAGATTTTTGTGCTAAAATCAGAGCACGACTATGTTTTGATTTGGTACGATTTCGTTGTGGTTGGATTCTATCGGCTCTGATTTAGTTCTTATGGTTTGATCTTGCAATGATTTCGTGGGCTTGAATTGGTATGATCCTTTATATGTGTTATGCGTCATTATTAGTGACTGGGTTGATAAATACAATGTAATCTAATAAACTCAAAATGAACCTGTTGACTTTTATTTACCAGGAATGACTCTGTTTTATATTGAATCAATATTCTCATTTGGTGTTGAAGATCTATTTGCTAAAATCTTGGAAATAGTGTTAATTCATAACGATTTCATCACCCCAAGTCGTTTCAATTCGTTCTTGTTTGATTTGATTTGCAAGTGATTGTTGTGTTCCATGATTAGCATGATCGTTTGTATTTGTTTAATATAGTTCTATCAATTTGAAAAATGATCCTGTTAATTTTGTTTGGATTCGACAATAACTTTGTTGATGGCTAAAGCGACATAAGCTATTGCATGGAAAATTTGTTTAGCTGGTTCCTGTTTGTGATGATTTCAATTGGTTCATAAAAACGATTTCATTACTGCCGAGTTATCCAATACGATTATGTTTACCCAAAATTGTGATAACAAATGGAACAGAGTACATGTATCCCTGTAATCATTCGATTGATCATAATCTTGTTTGCTCTCAAATTAGTATAACAGTTTTTTATTTGAATGATTCGTTTGTTTTCAAATAGCAATTAGATACTTGTTTAATAGTTTCAATTTAATTCTTTGAGTTTTGAATTGGTTTTAAAACAATTTTGTGTTTGATTTAGACTAGCTATAGAATCACAAGATTCTGTAGCTAGTCTTTAAAATTAGATTTTTATTAATTTTATCAACAAAATATCCTTTTAACTTGTCTATTTTTGTCCTCTTTCAGGTACATACGAATTGGAATGATCAATTTGGGCATGCTATGGAAATATAGGAGATATCTGTGTGATGTAGTTTTTATTTTAAGTTGTTAGTTTGAGTCAGAAATAGTGACTTGGGATATCATCCCAGATTTTGTGTAAACTGTTTTGATAATTCCCACAGGGATGTTTTACCCTGTGGGAGGTCTTTAAATACTTGTTATTTTTTTTGTAATAATCATCATCCTCACTGTGTGAGAACCAGACTATGGATTTATGATACAGACTAAGATGAAATTTGATGTCTTGTAACAGCTTTCGCTTTCAATATATCAAACTTTTGTTTCAAGTTTTATTCATATCATTTTGCAGTTGATTATAGACTACTTTAGTATCGTAATCTATTGCAGGTTGATGTGACTTGATTAATGTGTTATCCATATCTGATCTCTCTTATTTAAAAGATACAACAATTACTTTGTTTCAGTTAATGAATCATAGATTTCTCTTCTTCGTTAATTGAATCATTTTGTATAAATCTTTGCACATAGATTTTTCTAGATGTGATGATTTGTAAATTATAAGATTGTTGTAACTTTTATGTCTCGTTTGTTCTGTTATTGATATTCAAAAGAGAATTGTTTCTTACTGTTTACTAGAGGCTTGCAGTGGATTGATGTGGGTTTTCCCCCATTCAACAGCTAAACTGGAATCATTACACAGGACAAATTGGAAAGCGTTATCACAGGTTAGCTTATTAGTGTTATTTAAGTAGTTTATATAGATATATATATAGTTTAGATTTGTAGTTAGAGTTAGTGTTTTAGTTGCTTAGCTTAAATAGTTAGTTTTATTCTATTTCTTTATCATAAAACTATAAAATCAAAAAACATTTCCGCTGTCTTAGGACAGTTTGCAATTGATTTTTGCAGGTTTTCTTCTAAATCTGTAATTTATAAATATTGTACATTTCTGATTAAGATTTGATTCAGTTGATAGTTGAATGTTAAATTTCATAGAATTATTATAGTTTAGGTAGTGAATTGTATATATTAGTAGTTTAGATTTGTTTATTAGTTTGTTTTAATTATTTAGATTAGTTCATTTAGAGTAGTTTTCTTTTGTTTTCTTAGGACTTAGATCGGCTAACGGAGCCTCTAAACCCGTCAGGGTGGGTTATCCCAAACGGCTTGGGTTATTTAGACAACCCCGGACCGGATCCACTCTTCCAGTTGGCGAGCATTCAATTTTGCCCGTCAACAAAACTCTAATGTGTGGAAGGAGGGAGGCAATGAACCATTCATTATGTTGTTCATTGGGAATCTGAAAACTTGAATGGTCTGTCATGATCTTAAACCTTTGATCAAAATCCCAAACAGGTTCAGTTACCTTTTTCTTGATTTCCTTCAACTTTGTAAGGCACTGCGACTCTGAACTAGGCTTCTTGAACACATCACTCAACGTAGTCTTAATGTTGTTCAGTGGCTTAGGCTGAACAGATCCTGTAACAAATTTTATATACCAGCTCAAAGAACAATCCCTCAAGGTGGTACTAAATTGAGCTCTCTTAACAACTTCATTGGTGACTTTCTTAATGCTCCATATAGCTTCTCATAAAAACCAGTGTTGGTCAGGATCCTCAGATCCATCTCCTCTAAAAATGGGTAACCTCATTTCGTCTACCATGGATATTCCTTGTTTTCTCGACTAAGTATGTACTAAACTGCTTGTAACAATACTTTTAGTGCCTTGATTACTCTGGTTACACTGGTTACTTAATGTTGTTAAAACATTAAGACTAGTATAAATACTTACTTCGATAGTAGGCACAGGCCCTGAAGTTTTTGTTTCTTCTCAGTGAATTTCCTTAGCCTCTGCTTCCTATGCCCTTGCAAACTTTGAATATTCTTCATATGATCACCCTGCTTCTTCTCCACTGTAGAAATATTTGTTTTGTGCCAATGGTATGTAACTCTTCTTAAACAGGTTCACAAGAGGAACTTTTCTGAATGATCTCCCACTATGTGTCACTGTCGTTGTCTTAATTTTTTAACATTATCTTTAAAATCTACTGATTATTGTATCTTCGGGATATTCTTCTCATGCAATAACATCTTAATCTTCAGTTTCAAAAAGTGTAGAAACTTTCCTCTATTTCCCTTGAAGAAATACCTCTCTGCTTGACTATAGGATTCCACTCTATCAATAGAAAACTCAATAATGTACCCTCCAATAGTGCTATCCAACCAGAGATCCACTACTCTAGACACAACGTTATCGACTCTCTTGACTCTCTTAATTAGTGTAATTGTCTAAACCACAGGTGGTCTAGATATGATCTCAAATTGAGTGTCTGCTAATGTGGCTAACCACTCGTACAAATCCTTATGAACTCCTGCAAATAAAATCTCATATATGTCAGTAAATATGTACCTTCCCAACCGGTCTTTTGTATTAATGTTAGGGTTCTTGTTATGAGCTTCAATGAAGTCCCTTTCCTTTTCTTCTATCCACTTCTGAATCTATGTATTTTATGGGAACCACCTTGACATTCCCTCAAGAAGATCCCAGTCCCAGAAATAGAACCATTTGTTGGCACACGGGCAGACCCAGGGTTCAACTCTAACAGCACACCAACAAACCCTAACTACTAGCCCTTTCAAAAACACATGCGAAGAAGATGAAGTCTCACCTGAGGTAGCAATAAGGGGGTTGAAGGACACAGGTGTCTACAACCAAAGCAAGTGAAATATGATTCCAGAATAACATTGCAAGATAACCTAGATATTCTTAACATTATTCTTCTCAACCTCGCGAAGTTAGTTATATCTTCTTATCATTAATAAAGGAAAAAATAATGCAATCACAGTATAAAAGATAGAAAATAACACAACATCAATCACATAGAACAACAATATTTTACATGGTTCACCCTCTCCCTAGGGATACATCCATAGAACTATGTTTATTGATAAGGTAGATGAAAATAAACAATCTTATCTATGCACTCAGCTGTAGATCCTTCCCTCTCTCTACTCTTAATCTCCCAACCCTGCGCACCTAGCTGCAAAGTTGATCTTCGCACCCAACTGAAGATCCAAAATACAAGAATGCTCTGAGACACAATAATTTTACATCTCACTCTCTCTATGTCAACCCCCTATCAAGTCTTCTAGGCCTCTATTTATCATTCCATGTCTCTTAGAAACCCTAGACTGAGTCCAGGTGCCAAAACCCTAGGAACCAAAACCCTAGGTACCAAAACCCTAGTTACCCAAACCCTAGGTACCAAAATATTCCTTTTAAGGACTTCGCCAACCTATCCTTCCTTCTTCTTCATGAGGTGCTCCAAAGAACCTATTAGTGTCTTCTTTTTCTTGCTCACATGTCCACGATTCATCTTCCTTGCTTCTTTTTCTTCCTTGATCTTCTCCTTTAATGGATTGCTTTTCCTTTACCTTTCTCCTTATTTTCTGCTTCTTTAGCCACTTCAACCCCTCCTCAATTTGTGTGCCTTATGCGCTCTTCATACTTTTTCTTTCTTCTTCTTTAATATTTTATTTCTTAGTACATGACCAAGGGCCAACAGATTGCATCCTAAGAACAACATTTAAAAGCATACCATCTCTTTTAAAATCAAGACTAGTACTTAGCAGTGTTTTTATATTTTCTTATTTTATATATGCTGAGTCATAATACCATCAGTTTCACGATCACACCTCTTGAGTGAGAAGAAGCCATTTTAAATAACATTGAATAATTAAAATTTAATAGAAACGATTTTATTTTTCAGGGTAGATAAACAAGTGTAGGACCTAGGGCCTTGCAATAGGATTTTGTGAGTAAACTTCTCCAAGGTTATAAAAATCAATGTATGTTTCTAACCATGGAGTGGTGAAACCCATTGTGTAATTGGTGTCCTCAGGAGGATCTACTCACACCATAGCTAGAAACGAGGTCATGCGAAGTTGATTGCAGAGATAGCCCTCTAATACCTTCCTAGTGTCAAAGATATTTTTGGGTTTCTATTCGTATTTGGGGATTTCACTAGTTCCTTTACCTCCTTGAGAGGCAGTTATTTTGAGATTTTGGGCTTTTCTACCCTTCCCATACAGTGGATCAGACCTGTGACTACTTGCCTGAGCATTGGTTATACTATGGTGATTTTGGTTTCTTGATCTAGGTACCCACAGAGGTTTCTTGCAAGGGTTATTCTATAGGTACCCTAAGTCAGATAGGGATTAGACAACCTACACACTTTATGGAGGATTTTATCTCTGGAGGACTCTGACCAACTGGACTATGAAGCCCACGATGAACATTATAATTTATTATGTTACCTCCACTCTATTTTCTAGGAGTCTCATCACCTCCTAGGAGAGGCATAACTTATTTAGTTCGAGAGGTCCCTTCATCCATCATATCTTGTTTGTGTGCATTGGCCTTTAGTTTTATTTAGTATTTTTCTCTTTGATTATTAGTTGGCCTTAGTATTTTTTATTTTATCGTGAGTTATGAGTCATTTTGGAGTGATACTAGCCTCCCCACTAGTGTCTTTGTCTTCTTAATAAACTACCACGATTTGGTCCTATACCAAAGCCACCTTCTAAAAAACGTAGAATTAATAAATGTGGTACATATATCTCCACCTCCCAGAATCATGATCGTCCTACCATGACTATTGAGTCAAATATGAATTTGCTGAGAATCCGTTCGAATCTAGTGTCTACTATGATTAGTGGGGTCCCCTCGACTCCCTCATGATCAATTGTTTGGATCCCAAAGTCTCCCTCACCTAATGCTACCCAACCCATGGTCTCTTCTCAGCCCATGGGAATGAATCCTTTTGTATTCTCAAGTGATACATCGAATAATAGTACTCAGTCAATGCCTTGGGCCTTTAATCCTTTCACTTTTGGTATGCCATACATGAATTCTCACTTGTCATCCTTCGTTTCGATGTCTCTCATGAATCATAGTTTTGGGTCTGGGGGCATGATGCCTCCTTATACTCCTTTCTCATTTTGTGGGGGTCATATCCCTCTACCAACTCCCATGGTAGGAGGGTGAAATCATCCATACTATGGACCCAATCCTAGCTACGCTTTTCTAGTATGGAGTTCTCAAATGGGCGTTCCTTCTACTTATTATATCCCATCCATCCATCTTTCCTCAATTTTGGTTCCTACAAATGATTTTATCTTGGAGAACCTCCCTCTAACCTCTGGCATTTCATCTGGGGGGAGTTAGTTTTATAGTATGGGAAGCCCCCCACATGAAGTTCCTTCAACTGGGGCAACATATATCCTCACATGAGTAATCCTTATCATATTGATTTCTTCTCGCAAGTGGATTCCTTGGTAATGATTCCCTTAAAACATTTTATGAATTAGTTGGGAGGAGGATACTATCCTACTGAACAGGGCCACGATGTATACCAGAACCTTGATTTTCCCATGATCTCTCAAAACTAGTCTTTCTCGGGAGCATGGGCTCAGACGCCGCAACCCGAGCTCCCTTTTCTGGCCATGTTAAATCTTCCAGACTTGTCAAAACTGATGAATGACCTAGTGCGTCATGATATGTTGTGGCCCCCCATCCCTACCAATCTTCCTTATAACATTCCAAAGTTTGAGGTAAAGACTGGTGAGGACCCAGGTGATCACGTGACTACCTTTCACCTATGGTGCTTGTCTAACTCCCTTAATGGCGATTCTATTCATTTCAGACTATTTCAATGCACCCTTATGTAGGTTTCTGAGAATTGGTACATAGAGAACCTGGGGGAACTTATGGAACTTTCAATCACTTGGTCCTGGTTTTTCTCAACCACTTCCGATTTTCGGTTAGCTACGATGCCAACATAGAACTTTTATCATCTTTTCATCAAGATAAATCCAACCACATCTCCGATCATATCTAAGAGTGGTATAGATGGAAGAGGTTGATTAAATCTTACATTCCTCCAGAGTTTCTGTTGGAATGGTTCCTAATGTGCTTATTGACTTAGATTTTGAAGAATGTTTCTACATCTGGAGTGACACCTGAGGAAGAGGCCATCTTCAAATCCCAACATTTGGACCTTATATATGCTCAATCTAGGATGCTCTACAAAATTATCCCTGACACGTCGTGATTGAATTGCAATCCTAGACAAAAGCTTGGGCCTCATTCCGATGGAATCATAGGCTCCGAAAATGCTAAGACTACAAACCAAGTGATGAAACAACTGAAAGATTTATCTCTTAACTAGTCTGCAGCAAGACAAGCTACAGCTTCGTTCTCAACCACCTAGTGGATGGATTTGCAATATGTACAGTCGACGAACCCAAACAGTAACCAACAACTTGTAGGGAATAAGGAGAAAGATCAAGGTAATAATCATAAGTGTGGGAATAATAATAATAATAAATCCAAGGACGACAATAATAATGATAAATCTAATAATAATGTTTGTGAGGGAAAGAAATAAAAGAGGAAGCTTGAGTTTCCCTATAAAGTTTGTAAAGATAATTTCCTTACCCACTTATGTCCCAAAATTAAGGAAGCCTCGAGGTTGATAGCGCAGTAGCCTGTTGTGTTGTACACATAACCAGAATATGACCTCAAGATCCTCCAACACTAGAAATGCATCGAGTGGAAGTCAAAACCCCTCATAACATTATGGTGGACATATATGCATCAATATGGTTAAATATGAGATTAGTGTAGCAACTCAAACTCGCAATTATGGTTCTTCACAACTTGTTTTAGGTCTAGATCCTCCTCTTCCGGAAACACTTTTGCAGATCAATAATCCTGAACCACCACCTTGTATTCAGAAATGTTTCCTTAAGTTCTCTACCCACAATCCTAATTGCAAAATCGCCCAAAATTACTCGATTATCGAGGATTTGGTCCAAATCGCTTGCGCGATGTCAGATTTGGAGGTGCTCTAGACATATCCTACACAGAGGAATGACTTATTGTCTACATTGGGAGCTTTAGACCCATGTCTCTCAAAGGTTATCAAGTTTGATGTCATGAATGTTAAGCCTCACTTACAGTACCATGTGTCCTTTCAAATCCATGTGGAGAGTATGAATATTACCATCAAACGTACTATAATTAATGAAGTTGCTTCAACATCCATGATGTATTTGGCTTGATGGAAATCCATTGGCTCTCCTCCCCTTTATCAATCCATCACCATGTTAACTGCATTCGATGGATGTTCTTTTAGACCCCATGATATCCTTCCCACTTTCCCGATCTATTTAGGCAAAAAGACTGTGGAGGTTGAGGTTGAGGTGGTTGATGCACCTCTTGACTACATTATTTTACTAGGACATAATTGGACTTATGCTATCACATCCATTGTGTCATCATTTTTCCGCGTGTTATGATTTCCTCACGAAGGAAATATTGTGATGATTGACCAATTTTCCTTTGCGCACCCTAGTCCTAATGCATCGGTGGGACCTCCAATCCCCTTTATTGATAATTATCAAAAGGAAAATAAATGTTGGTGTTGGAATGTAATCCTCCTTGATGGGAACTTTTGATATAATAGCACCAATCTCATACATTAATTTCGTCTCCGGTAAGTCTTTGTCGTTGTTGAGATCTGTTCATTTATGTACTTCATATTCTAGCGACCCCTAGTGTTACACATTATTTTCTTCATCCCTATGACTTTTAATGATGTAAACCTATCTGTTGCCTTTAGAGGGGTCAGTGGCCTGAGTTCCTGAAGAGAGAAGGGAGAAGAACTTTTCCTAAGAAAATAAGTTGCATTTTCCTGTGTAAAAACCTTATAAAAAAGGAAGTTTGCAGGCTTCCTATGTATTAGGGTGTGAGAATGCCTGATTCTCATAGGCTGCATCATATCTAGGGTGGGAACAGTTCGCAGGTTGCACTATAAGCAGGGTGCGAGAATGCTTACACGTGGGGAAAATGAGTGTTTTCTCGAATCTTCTAGAAGGAGAAACTTCCATGGTGAGGTGGCATACGAATGGTTTGGATCTTACTCACTTTCATGATTTAGTGGGATCATCCTAACCTCCTCACCTTATCCTCTTCAACTTATAAAAGGAGAGGAGCTCTCATGAAGAAGGGGTTCTTGAGCTTGTTAGATTTGGTTGGTTTGGAATTATTAGCCTGGTTAGAGTGGCTTGGAGATTTGCTTTGTCAAGATAGATTGTGAGTAGCTATCAGATCCATGGTCTCAGAATCCTTGGAGAAAGAAGTGTGTGGGGAACAAAGCAAAGTTGGAAGGGACCTTATGACATCAAGGCCATGGTTGTAATCTCTCTTTCACATTTAATATGATACAGTAATATGATTCTTTCCTATAAATCTTGTTGTGTTTTATTGTATGATTCCTTGATCACATACATAGGTTTATATTGAGTTTATGCTATTGCTATCACTTTGGTTGGTTGCGTTCTTTTGCAGGATCATCATTGTATGAGCGTTGGAATGGAGTTAGGATGGCGATGGCGAGAGGAAGCGACATTTAAACGGTATGTCACTCGTCCCTCTTTAGTTAGTAAATTCAATATATACAACTTAAGGAAAGCGTCATGTTCTGGTGTGTTTTGTTCTAGATCCAGGTGGATCTAGGGAGATCAGTTAGTGTCCGCACCTATCGATTTGTCCGATAACACCTGGACCCTACCTTATATAGCTATCTACTATGAAGGTCATTCTCATATTGGGATGGCAATGCCATTGCCTGTGGTAGAAATTGCATATCAGGATATACAAGAAGATATTATCAACTGAGATCCTTCCTCCTCACGAACAGAGGAGGTGGATCCTGTCTTAGAGCCCATATGGGCTGCATAATCATCTTATTCACATGACTGCCTCAATGATACTTTACCCTTGGATGAAAAAATATTAGAGGCCATTTCCTATCCTTATAGTCCTTGGGATGAACTTCCTCATAGATCCTATTTTATCCCAGAGCTTGAGAGGATTGAACAAGATGAGTTTAGGTCCACCTTGAGTGAGATGGTCAGTCAGATGCACAACAATAACCAACAAACATGCATATTATAAGTACAAATCTCAGATAGAATAATTTAATACAGAGTGGAAATAGATACACAAGAAAAGGAAACCATAACAGAGAGCACTTATCTTTTACAAAAGAAGACGCCAACTAGATGCATACCAAGGATGTTCTACCCAACCATAGACATTGTTGTTCCAAGTATCAACAACAATGTCACCCCCAAGCCAGGATTATGAATCCACAAGGACAGTTCCAGAGTTTTACATGGCTTCCCAAACCAGTCAACACACAAGCTCTGACAGGCTTCTCCATCACTCACAGCAATCGAAGTACCCATTTCTCTTCTACCCAGCCTACACCACCCAAGAGAATGGACCTTCACCCTTCTCTTCCACACAGTCCCTCAATCAGTCCTTCTCCTTCCAAGGATCTAATGCAGCTGGTCTAGAATCTCCATGTTGGGACTCTCAAGACTCAGAGTTGTGATCAACGATGAAAACAGGCCAAGCGTATCTGAGATGCAGTCATCAAATCATGGCTGGATTACACCAACAACCTCTACAACCAACAAAAATGTGATTGTTCTTCAACATTTTGTCTTCCTTTCCCAATCCAAGACATAAAAAATAAGGAAATATGAGTAAGTGAAGGAAAGAATGGAGTGCATGAATGAATAAATGAGTGAGTGAATGACCCAAACAAATGAGAGAATTAGCCAACTAGAGAACCCCTTCCATAGACCAGGGTTGCATTTTTTTAATTTGTGCGGATCCATAACCTCTTGGCCTTCCCCCAAGATCTCACATAACTGATTCCCCCCCCCCCCATTACATAAAATGTGTAATATAAAATAAATAATTGTTTATCCCCTCAAGCCCCATCTCTTGTGGAATCATAGCCCCCTATAACTCTAGTCCTTGTCCATTTAGAAACCAATGATGTATTTATTATTAATAATGGTCAAAACATTACATTTCTTAGGCACACTGGCCTTTTCATAATTGTTTGGGAACTCTGGCCTCTCATCAATGTAACCATACATTATTTAATATGGGGGCTCAAAACCTAGGGTGTTACATTCCCTCCCCCTTATTTTGGCACCGTCCTTAGTGCATATACAAAAAAGGAATCAAAATTCCAAAATTTGTTCAAAATTCTATGGGTACTCTGCCTGCATGGAATCTTCATGCTCCCAGGTAGCATCTTCAGGACCGTAGAAGGTCCACTAAACTTTTACCATCTCTATAACTCGATTCTGTAGAATTTTGACTTTTATGTCCAGTATTCGCACTGGTTGGACTTGAAAGTCTCCCTCTATATCTACTTGAATCACATGCCAAACAATAACATGTTTAAGATCATGTACATATTTCTTTAGAAAAGAGACCTGAGATACATTATGCACATTCATGGAAACATGAAAAGAAAGCATGTATGCAACTGACCCTATTTTGTCCAATATCTCTAATGGACCATAGAATATGGTTGCTATCTTTGTACAACTACCCAACTTCAAAGAGCTCTTCTTAGGCTTTACTTTCAAAATCACATGCTCTCCTACTTTAAATTCTCTTTCTTTCTTATTCTTGTCGGCATAAACCTTTTCTCTATCTTGATTTACCTTTAAATTTCGCTTAATAGTAACTATCTGATCTTCCATATCCTTGAGCAACTCTGGCCCAAGTACCACTCCATATGCTAGGTTATCCCCGCTTACTAGAGTACTGCATTTTCTACCATACTAGGCTTCAAATGGGATCATATTCAATGAAGCTTGATACCCATTATTATAGGCAAACTCAACCAAGTGCAAGTAATGTTCCCACATAGATCGCTTATCCATCACATACATTCTTAACATGTATTCAATTACTCAGTTGACCCTCTCTGTCTTTCCATCTGACTGTGGATGGTATGTTGTACTAAAGTTCATATTTGTACCAAATCCTTTGAATAATCCTTTCCAAAAATTTGAAGTAAACATTGTGTTTCTGTCTGAGACAATTGTCCTAGGTATCCCATGAAACCTAGAAATATCCCTCATGTAAATTCCTGCAATATTATTTGTTGTATGATTTGTTTTTACAGGAACAAAATGAGAAACCGTTGTTAATATATCAACCACTACCATGATTGAATCATGTTTCCTTGTTTCCCTGGGAAATTTAGTTATAAATTCAATGGTTATCAACTCCCATTTCTTCTTTGCAATTGGAAATGCATGTAGCAAACCTGTCGGGTGTCTATGCTCAACCTTCACTCTCTAAAATTCGATACATCTTCCAATGTAATCAACAACATTCTTTTTCATCCCCGTCCAAAATAACTGGCTTCTTATTGCTATAATTTTTTTCTAGTAACCGAGATGTCCAACATATGGAACATTATGCATTTCCTTTAATACTAGATTCCTATGTTCTCCGAAACTAGGAACATAAATTATATTTTTATGCATAAGTTTTACATGTTCCTTTATCTCATACTCTTTCATTTTCTATTGTACATCTCCATGTTGTAATATTTCCTATATCTATAGGTAATGTTGATCTGTAACAAAAGAATCTAAAATTTTTCTCTTCAAGTCTGACTGATGCATACTGACAGTTGTAGCATGGATGAGATAAACTCTTCTACTAAGTGCATCGACAATTTTTTTTTCTTTTCTTTTGATATGCTTGATATCAAATTCGTATTCACTTAAAAATTATAGCCATATTGTTTTCCTGGCATTCAAAGTTGGTTGTTCAAAAAGATACTGTTATAGGATAAATCCGTGAGTACGGACACAAACCGATCTCCCTAGATCCACCTGGATCTAGAACAAAAGAGGACAGAATAATACACTTTCCCTAGATCTAGACTATTGAATGAACTAAGAGGTGAGGATCACGGACATACCTTATGAACGATTTCCTTTGATCTCTGTTGTTCCAAGCTTTGCTCCAATGCTCTCGTCCCGTCCAGATTACAACAGAACGAACCAATCAAAGTAATGGAAGAATAATATATTCAATAACTAGTCTATACATATGATCAAGGAATTATATAATAAAGTGACATCATATTTATGGGAAAGGGACATATTACTGTATTGAATTAATTGAAAGTGAAACTTACAACTTGAGCCTTGATGTCATAGGTCTCCTTTCAATGGCTCCTAGCTCTGACACACACACTTGCTCATGTATGAAGAAAATCAACCATTTGTGATGACCTTGCTGTTGTCTCTTGCTGCTGTAGCATCAGTCCTCCATACAGTCTTGCACTAATTCTCTAATCAATCTCTAACTGGCTCACTGCTTGTTTTCTTAACCCTTTCCATGAGCAATCCCCTCAATATATAGGATGAGATAGATTATTTACTTGGATAGGGAATGATCCCAAGATATCTGGAATTCCAGCACCTGAATAACCATTCGAAAGCCAACTCACCCTTCTAGAAGATTCCCTTCTAGAAGGTTCGAGATTTTTATTTTTTTCCCCTTTAAGAACATGTTCGCACCCTAACAATGAGTACAGTGCGAGAAGTTCGCACCTCAGCTTAAAGCATCCTACGAGAATCAGGCATTCTCGCAGGCAGATATATAGATAGCCCGCGAACATCTTAAAAACATGATTTCTGGAAGCAGACAAATGTAACTTATTTCAGGAAAGTGTCCTTAGTGAAGAGCTTGATTTTCTATCATCATAACATCATCATGACATCATCATAATGACCAAATTTGTGGATAACAAAATTCCCCCCAAATTCTGAGAGTGGAACCAGTGACAGTCGATAGACTTTGTAAGTTGCATGTGTGTGTTAAGAACCAGAAGCACATATAATTAGAAACTTGCAAACATCCAAGCATCAGCAGAATATCATGTATATCCATTCCGAGGTAGGCATTCCCATACTTAGATCATAGACTGATGTCATCGTAAACCAAGGTCATGGCCACCAATCATACACTGTGGATCCATGCCGTCACCATATAGCACAGCCACCTGAATACACTATGGATCTGTGCGACAAATTTTAAATCAAGACGACATAGCCACGAAACATACACAGTGGATCTATGTGTCGCAAATTATACCTACTCCATTGCAACCTGGATCACATGGATAATATCCAGGGTCTTCAAGCTCATCGCCCAAAAGTACGAATCTAACCATGTGATTACATGTGTCGAAGTTGAACATGGTAGAAACCACTTGATTACCGGTCATTGATGTAACCGTTAACAAGTGTGAGGGAAATCACCATTGATGTCAATGACTCCCAAGGTACTATAGTACAATCCATTGACTGTGAATAAATGAGTCGATGTCGAACAACTGATGGAATCTTTTGATCAAGGGTCAATGATGTAAACCCATGGTCGAAAGCGAGGAAACTTGCCATTGAGGCATGCAAGCTCCAAGGTACTAAATAATTCCTAAGCCTTGATTCCGGATGATGTGTTGAAGTCGACAGAACAAGACTCATCACAGGAGGGCCTTGATGTATCCCCCATCAGTAACACGAAATGAGTAACAGAGTTTGAAAGTGAAACAGAGCATGTGAAAATTGGACTTTGGACACCGGGAAGGCCAACACAGAATGAATGGATAACTGTAGATGGTCGACTCAAATAGAGGTTTCAGACGGACAACTCTTGCACATATGAATGACACGACCAATGATTTGGCAGCATTGACTCAAAGACGACACATGGAAAGACCTTGTTATCAAATCGAATGAGAGACAAATGGATTTCCCCAAATCGGCTTCAAATGATGAATAGGGGGTGTCATGTTCAAGAGCGACACTTACTGCTAATTAACACGAGGACGAAACATATCCCTTTCCCAAATTTTCCCCCACCATTTATGGTAAGTACCTCTTTATTTTTACGCAAGCTTGAAGAGGATCACATATGCTTGTTGATATAAGCTCATCCTTTGGATGAGTCCCTCGGAGTATTTTTAACGAACCCTAAGAAGGAGTGGTTCAGTCCCATCACGGGTCTGTCAATGTTTGTTTAATGAGTCCAGAGATAGTCAACTCGAAGGTTTTTTCAGGATTACAGAGTTTGGAAAAACACTCAAAAGAGAACTCTCTCAGTGCCTTTTTCGTACAATATTCCAACGAGACCGAAAAAGGGTTAAACTATCGCTCGAAGGACGCATACTTCAAATACTTTAACGAGCATGAAAATAGCAAGATCGCTCGACAATATTTTCATGTTTAGAGAGTCTGAAAAGAGCTTAAAGTTAACTCCAGGGGGGTTCCTTTTTCGTGTAACCATAGCGAGCCCGGAAAAGAGATAAAACAATGCTCGATCACGTTCTCATGTTTTTCGCAAGTGCAATAACGGATAAAAGGCACTTGAGGTTTTAGATCAAAACCATAGGAAACAAACAAAAACACATCATACTGCAAAATTTTTTGTCCATAATCATCCGCACTGGGTACCTGCAAGTCATTTTACTCACTTCCATATTAGTAATTAGGGTTAAATAATGAATAAACATGAAAAAACCCACTTTTATCATGGTA